>VZRR01002347.1:217926-320426 GCA_013398015.1 Oreocharis arfaki | reverse complement strand
GATTTTTCTATCCCTTTTCCCTGCTCTAGCAGCACACATTCATGTTCTGTTGTGTTTGTGTTCATGCACATCTATCCAGATCAAATGCTTGTCATATTTTTTAGCTATTGAACTGTTAAAGCACAAGCCTGCCATACTTAAAATCTGCAATAGCAAGGGTTTAGGCATTTCAAATTTTAAATCTATTATCAATTCAAGAAAGAAAACCTATACACCAAACTCATATTTTTCCTAAGACTACAACATGTATGATGTATTCTTTTTCTTTCTTGATTCCTATAGTGCTTCAAAAAACTACATTCAATCTGATTGAGAGACTGTTAGCATTAATGCTGATTTATCCAAAACCTTTACATAGTCCACAGAAGTTTATATTCTACCCGTATTCTAGACAGTATATGTGTGTCTATTTGCATATATGAAAAAAATTAAAAAGTATGCAGAGTTATCAAGCATAATAAATCTAAAATAGTCAGTATTTGTATTTCTTTAAAGTAATCACCTTCAAAACATCATTTTCACTTCAAAGAGACCTTGAAAGTGTTGTGTCAACAGGTTCTGTAATGAGATGACTTTTCCAAATTCAAATACATTCAGGAAGTAGAAGACAAGAACTGTAAAAAATTCAATGAAACAACTGAATATTATTTTTTAATTTACATAATCATACAATATAAATCTTGATTAAAGTTTGATGAAAATGGTACAATTGTCACCAATGAGCTATTCACATGTAAGTTTCAAGGATGCAGCCCTTGGACATAGAAAATACCTATTAGGTAATCAATCCGTTCCCCTGTCATGGCTCTTGCATTTTTTAGTGATTTATCTGGTCTAGTTTAAGTGTCTTAATTGATGAGACATTCAAAGATTCATTAGAAAGACTGAAGGAAAAATGTTCAGACTGAGTTTTGTGTAAGTGATTTAGTTCAACAATGGAAACTACTCCAGCAAAACCTAAGGATATATTTTCATCCGTCTGTGTAGGATTTCATCAAGTCTCAGCTGAATGAGATTTGAAACAAAGAAGTTGTCATGCTGTGAAGGGGGCATAACAGTACAGATACATACGAACTAACAGACACACTGTAATAACATAACTCATAGTCACAGACTACTGTATTATTTGGCAAAAAAAGTCCAGCTTTGCATAGCCTGTCATAAAAAAGAATTGCCAACTATTTATTTTAGTGTTCCTAATTGTTGTCAGAATATGACCTAGGTCTGTGACACAGAATTTTTCAAAGTCAGCCTGGGAAAAGGGGCGTACATTTATCAATGTTTTTATTTTATTCACCAATGCAGCAGCACTTGTGAAGGTCTGTTTTTATTTAATTCTCAGGATTTTGTTGTTAATGGAAAAGCTGTCTCATAAATTAGGGAAGTGCTCAATTACAGACCTGACAAAGATTGATTTAGTTCTGTGCTTGGTCACTACTGGCAAGTGAGGGCCAGTAAACACCCAGTCAAAACTAATGGTACATCACCTTAAAGGTGATCAGGGAATAAGTAGATTTAAGAAGAAAAAATGGCTATATAAAAGCATGTTTTGTGAATGCTTGGTCAGAAGATACCTGAAGTCAGTCTGAACCTTTTCATTGACTCTACTGTGTTTTGCCTCAGACACCACTTACAAAACTGTTGTGTGAGGGCACAAAACACCTTCTCTGGGAGGTAAGGGCAGCTTGTGTCTTGCTGAAGAGGTACTTCTGGACTGGGATCTCACATGCTTGTGAAAAAGAAGGGAAATAACTTTTAAAAATCCTTTACTGAATGTGCATTGTCATTGGTAAGTCCTGTACTCTTACACTGCTTTTATAGCAGCAATTTCACCTTCAAATTCAAGATGGGTATTATTGGTAGAAATCTAACACGCAAGTTTCGATGCTGATAATACCAACAGGAAGAGAAAGCAAAATAATTTGAAGTAGTCATGCCTCATTGAAGGAGAGCTAAATAACCTTACAACAACTAGAGCTAAGGTATTAGCTCTAAGAACAAGTAAGAATGAAAATCACATCAGATAAGAAGCTAAGATGTGAAAAAAAGGTCAACAAATGTTAGCAAAACACAGTGGTAAAAACCCCAAGATGTCTCCTCCTTTTCTAAGGTAGAGCAGGTAATACTTCTAGTCTTCTGGTGGGTGATTGTATGAGCCACAAGTTCATGATAAACTATAAGATATGTATGTATAGATATTGATACAGGTTACGTGATTCAGTATGCTAGGAAATTATGTAATTAATGCTGCCCATACCAACAATATGATACTGTCCTTGTTTTTGTAATTACATAGTATTTTTCTCATAGAAATGCTGCCTGATTCAGTTAAAAGGTTACATTAATATAGTTTAACTTATATAGAAACTGGGTTCCTCCAAGATCTTTTTTAAAATATGCTGCAGAAAATAGAAGATGCATATAGAAGATGCGGGTAATGAAACTACTGAATTTATCCTCCTATCTAGTTTGGGTAAATGCAGCCCTGAGAAACTGGGTTGTTGGGAAACAACAAGCTCTACAGCCTTCTGTGCCACAAAGTCTTTGGGTGACGGCTGGCAGGTTACTCAAATGAGTGTTTTTAAAGGTAATAATGTATTGTCTTTTCATTGGGCACTTAATTTAAGAACATGTATTTAATTCCATGGATGAACTGAACCCCTGATTTCAGCAGAATTAAATGCGCAGATGGAGAGCTAGCCAAAAAGCCAAAATACTGTGAAAGAATCTGATAGCTGATGCTTGATGTCAGACCTTTGAAAAGGATAATTCTGACTTAATTTCTTCTTAATTTGTTTGTGTTTCAGTCCTTCTGATCTCTACAATATCTCTTCCTCTCTAATGTATACTATGCACTTAAATACAAAAATGATGACAGATAATTAGAAGTCTGGCTCAGTCTGGTCTTTCTGTCCAGACAAAAATATATAAATAGGAAAAAGAGTTGGTGACTTGTATCAAGCAGAGATCCTAAAGTAACTTCTCATTGGTTAAATCCTGTTAAGGACAGACAAGCAAGAGAATAAAAAACAAAGAAACAAACAATCAAACAAACAAACACCCAAAAAACCCCAGAGCAGATGTTTTAGCCATTTAAGTTACCTAGGTTCACCCATCTGAAGCGTGCATAAAATTCACCTGTAACTCTAACCTTGAAAGTAACCATTGCTATTCTCAGCCATCATCCTCTCAGTCAAACAATTAACTGTGCTGTTGTATCATTAGAGGTGCATGGATCATTTTGCAGAAGTAGAAATGAGTCTGTCAACCTCTTTCCCCACTGAAGTCAATATAGTTAGTCTTGATTCGCAACGATATAATGGAGAACACAAATTGGCTTACTTACTGTAGCAACCACCCTTACTTTCAGTCTGAGTCTTCCAGCTGACACTGTTAATGTTTTGTGTCTCACATTGAATTAAAGAAAATTAAGCACAAAGTGTGAAAAACAACTCATAGAAATAGTGAAAGCCTGTTGTGCTGCAGTAAATGCAGAAAACAAGACTTTCAAGTGTTTTCTTACTATGGGAATTTGTATGATAGGCTGCTGATCTTCATGTTGAGAAAGCTGAAAATTTTAACATTCACATGAAAACAAAAAGCAAGTACAATTTTGAAAATACACTGATTTTAAGAGAAAAACAGACCAACCTTGTTATGTAACGTAAGGGAAGAGATTTGTAATTGCAGTGAAAGCAACTACTTGGCTTAATTTCAATAAGGGGCTACAAAAGAACAATAGCTTTGCTCCACTGAGACTTGCTGCCACAAAGGCATCTCCAACGCAAAGCTCATTTTATTTCAGCTTGTAGAAGGGAGGCAGAAATATTTGGATCTCAAAACATAAAAATTAGATTATCATATATTAACTCCATTTATCAATGGATTTGTATGTGATTGAAGTCTGAAAAGGTTGGGACAGGTTTTGGATGGGTTGAGTCTAGTCTCTATAAGCATCATTCAACCCCTCTCATTGACATGATTAAAAAAACAGATCTTCATTTGCTTAGTCTGTGATGTAGAGAAAGGGGAAAGGTGCTAAGTTCTTGAAACTTTTGAATTTCACAAAGATAACTTTGAGGACCTGTTGATATGAACATCACTTTTTCAACAGAACTTGATCTCAAATTACAACTATTAATAGCTTTGCAGAGTCACTCAAAATTTAAGTACAAGAAAATATCATGGAGTTTTTAAGTCAAATCAAGCAGATTTGTGTTTACTAGAATTTTTCTTTCTTGGCCTAATATTTCCAATTTATCAAGCTTATTCAAAATAAAAAGTATGGTTACTGAAAAAAATCAAAATATTATAGAGTTGATGAAAACTCATCAATGAAGAATAAAACATACTCCTTTGCAGATCATGGATACAAGGCTTATTTGTAACTGAAGACTTGGCCATGCACTCCCTGTGGGTCAGATGCACATGGGCTTTCAGGGATAGGTTTTGTGCAGAATAGAGAGGAGATAAGTCGATAACATTTCAGATCAGAACTTTCAAAAGTGCTTATTTGCTGAATGGAGAAATTCTTTTCTCATACCTCACTTAAAATATTCCTTTTTTAATTCCAATGTTTTACTTTCACACTTCCCCTTTATTGCTACGAAGAAATAACACAGTTATGACTTCTTACCAGAATCAACAACAACAAAAATCATCATTACCACCTTTCGTCCCCTTGTGTAAACGAGGGAGCATAGGATTTTGGATATGCAAATAAAGGCCAGATGGTCAGATAGAAACATCTGCTTGTGCTCAAACCAAACTGGCCATTCCCTACACCAAGCAAAGAACTGACTTTACATGCAGTGACATCTA
This sequence comes from Oreocharis arfaki, assembly GCA_013398015.1. Taxonomy (NCBI): domain Eukaryota; kingdom Metazoa; phylum Chordata; class Aves; order Passeriformes; family Paramythiidae; genus Oreocharis; species Oreocharis arfaki. The sequence goes on along the minus strand of VZRR01002347.1, from coordinate 315,605 downwards.
CATTGTTTACTTAGATGTATTTCCTGCTAGTTTTCCATAAGAGGAAAACAAAACGGCACAAAAAAAAGCCATCAGTTTCCTCTTGTCACCAAAACCTACATCTTCTCTCAGTATCAGATACAGCTTTCAGAGTTTGAAAATAACAAATAAACAACAATAATTGGCAAATTGAAAAAGCATGTGGTTTTGTTATTACACATGTTCTGTGAAATCACTCTTAAAAAAATTAAAGTTTTATATGCTAAATTAGTGTGTGGTTGTGCGGTTTTTAAGACTCCTGTAGCTTATAGATAGCATATGTATTTTATAATATGGTAGTTATTAAACAAACAGTAGGTATTCTCATGAATGGTAAAGGAATAGGCTTATAAAATGTGTGCAGTGTAAATTAGCAATGCATAAATATAACAGTTTTGTATACAGTATTTAAAGAAATTGTATGACTATTTTATAGGTTTAATTAAAATACAGAGTCAAATAGGAAACAAATACCAATGACACAGAGGAATTAAGATAAAGAAGAAAGGATATGTTCTCAGCTAACACTTAAAACATGTAGTGTGTAGAGAGGCATATACATTGAAGATTATTCCAGATGCTTGCAGCTGTGGAGGGAGTTCTGGCCCCAGAGGTAAAATCACCAACCATATGAAGTTCAACAAGGGAAAGTGCCAGATTCTGCACTGGGATGGGGCAGCCCTGGATGTACGGGGGAATGAGATGATGGAAGGCAGAGCTGCAGAAGGTGAATCTCAGTCAGCAGTGCCCTGGCAGCCAGGAGGGCCCAGCACGTCCTGGGGTGCATCAGGCACAGCATCACCAGCCGGGCAAGGGAGGGGATTGTCCCACTCTGCTCTGCACTGGGGCAGCCTCACCTTGAGTTCTGGGGGCAGTTTTGGGCACCACAATATAGGAGCGATACTAAGCTATTAGAGAACATCCAATGGAGGGCTATGAAGAGGGTGAAGGGCCTTGAGCAAAAGAGGGCTTCCTGCCAGGATAGGCGTTGGGTTGAGAGTGTCAGTCCAGACAGAGAGCAGAACTTTGCAGAGAGAAGGGGAGCTGCACTGTGGAGGATTTTCAGATCGTGGAGCTGTGGCCATAGCCTAGGTTCATGTCAAGGTTAAAGTGATAGAGAAAAAAGCACAAGCCTAGAAGAGACATAAAGGAGTGTCATTGTTTAGGAATGGGAATCCTGCTCCCCTCTCCCCGCCCCTCCTGTGAGAGAGAAAAAAGGCAGAGGCTATGGGCTGAGATTAAAACAATTTACTAGAAACAGCTATCAGGTAAGAAAATGAACAGTAACAGCAACAATATTAATAACAACAGTGTACCAAAGAGAGGGTGTTTTACCTGCAAATTGCTCACCAACCAACCCCAACCGATCAACATGGTGCAACCCTGAGACAATGAACAAAGTTGTGTCCAGACCCTCTGTTCACTCTCTGTTACCTCAGCTGCCAGCCATACCCTCCTTCCTGTAGGTGAGAATCCCTTCCTGCCCTCCGCCCCTCGACAATGATGCAATGTGCTATGGAACAACAACCTCCACACGCCCACCTGGCTCCAGGCTCCGCACCCCCACTGCTAATGCAAAAAGTTCACTCCGTCCTTGGCCAAAACCGGGACAAGGAGACAGATTTAGGTTTCATGGTGCTCCTTTTAGTAAAATCAGAAAACAAAAAAGCTTCTGTCTTGACAAAATTTGATCAAAGTAGATAAGACAAAACATTCATGTGTTATTTCCATGTGTAAATGTAAAAATATTTATACTGCTGGTACTCAGGACAGAATAGTGACAACTGATTCACTAAGTCATGAATGCACACTGAACATGCCTCTGATAGCAACAATTTATTTCATCCTTTAGCATGCATCTTTTTCTTCTCTAAAGTTTAGGATTGAATATCTATATGATACTTGGTGGCACAGTGGCAGAGCACTGGGGGGAGTGCAGAGGCACCGCTGTGTCACCCCAGAAAACGTCCCTAAGATTGCTCCTGGGTTCTGCCTCTCAGGCAGGTCGCTGACAGGCTGCGCACAAGGTGCCGGTGCAGAGGCACCGCTCCACACAGCGCGGGGACGTAAAAAGCAACAGTGAGGACAAAGAGGCAGGAGGGGTCTTCCATGCGGAATTCCCCAGGTTTTATTCCGTGAAGCGATCCAGGGACGCAAGACGAGAACAAAGGAGGGTCCAGGGGTTTTGAACCAGAGGAATAAGGGGCAGAATGAGCATCAGGGACAAATCATCTGAGAGCATCAGGGAGAATGACAGGGTAGAGTCCAATGGGGAAAAGGGAAGGCAGGGAAGGAGAACTGGGAGCTAAGGGAACATCAAGGAGGGAAGAACATTCTAGAGCAAAGCCATAACTGGGGCAAGAGGGAGGAGAGTTGCTGAGCCAATCCTATGGCAAGGATCTGCATGCATCAGCAATGCACTGTGGGCTCTCACCATGACCCTAAGGTCTCAAGTCTCAAAATGATCCCACCACTGGACCAACCCCCCAGCTCTTCCCTGAGCTGGGCTACTGCAACTACTTGGATATGCTTATTTTACTCTGACATTTTTGGCATTGCATCCCATTATGATATGTAGAAGGTGTTCAATATATGTCTCTATCACACAAAATATTAGAGAGACTAAATTTTGTTCTCATGGAAAGATAATTAAAATCAGACTGTTTTCCACAAAATGCAGTATTTGAAAAATTCACTTTATGGTTAAAAATGTATAGAGATACATAGTGAATTCTTTCGTTCAACTATGGGAGTCAGTGGCAGAATGCAGACATTTAGTATCGGGCATGGAACTTCCACAGTGTAAAGAAAGCTTTAGTTATCCTCAGCTATCTTTTCTGCCCCCCTGTGCAATTTTTGCATTGAATCTTCCCTGATTTGATTAAAAAAATACACAAATGCCATATTACAGCTATGAACTTTAATAAACACTAAGAATATAGATCGACTCTGTCATTATCTCAAAACCTTTGAACCCCAAAAAAGGGCACCAAAAAGGACTGTCACTCTTTAACCCCAGCAGTCAACTGCATCCCACCCAGCTGCTTGCTCAATCCCTCCAGTAAGATGGTGGAAAGAATCAGAAAAGTAAAAGTGAAAAAATCTTGTAGGCTGAGATAAAGACGCTCTAATAGGTAAAGCAAAAGCTGCATGTGCAAGACCCAAAATCTAAAGTATCTTAAATGAGTAGAACAATGGATAGCAAATTAATTACAGTAATTGAAAGAGACAGAAAAATATTTTACTCAGCAAAAAGGCTTTAAGGATCACAAGCCTTTTGTGCATCCTTTTGTGTTATTCATGTGGAACTTATTTCTATTTTGATTGATGCCAGTCTGCCTACTCAGTGCAACTATTTACAGGCATGTTTCCAATAAATTATAAACTTGGTCTAAATATTCTAAACATGGTAATTAACATATTAGAGATAGACAATAACTGTAAGCAGAGTAGACCTTGAGGATGTGCCAAATTACCCTCCATTAGTTCAGTTATTGAACTACAGATACCAGCTGTCTCATTTGCAGGCAGTTTTGTTATTTTGCCCTCTGTATTGACTGTTATCTATTGGATATTTCATTCTTAATTTAAGGAAGCATTATTCCCTCCAGGCATCAGTCTATATTTTGTACACGACCCTTTAAAGTAGATATTAGCTGCTGCTTACAAGTCAAAGGGGATAACTGGTATTTTGCTCATATTTTAAAGCTCTACTGATGCATAAGTAGGTATCATACAGCACAATTAATTATTATTAAAAACTCTCAGGTTTAATGTTGAGTTGGACAGAATGGATTCAGCAAAAAGAGGTGGATAAGTGTAAATAAAACTTTGGTCATTTTACATTATTACTATGCAGCTCTGAATTGCAAACAGTCAATTGCAAAACATGAGTCACCAACCAATAGCAACCAAGAATAGAATGCTATCCTCATCAACCTGACTCTAAGGGTTGCACCTTGTTCAATGTGTTGAACTATATTTACTAATATTTTATCAGCTTTAATTGCAATTTAAAAAAATAATTCAGTAAAACAACTATTTCATAACATTTTTCCAGTGTAGCTGAGAACAAACCATGAAGTTTGATGTATAAAAACTGAGCTATGATTGATACATTTTGTTCACTGAAATTAATTTTTATTTTACTGGTGTTAATCACTTCAGATTTTGCACGTTTGTATAACCAGAGAATGCATAGACATGCAAGAGCTGTACTCTTTTTTTCCCAAACAATATGTTAACAAAGCCTTCAAACTTCAAACTTTAAAGCCAATAAAGCATGCTTATAAAATTGTTCTCCAAGATAGTGCAATCAAAGTTACAAGATAATACAGCGTTCATTCTTTAGATTTAAGTTTCCTCTGACAACAGATTATGCTGGAATAAATTCTAGTTACATCAAAGGAATACTGAGCAACTGTGAGAGAAGAATGAGATCTTTTTAACCTCATTTTGTTTTCTAATTGATCAATATGTCAAATTTCATGCCTACAAGGAAACTTTATTGTTTCCATGATGTTTATTCATTCTTTTGCAATAGTATTTTGTGTTATAATTTTGTGCATCCACCAGAATAGTGCAATTTGCTTTCATTAGCTTTCAGAAACCATTGTAATTTAAATTTTAAAGGAAAAAATGTCTTAACCATTCACATAAAAAAACCCCTAAGTCTGTTCATGACAGCAGAAGTTCAGGATCACTTGATATATTGGCCTGAATAATTAACCATATTTTGTATGGAAACTCAGTAAAGATTTAGATAGGTTTAGTCTTCTCATTTTTCCCTTAATAGACTTCTTCTTAGAAAATCTGCATCAGGTAACTCCAGGAAAATGCCTTGCTTTCTGATCTACATCACCAAAACTTCCAGAGATGAACTTTCATACTCTCTGGATCTCTACAAGATATTTTTTTCATGTTACTCAAGTAATTTTCTTCAACTTTGAGGTCTGAAAGGCATATTTTTTCTCCTAAGTTTCATTTTTGTTCTAATTTCACATTTTTCATTATGCTAACATATTCTTTTTTTCTTTTCCTTTTATCCCTCCAGACTTTTATCCTTCACTGGTAAGTTACTGATTCATTTTATTCCCAATTGTCTGCTCGGCTCTCAGCATCCCGCCTTGACCCACAGGTTTTACTTTATTACGTACTGTATTTACTTTATATCACTTTAATGACTTCCTGCATTGTATGTTTGCATTTGTGGTAGAAACTCTGGTGCATTACCTGAAACTATGGCATTGTTCAAGATTTTCTTGAGTTAATTCTTCTTCTAAAAATTTTTTAAAAAATTATTTAAAAAAAAAAAAATAAAGCTTTCCCTCCTTGCAATCCATGATTTCATGTGAAATCCAAATAAGTATGGGAAGGTGAGACTTTATACAGGTTTGGACTGGGGTGGAGTTAGTTTTCTTTGTGGCAGCCAATATGGTGCTGTTTTAGTTTAGTTTGGTGACCAAAATAGTGTTGATAACACTATTTGTTTGTTTTAGCTGATCCTGAGCAGTACTCTGTTTTTCATGCTGCCCTGACAAGCAAGTAGGCTGAGGGTGCCCAAGGGTTTGGGTGGCACAGCTGAGACAGCTGAGCCCAGCTGGCCAGAGGGATGTTCCATACCATACAGGATCCCATCTGCATGAACCTACACTTACAGGTAACCAAGGCAACCATGAAACCACAGCAGAAAAAAGGAAAGAGGAGGTTTATTTCATTCCCTCACCAACAACACCAGGAGTCACAGACACGTGGGGACATGGGCTCCGTTTGGCTCAGTTTGTCCTAGCCAGCACCAGGACGGGGGGTCCCTGCCTGCCTCACTATAACAAAAGGCTTGGGGCATGCCTGTGAGAGTGTGCTACCTCTGCACAGGAATTCTACTTCTCAGAACAGGCAGAAGATGAGCAACACTACGCATGATAAATGGAGCTTTCCCACACCAACCTTTTTAGCACTCCCAGCTGCAAGATCACTTTCAACCAAACTCTTCCCTCCTCATTGCCAGATCTTCTGGTTTTAACTCTTTCCTCTCAGCACCATCCTATTTAACAATAATAGCTGAAGGAAATAGGTGGAAGTGGGATGTTGTGATTTATGACTTCTGTCTTCCTAAGTAACCATTAGATGTGATGAATCCCTGTTTTGTAGAAGTGGCTAAACATTTGCTCAGCAATGAGAAGTAGTGAATGAATTCTTGGTTTTGCTTTGCTTTCATGTACAGGTCTGCTTCATCTATTAAGCTGTCTTTATCTTAATCCCCAGCTTTTCTGCTTGTAGGCTTCTAGTTCTCTCCCTCATCCCACTGGGGGAGAGTGACTCTAGGGATACCTGTCTGCTGGGGTTAAGTCACAACAGGAAGTTGAAGGAGAGGCAGTCCATCACCTTTACCTCTTTGATTCAAATGCTCATAAAATAATTTTTACCATGGATATGGATTTTCTATGTGAATTGGAGAGCAAAACAAATATTTAAGAGAAGAGATTGGTGACTTCTTTTAAAATTTATTTTATGCTATAGACAAATTAACACTTAAGAAAGAAGTTGAGAACCTGTAGGAACTTGGAATTAGGAATCACTGCTTGCTTTTTGGTGACCACAGGAACAGTTCAAGACACTGCAGAGGCTGGCATCCCATATGATCAGTATGGAAGTTTACAAAAAACCTAAGTAAAAAGTTGCATTCATTTATACACTGTAGTTCTGTATAAGTTGTTTAGTGAAAGGCTGAATAAACCAGGATTTAAGGTAGTGGAGGAAAAGAAAAAGATAAGTGTAGTCTCAGAGGAAAAACTAACACATTTCAATCCTTTATGAGAGATCAGTGGTGTTAAATTATTAATATGATGAAAGGTTAAGGAGCATCTGTTTCTGCCTGTGGTCCATGGTCCAACAGACCCTGATTCAATGGTGGTCTTTTGGTTTACTTCACTTGCCTTTAGACTTGCTTTCATCATTCACAATAGTCTTCAATGGAAAAAATAAAGTAGTTTCTCACAATGCACTTTAGATTAAGGCTCAAGTCTATTTCCACTACAGTGAACAAGTGTTAGATGTACAGTTTCTATTAACAACAGAGAGAAATCTGTGTCTAACTCCCACATGCATCCTTAAGTGCTTGTCTGTTTGCTGTGGTTTTTAAACTCAGCCAGTTCTTGAAAAAGGTACACAAAAAAGAAAATAAACCAAACACAAAACACCCTTCCTAAATGTTATTTTTTTCCCTATCACCAAGCATAAAAATTATATCAATCAACATTGCCCAGACTTTATACAAACTGACTTTGGTTTCTGGAATAAGAATTGTGTTTTCTCCCATTTCATGTTTTAAAAAGTGCCACAATAAGGATTCTATTGAAGATAAAATTATTTGTCAATTGTACAACTTTTTCTTCACAATTTTCTGAGCAGTATTGAAAGGATAGAATTATTAATTATTACCAAACTACTTACCACAATTTTTAAATTAGCTGCAGAAGCCATCAGTCTCAATGCTCATCTCTTGAAAAATATTCTATATGGACATGAATCCTCCCATGGTAGTTTTGAAAACTATAAAATGAAATAATCCAATATCCTGATCTAGTGAACCTCCCATTAGTTCAAGAACCAGCCTACACAGAATTTAGAAAAATGCTCATGTCCATTTACCAAACCATTTACACACTGGTCTGGTTTTAAATCAATGGCTATATCCATCCTATCTGCAAGGATGATCTTCAGGCAATTGAATACCATCGAAAGCACAGAAACCTATTCTTCTACTGGTGTCTTTCCTAATTTTTTCCTGTGCCTGGGCATTCCTGCATGCTCAGAGAGTCAGGACTTCATGGCTGCACAGGTTACTGACCACTTTCCTTTCTACTTAGTGTAGGTTGGTAGGGGGATGAGCATCGTTTGGGGGACATCTGAATATGCCTATGCTGGTGAACTGAACGCGGTTAGGCCATGGATGCAAGCCGTAGTAAATGAGTGTCCTTACTGTTTAACACTGAGATGCTCCCTGGAATGATTTTGTTTTGCTCCGAGTAGCTTTTTTACAGGTATTGCCCAACCATAGTTTGTCTGGTTGTGATGTTCCCAATTATTCCAGCAGGCAGTAGGGATAAATCCAATAGGCTTATGGAAGGGAAGAGAGTTTGAACATTTGAATAAGACTATGTCTTGTTCTATTTAATTAACAAGTACAGGTGGCATTGTCAGAACCAGTGCGCAGCAGAAAATAGTACAGCCATAAGACCTTAAAAATCATGAAAGCCCCTTGTTTAGAGAGAGTCATGCTAATAAACATGGTCATCCAGGAACTAATAACAGAGCAGTCATATTAAACATAAGAAATGCTTATAAAAATGAAACCGAATGTCTACCTAATAGTTTCTTTGAAAGGGGGGAATTCTTGTCTGAACATGGGTTTTTGTTGTAATTTTGTTTTAAATAATAGGTGTCACATTATTTGCACAAGTGTAAGAACCTTCTACAGCTGCTTTCTTTGCAGCTGCTATCCTCTGCTTTCAACTTCTATGCTTTGATTGGGGTAGGGTAACTTGTTCAATTAATTCTTTCAACAGATGTTTTCTATGCTTGGACTCTCTTCCCTCCTCCCTCTTTCATACGTCATCTTCTGCTTCCAAGCACTTCTGGGGCTACATGAACTTGACTTAAGCTGTTTGCCTGTCCTGCTGGTGCCATTTGCCATTTCCTTTTCAAAGGGCTATTGCTATAACAGCTCTATTCTATGCAGGGAGTGTGAAACCTTTGAAACTGATGCAGCTTCATTGCAGAGACTCTCAGAAGGAAGTAACATGAAAAGAAAATCACTTCATGCTTGTTTAACTGCTATAGGATTTAACAAATTTTAAACAAATGAGAAGTAGATAGATGTTTCTAAATGCTTACTACTTGGCTGCAGAACCATGTTGATTTCAAAGGCATTTTCTCCCTGCACAGAATAGAGGGGCAGCAAAAATTATTCTTTGAAGAGAAAATGCCATCATCAGGAAAGGAAGACAGCTCAGGCAGCTCAAAGAGTCCCAAAAGTGTTAGGGAGCCACAGAGGACATCTAAAGGGGAAAGTCCAGGTTGTGAGCAGCCTGAGGAATTAGTTTAAAAGAACCCCTTTTCCCCACAGAAATCCTTCAGATGAAGCGGCAGCTGTTGGATTCTTTCACAGCTAACATAGAGGGATCAAGCTCAAACAGTTCTGTAAGTCCTGCAAAACAGCAGAGGATAACTAAAAGGTCTAAGTAAAGAGCAGGTCGTACATTAAGGCGTTTTCCTCTCCTGGCATGTAAAGTGAAGCGGGGGAGGGAGAGCAGAAAAATGAATAGTAAGTCATAAGTAAGACTCGAGTTTGAACAACCACATTCTTTCTAACTACATGTAGCTTGTTGCTTTAATTAGATAATAGTGTTTTTCTTTTGCTATTAAAAAGCTGCTACCTTTCACTTCAGAGGTGACTACATTTCAGTGGGGGTGAAGGATAAGCTGTTTGTACTTTGTTGTGTAATGCCCCCGAGCACCATATAAAGAAAATGACTATTGTACATGCTCTGTAGCTTGTAAAATCCTTTGAAATAAAATGTGGACTATAAACATTATATAAAAAGGATGACTGATGAAGAACTATATATTCTTGATAAATATGTGTTTATTGGCAGGTAATTAAAAGGAGTCATCAGATCAGGGAAAAGCTTTTATCCCAAGAATTTTATAACCATATTTGGGTCATTAGTTTGTGAGGTATTTGGATGATTAAAGATTGAGAGATATAAAAATAAAGACTTTACTCAGTTTCTTCATTAATAATATGCAAAAGGTGTATAAACAAAGATAATGGCAAGGAAGTAGTTTCTTTGTCAATATAACGTTTTTCTTGTAAAAAAAATACTTAATCAAAGGATGTCTCTCAGCATGAAAACAAGGGTTATTTAGCTATAACTGGTCTTTGGAATGTATTGTTAACAACTATATTCACACTGTACCTATAGAGGAGATACTTTGGGGGAAGGTAGCTGGTGTTGTGATGAGGCCTGTTAGGAGGACTTGCATGTGCATCCAGCTGCACAACTTCTTTATTAAAATAGTGTGGATATATATGAGAACACCTTGATTGCCCTACATGCAATATCTGTCAGTTACACTCAGCTGTTCATAGCCCTAACCACAGCATCAGCCACTCCTCTTTTGAACACAGAGTCTTATAGCGCAAATCTTTCTTTCTTGTCAGCTCCTCGAAACCTTCAGGAATTAGAAGGCAGGAAGATTGGCTTATGAGTGATGGTTTAGGCAAACAAGTTAGAAGGAAACCATTTTGACCCCTAAAGCAGTTGCCTGTTTACTCCTTCATACTCTAAAAAATTATTAGCAATTCTTGTTGCCATCTAGATGCTTAATCACCATCTAGATAGAGAAAAGTCACTGGCTGATGAATCAAGCCTATGGGACAATCCTCCTTTCCCCATTTGACTAAGCAACCCATTTGTTAGCTCTATACCCCTGGCATTTCTAACCATGAGACTGCAGCAACAGTAAGTATGAACTGACGTCCATATAACACCTTGAAAGTATCAAGCATGGAAGATGTTTGTTGGTTAGATTCCTGGTTTCTTAGGTAAAGTGCCCTCAAATCAAAGGAGCAATTTTCCCAAGGAAACCTTATGGAGCTGGCTATTCCATGAGAAGTACTCTAAGTTTATATCACTAGGCATACAACCTAACTGCAGACATGGGGTGATGAGCAGCCAACGGCCTTTTTCAATGCTGAAAATGATGCATGACTCATAGAATGGCCTGGGTTGGAGTGGACCTTAAAAATCATCTCAATCCAGCCCTCCTGCCATGGGCAGGGACACTTACCACTAGACCAGGTTTCTCAGTGCTCCATCCACCCTGGCCTTGAATGCCTCCAGGCACAGTGCATCCACACCTTCTCTGGGCAACCTGTTCCAGTGCCTCACCACCCTACAGTAAGAAAATCCTTCCTAATATTTAATGTAAACCTGCTCTTTCAGGGCAGGTTGGACACATGGGCAGGTTGGAGAGACGGGCAAAGAAGAACCAGCTGAAAGTCAACAAAGGCAAATGCAGGGTCCTGCACCTGAGGAGGCATAACTCCAGGCACCGGCACAGGCTGGGGACTGACCTGCTGGGAAGCAGCTCCGCAGAGAGGGACCAAGAGCCTCAGCAGACAAAAAGCTGTCCATGAGTCAGCAATGTGTCCTTGTGGCCAGGAAGGCCAGTGGTGTCCTGGGGAGCATTAGGAAGGGCATTGCCAGCAGGTCAAAGGAGGTGATCCTGCCCTTCTGCTCAGTCCTGGTGAGGTCACACAGGGAATGCTGTGTCTGTGCTCCAAGAGGGACGTGGAGTTCCTTGCGTGAGTCCAGCAGAAAGTGACAAAGGCAATTAAGGGACTGGAGCATGTCTCTTAATGAGGACAGGCTGAGAGAGCTGGGCCTGTTCAGCCTGGAGAAGAGAAGACTGAGAGGGGACCTCATCAATGTCTGTCAGTATCTGAAAGGAGGGTCTCAAGAGGATGGAGCCAGGCTCTGCTCAGCGGTGCCAAGCCATAGGACAAGAGGCAGTGGGCAGAACCTGATGCGCAGGAAGTTGCACCTGAATAGGAGGAAGAACTCTTTTACAGTGTGGATAAACAAGCACCGTAGCAAGTTGCCCAGAAAAAGTTGTGGAGTCTCTGTCACTGAAGATATTCAAGAACCATCTGGACACAATCCTGTGCAATGTGCTCTAGGATGAGCGTGCTTGAGGTGGGACCAGATAGCCCACTGTGCTTCTTTCCAACCTTACCCATTCTATGATTCTGTGATCATTAATTATCCAGATTATTGGTTAAGCCCTCAAAGCTTCTTCCATCTTGAGATGTTGTGGGGTTTTGGTTGCCTTTTTTTTAATATTATGAAACAGCCATTTCAGAATGTTGTCCCTTGAGATTAACAGAAATGCATATCCAAATGCTTTTTCAGCATGGTTTTATAGGGAGCACAGCCAAAGAAACATCAGAAGAATTTGGAGGTTGTCACTAAAATTTTGGTTAGAGTAGCTTTATGATAATTGCATCTATTCGCCACTTGTCGAAGTGCTATTCCATGTGGAAGCATGACAAGTTGTTTATTAATAGATACAGAGCAGGAAAAGGTGCTGGTAGGGAATGAAAGACAATACCACTTTCTGCCTTTTCAGTGGACCTTTCATGAAGATCTTTCTCAATGCTGACGAAAAGGATGACAATGACCCTGAACCAGAAGGGTTTTTCGGTACAGAATTTTTTTCCTTTAATTAGCGTGAAAAGGAAAGAGAGCTGAAGGAAATTAGTCCTCACAGGGCACTGATCATACTTTTGCCTCCTTTTGTTGGTCCAATGAAAGATTTACATTGATTGCAAAGTTGCAGTTTAATGGCTGCAGCACTTCATCACTGAATAGATTTTTTCATTTTCAGACTGAACATTGTCAGTTGTGGATTGGACCTCCTTTGGGAAACTAAAGAACTGAAACCATGATTACCTCTTTAACACAACAACAGTGAATAAAATACTAGCATCCCTTTTACAGTATCAAATGGGGTTCAGAACACAATTCTTGTATTCTGAAACATTTTTTCAGCTATTAATACCTCAAAATAATTGCAAAACACTCAAGATGAATTGGAAGATGAGAAGAATTGGTCATGTATATCTTAACAAATGAACAAGATATGTGAAATTGGAAAGTGATATAATTTGTTTTTGAAAGAGCTATTGTGCCTGTAGTTTCTAAGGACTAGCAGAGGAGTTTTTGCATATTCCTTGCTATCCATTTCCATAGCTAGAACTGTCACAGGTTATGATGGATCTGAGTATCCAGATATAAATTAGTATTTCTTTCAAGACTGGAATTTCCTTCAAACATGCCTGAATAATGATCCAGAGGAAGACAACTTGGGAAAAAGTCACGGCTGTCAAGGTCTTCTTAAGTTAATGACTATAAGAAAAGGATGATAGAAACTCAGAAGCCAATAGGGCAGGAAGAAGGTCCTGAACACACATGCTCTAGTCAGCCTATTCTATGAATAAGACTTGAACAGCCTAATGTCAAAATCCCCTATCCTGGCTGCACCTTCCTAAGGTTCAAAGTGGTTTTTTTGAGGGAATTTCCAGGAATACCATGGTGTGAAAATAATTAACATTGTTCAGAGAGTTTGCTCTTTCCTGAAGTGGGGATGTACAGAGTTTCCAGGATGGAAACTGGAAGCAGGCTCTCTGCTATGCCTCTCCATTTGCTGGGAGAGACCAAGAGCTCTTGGAATAAAAGGAGTGGGAAGGGTCTGGAAGTTTGCGTTTGGTACCATATAACACCACTAGTAAACCTTTGAAATTTCACATAAATTGCTCACATAGGTAAATACTGGCCATTCCTCATTTTTTTTTTTTTTTTTAATGTAACTGTCAGGAAAGGTGACGAACATTTATTTCGTCTCATTCAAGTGGTTGATAACAACAGACGTGTAGGTCTACTTGTAAGCCCAGCCACCTCCACATGATGCACAAAACCTTTGTTTTGCCATTTTTGGGGGGTTTTTGCTTGTTTGTTTGGTTTTGATTGCTTTGTTTTGTTTATTTGATTTTTTCACCTTGGGAAAACCACATAAGGCAGGAGAACCTATAGCTTTCTGCCAACCACAGGATGTCAAGGAAAAAGAAACTAAAGCACAACAATGTGTGAGAAACTGTTTGCTGGAGAAATGGCAGAATTTCCCAGAAAATTTGTCTAAAGGAATTTAATTTGAAAAAATGCCTTATGCAAAGTAAAATGAGCCCGTCAAACACATTCTGAACTCTGTAAACTGGAATGTGAACAATTACTCTCAGAAAAAAACCTCGAATATGCAGGAAAGACTTTAAAAGAGCTCAAAATGCTGCTCATAGAAGGAGGCCTGAAAGAAGCTGTTGAAGCAAAGTTACCCTCAGGCAATCAGCCCCAACCTGACATAGGCGCAGGCAAATTAGTTGCATAAGTACTGTTAACTGAGCTCATTCTGCAACGGAAACAGATGTGTTCCGAGATGGAAAAACACAAGCTGGAAATAGGAGAGGTGGGACACAGACTGGGTGGCAGGGAGAGCTGCTGCTGCTGCTCAGAAAGCTTCAGCAGCTGTCTTGGGGCAGTTGTACAGGTGCGGTAGCCACAGGCAGACAAAAGCCTGAGACTGTGCACAAGCAAGGCAAGAGTTCGAGTCCTTTAATTCTCAACCCCCTCTCCATGGAGACCTGTCTCAGGAAAGCTTGTGCTGTGAAGAAGAAGGCTCTTATAGCAAAGAACCTGGGTTAATATGCCAGATTGTGACTGAGTGCATATGGTCATGTGCATGGGTAACTAAAACAGTGAGTAGGTTATTAAGGTTTTGTGTAATGCCTAAGATTAAACTTTTTTTATCATTAGCTTTAATGTTAAATATCAGGTTTGCGAAATATATTTTGAAAGCCTTTGCATTGTATTCTATACCAATTTCTTTTTAATTAAAATGGAGCTCCTGATGTAATAACAGAAAAAAGATCAAAAAGAGCAAAACATTTTAATAATTTTATTTGTGAAAACAAAAGTCTTTAATTCTTTGATTTAATCCTCACATTTCCCACACAAATAAGGATGAGAAGACCAAAGTAAAAGTATGAAGATGCATTGCAAACAATAAGGTAATACACAGTACAACTATTTTGAAACAAGTGAAAGAAAAACGTTTAACACTTACGTTGAAAAATATGCTTCAAAAATATGTTTTCAGTTTTTGCTTTGCCTCTTGTGCCATAAAATAGACCCCTCTGTGATTAGCTCGCAATCTTGTGAGGCTATATTTTGGCATGCAAAAAATAATCTTCAAATAAAACCACTGTCTGAAGTGACATACAGTAAAATTCTCCTTAAACTTGCTTGACTTATGAACTCTACATACGTGCGGTTTGTCAGCTCCTTTATGTATAGCTAGGGGGCTTTCAGTGCTATGAGCATACAGTAAGTTCTTGCATTTTACTGCATTTAATGTAGCACTGCTCTTGTACCAAAGCTATTAAGCCTCTTGATCTTACAATCTCCTGCTGCTGCAACAACTTAGCAGTACGTTTCAATACTAAGGAGGCATATCACTCATCTCCTTCGGGGTCTCCAGAACTCCTGCTATGGTGATGAGTATAGAGACTTAATGCTGTCATAAGTATCTAGTATGGACAAATGCCACAATTTAATTAGCTGTGCAGTCTAGAATGTATTACAGTCAAATATCTAGGACTTTAAGGGTTCTCTGTTACCTTTGTGGCTAAATAGAAATCCTCTCAGTACAAAATGTCAGATGCCTTATAACTATTTGTCCTCTTCTATAACTGGTAATATGTTTGCTCGTAAAGTTCAGTTTAAGAGGTTTGCTTTGATCCATTTTGGTTTCTCTGATATTATTTGCACATATCTATAGGGATGCCACTGCCATTGTTCCAAACTTACTTTGTAGATATATCACAACTAACAAAAGGCAGGATCCACTTACAGGCTCATGTGCTTTCTTCTATGCTTTCTTCATGTTTGATATATGCTCGCAGACAATTCATGCTGCTAGGAAACACTAAAAGAGGAAAGTAGCCCTTGGAGCATTTATATATTCAATCTTTAGTATGCCTGAGTGAGATTCCCTAGAACACCTACAGCTAACCTGTAGATGTGCACAGCTCATTTATCTAGTTTGCTTGTATGATTTCTAGAGAGGACATGCACTTCTGCAGTGTGATTCACCAAATCATTCCCTAAAAGTCTGTTTTTCTCTCCATTGGTGACATGGGGAGGCTGGGGAGATTAGCTCGGATGCAGACACCGAAGTCCTGGCTATCTACAGCCGCGGTGTTCCAGCAGCTGCAGGAAGGATGACTGCAGCCCACGTGAGGTATAACCACGCTGTTACAAGGCAAGGACAATCTGAGACTGGGCTGCCACATAATACACCAGGCCTCACTATTTGAGACATCAGGGCCAGGGAAAGGATCTCCAAGGTCTCTTGCAACTGAAACTACACCCAGCACTTGAAAGTCCAGTGCACTACTGCTGGGCAGGAGGACAGCGAACATCATTTAGGCTGACTGCCAGATACCCAACCTGCGCATGTCAGATCCAACAAAAAGAGTACAAAAGTTAAAAAAAAAAACCTCTGAATTTTGCTTCAGAATTTTCCTCAAGCCCCTGGCAGGGGGCTCACATCTGAAGAGAGATGTGAGGTGTGTTTGGACATGAAACACTTACCAGGAAAAAAAAAAAGTAAAAATATCCTATTCAAAGATACAGCAAAATACTATCAATTGAAATTAGGGATTTGAAAACATTAGAAGGTAGTTTCTCCATCACTTTTAACCCTCTGTTCAGCCAAAATCATGACCTATTATATGTAGAGAGAGACATATTTAGTGGTACTTAGAAAACATTTTTGTATAAGAATATTTTTGCAGGCAATTTTTGCAATGCACCAAGCATAATGATGTCCTCTAATGACTATAATGTCAATATAATTCTTATGCATATCTCTTTCTAGTGGGTACCCAGTATGGATGAAAACTTTTTATGCAATGAAACAGATCTTTGAGATTCTCCAGTTAAATGACAGAATAGTTTGGGTTTGGAGCAAAAATCTTGCTGTACCCTTTCTACTTAGGATTTTTGAATTCTATATGGTCACATTATGCATAACTGTGCAGTGGCAGGAAGTGGAATAGTTCACCACCAAGTCCTTTGCAGGCACAGAATGGTTTCTTTCTTGAAGCAATTAATGCAATTTTCCCTGCTAAGGAGGGCATAATCCATAGTAAAATGTGGAATACCAGTTTTATGATATTATTAATTCATTTAATTTTGCCTTAATTGGAATTTTTCAGTACACAGAAGGAAGTCATCCACCAGCCATCTGTTCTTATATATAGCAGTCATTGCTAAATTATCCTGTATTTAACTTCCATTAATAAGGTTAACATGGGAGCTTTAGCATAACACCATTGCTTCTTTCTGTACTATGTCCATTTAAGAATGTAGTTCATTTCTACCCAAGATGACTTCATAGGCAGAATCAATTTCTCTTAAAGGGTAAAAACCTGACACTGTTCCTTACTAAAACTTTTTTTCAGTGCTTAGTTAGAATACCTTGGCAAGGAAGTAAAAACTCTGATAGTTGACAATTTGGAGAGTACATTAAGTAACAAGTTTATAAAGCTGACATTCTATATCAGTGAATTTTGAGTACTGTCAATCTCTACTTTTATGCCCCTAGGGTATTTCAACAATTAATGAGTAAGGTTCTCACATGGACTACAGAAGTTTTAAACTACTGTGGTAGCATAAAATCACAACCAGAGCTTGGGACCTGGTAAAGGAGAATTTTTCCTGTCATAGGTTTTTTGCAGAGGAGCTCATACCAACTTGAAGTAGGAAAGATTTCCCAAAGTCTCAGCATTGTCTTGAAGAAATATAGGGTATATGATTCTTCTGAAGTAGCAAACTGAATTACCATTCACAAAAAAACCCCCAAAAACGACAACAAAAAAAAACCCCCTCAAACCCCAAAAAACCTAGTAAAACATGCACCCCTCCCCCCTAAACTCCAAAACTACACCCATACCATTTGATGTGGTGACACTGCTAAAATTACACAATAGCTCAACTTCACGCACCACCCTGCACACAGATTAGAAACTGAAATAACAGAGAGGTGGCTGAAATCTACCTTAACTCTTCCTTTATGTAGAGTTGCGAAGTATGGCATGTCCAAAGTTACATTTGCAGTATCTATAAAATGCATTTCAAGCTTTGTAACTACCTTAGTTACTAAAGCTGTTTCAAGGATGGATGAATGACAACTGTTAAGGAATGAGTCTCTTCATAAAGAAGCTGTTGAGATGGCTAGGACATTGAAAGGCACACTACAGCTTGATTGAGGAGAGCTAATTTTAGCCTCTTTAAGGTCCTTCTTGGAAGAATCTCATGGGAACAGATCATGCAAGAAAGAGGGGTCCAAGAGAGTTGGTTGATATTAAAGGATCACTTCCTCAAAGGTCTAGTCCAATGCATCCTGATGAGCGAGAAATCAGGCAAAAGGGGCAAGAGATCCACATGGATGAATAAGGAACTCCTGTTATTACTCAAGCATAGCTAGGAAATGCACAGAAGATGGAAGCAGAGTCAGGCCACTTGGAAAGAGTATAGAGAGATTGTCAGAGTAAGTAAAGATGAGAGAAGGAAGGTCAAGGCCTATCAAGAATTAGATTTGGCCAAGTACGACAAGGACAAAATGAAGGGTTTGTTCAAACACAACAACAGCAAAGGGAAAACTAAGGATAGTGTGGGCCTGTTACTAAATGAAGCAGGGGCCCTGGTAGAGGACACAGAGAAGGCAATACTGAGTGCCTTCTTTGCATTGGGCTTCACTGACAAGACCAGCCCTCTGGGATCTCTGATCTAGAAGAGTAGGGTAAAGGAATCTTGGAAGGAAGATATTCCTTTGGTCAAAGAGCTTTGTGTGAGAGCCAAGCCGAACTTGACATCCAGAAGTCAATGGGCCCTGAGGGATTACATTCACTAATGCTGAGCAAACAGGTGAACACCAAAGCAAGGCTTCTCACCATCATCTTTGAAAGGTTGTGGCAATCAAGAGAGGTGCTAAAGAACCATAAAAAAGCAAATGTCACCCCAGTCTTCAGAAAGGACAAGTAGAACAACCCAGGGAAGTACAGGGCAGTCAGCCTCACCCATGTCCCTAGAAAGGTAATGGAGTGTTTGATTCTGAGGACATCACAATCCACATGATGACAAGAACTTGATCAGGAGTAGTCATCAAGGATTCAGTAAAGGTAAATCATGCTTGCAAAAACTGATTGCCTTCTATGATGAACCAACTACCCAGCTGGATGAGGAGAGAAGAGTGGATTATCATCTGCCTTGACTTCAGCCAGGCTCTTGATGCTGTCTTGCACAGCATCCTCACAGGCAAACTCAGAAAGTGTGGACTGAATGAGTGAACAGCGAGGTGGGTTGAGACCTGGCTGAAAAGCAGATTCCAGAGGGTCATAATCAGAGACACAGTGTCTAGTAAGAGGCCTGTCACAACTAGTGTCCTCCAAGGTTTAATGGGCCCAATATTTTTTAACTTACTCATCAGTGACTTGCATGAAGGGGCGGATGTCTCCTCAGGAGATTCACTGATGACATAAAGCTGGGAGGAGGGGCCGATACTCCAGAGTACTGTGTAGCCCTTCAGAAGGACTTGGACAGGTTGGAGAGATGGGCAAAGAAGAACCAGCTGAAAGTCAACAAAGGCAAATGCAGAGTCCTGCACCTGGGGAGGCATAACTCCAGGCACCGTCACAGGCTGGGGACTGACCTGCTGGGAAGCAGCTCCGCAGAGAGGGACCAAGAGCCTCAGCAGACAAAAAGCTGTCCATGAGTCAGCAATGTGTCCTTGTGGCCAGGAAGGCCAGTGGTGTCCTGGGGAGCATTAGGAAGGGCATTGCCAGCAGGTCAAAGGAGGTGATCCTGCCCTTCTGCTCAGTCCTGGTGAGGTCACACAGGGAATGCTGTGTCTGTGCTCCAAGAGGGACGTGGAGTTCCTTGCGTGAGTCCAGCAGAAAGTGACAAAGGCAATTAAGGGACTGGAGCATGTCTCTTAATGAGGACAGGCTGAGAGAGCTGGGCCTGTTCAGCCTGGAGAAGAGAAGACTGAGAGGGGACCTCATCAATGTCTGTCAGTATCTGAAAGGAGGGTCTCAAGAGGATGGAGCCAGGCTCTGCTCAGCGGTGCCAAGCCATAGGACAAGAGGCAGTGGGCAGAACCTGATGCGCAGGAAGTTGCACCTGAATAGGAGGAAGAACTCTTTTACAGTGTGGATAAACAAGCACCGTAACAAGTTGCCCAGAAAAAGTTGTGGAGTCTCTGTCACTGAAGATATTCAAGAACCATCTGGACACAATCCTGTGCAATGTGCTCTAGGATGAGCGTGCTTGAGGTGGGACCAGATAGCCCACTGTGCTTCTTTCCAACCTTACCCATTCTATGATTCTGTGATCATTAATTACCCAGATTATTGGTTAAGCCCTCAAAGCTTCTTCCATCTTGAGATGTTGTGGTGTTTTAGTTGCCTTTTTTTTAATATTATGAAACAGCCATTTCAGAATGTTGTCCCTTGAGATTAACAGAAATGCATATCCAAATGCTTTTTCAGCATGGTTTTATAGGGAGCACAGCCAAAGAAACACCAGAAGAATTTGGAGGTTGTCACTAAAATTTTGGTTAGAGTAGCTTTATGATAATTGCATCTATTCGCCACTTGTCGAAGTGCTATTCCATGTGGAAGCATGACAAGTTGTTTATTAATAGATACAGAGCAGGAAAAGAGGTTGTGGAGTTTCTCTGACTGGAGATTCTCAAGAACCATCTGGATGCAATCCTGTGCACACTGCTCTGGGATGAACCTGCTTGAGCAGGGAGGCTGTACCAGATGATGCACTGTTGTCTCTTCCAACCTGACCGTTTCTGTGATTCTCTGATTTATTAACATAGTTATAGTATCAAAAGTATTTTTTCAAATGTTTCAGAAGATATGCCAGTTTTCAAACATGAGTGTTCGAGTGGGAAAGGGTTTGGCATTTCTTAATTGACGACTTGAATTTGGCCTGTTTTTATTTGGGTGGGGAAGAGGTGAGATAGAGGTCTCAAAGAAACACATGCTGTTTCTATTGCTATAATATACCCTAAATTTCTTTCTACTCTAAATTTTATTGGCATTGAAGCCAAACCACTCTACATGGAAAAGTCATTAAAAAAATCAAACCCTTCTGATTTCACTTCCAATTTAAAAAGCTTTTAAACTAGAAAATTGTTCCACAGAACCTCCATTATTGCTAAGACAGTTTCATTAAATAAATATGTATCACCGTAAGAAATAAATGCGAAGCAATAACTGCCTGGAAAGGCTAGATTCAGTACAGACCAAAGCACATTATAGATGTTCTGGGTTTTCTATTTTTACTTGTAACCAACAGAAAAATTCGCTAAATAATATGAGTATGTACATCAAAGGGATCTTGCAGGAAGTTAATAACTAAAGAAAAAGATAAATAAAAGGGGAAAACCCCCCCAAAACACACCACCCTCAATAATAAACAAACAAAAAATCCCCCAATGAACAAAACAAAACATAAAACCACCCAAAACAGAAAAAATACCTGTCTTCTCATAGCAAATTTTCTTGTAATAAGAGATGGCTTGTTCAAGTATCCTTATAAAAGGGGCTGGTAGAAGTGGGGCTTAAGTATTGTATTTATAAGCTCCTTTTCAATTTCCATGTCATGTTTGTTCAGGTTATTTAGCTGAAGATACTGCTTCTGTTACTATCATCTCTGCAAAGTCAATCCAACAGATTAAATTAAACCTTCTTTTTTTCTGCCTCACACATCATAAAACAACAACAAAAAAACTATTTCAGAAGGTACATGCTGTTTCTGCTATCAGCTGGTAGTGATGGATGAAACAGAAAGAATGGAGTTTGATTTAATCAGATAGCTTAACCTTGCAGGGAGAAGAAAGTCACCTATATAAAGTATTCCTGTGTATATTTTATTTTCAAACATATGTGTCCATGCATAAATATATATTCTAGACATACATGTCTATCATGTCTCACTTTTTATATTACAGTGAATGAATATATAGAAAAGGTAGGGTTTACTGTATTTCATGAATAAGTCTATCAATGTTTCATTCAGATGACATTTTGTTAATCTTACATTACACAAAGTAGCTTCTCTGCCCAAAGAAATCTGCAGAGAAAAATCTGGTCAACACATTACGGAGGGAGAGAGAGAGGGAGCGCTAAACATTCTGCTTTTCAAACAAGGCACAGGTCACAAACATTTAACAAAAGGGATTTCTCATCTCTTCACCATATTTTCTGCACCCTTCAGTAAGATAATGATTTCATTTTAACTAGGCTTGTCTTTTCACAGTTCCCCCTTCACCCTCTCATTCCATTAAATATAATGGACCATATCCTGCAAATACACATAGAAAAAGTAATCTCATAATTAGGTATTAAAATCAAACATATATAGAATTACTTTCAGAAACAAATTCTCCTATTCTTCCTATTGAAGCAATCACAGTGTTTGTTGTCTGTTTTTCTTTTGTGAAAAGTTGCTTGACTGTCTGCTTCAGTAGAAATATTGTGTAGAGCTAAGCCCAGAGATTCACAGAAAAATGCATACTGTGTGCTTCCTTCATTTGTTTGAAAATGGGAAGGGGATTGCATCATGAGCAGGCTGTTTCAATTATATTTTGATATTTTTTGCCATTTGAAAGATAGTGTGTTACAAATCATGTCAGAATATTTTTCCTACTGGACTTTTATATCTATCTAACAGTCAAAATATTATTTGTGAAGCATGAACATTTTAATAACTGTTCTTCTGGTTTTGTGAGCTAGTTGACACTGTATAATAGCAGAAAAATGAAACCATTTTGAAGATTTATCAGAACAAAACACTGGAAATGATGAATCACAAGTAATGAAGCAGGAGCTAAAGAAGAAAAAATGTGTAAGTTTTTGCTTGATTGAAGAAATGCTAATACATATTGGTGTGTAAGTTGTGACACCCTGATAGGGATGTACAGATACAACAGTATTTTATAATCGAAATAATGCGGTAGGGGACAATCCCTGGAAACAAAATTTGAAGACCTCATTATCTGTGTGGTGTTAACCAGATCAACACAGGCACGGAGTGAGTGTCTAGGGTCACAGCAAGAATAAGGAATTGCACACTGGGTCTGGGCACGAGCACTGCAATACATGGCTTGGAAAGCGTGGCTATTGGAGAAAAAGAGGAGAAGGAAGCGTATAATTTACTGAGAAAGTTCAGGATTTGGTGGGAATTCATAAAATGGCAGTTGCAGTTACTATAAGCTGATTGCCTAACTCTAAAGCACTGTGCAGCAATGAAATGGGCAGCTTTTTGCTCCCCTGCTACCAAATATCCTTTGAAATTGAAGATTGGGGTCAGAGCTGCAGAGGACTGACTAGAGGGGTAAGTGGCTAACCCTGGGTAGGAGAATTTATTAAGGTCAGATACCCAAAGGGAATTAAATCCATCCATCCTCTTATGCACTCAGAAGAGTAGTCTGACTCTCCACCATTTTATATAATATCTACCATGTGCTTAGAAGGTGCGAAAGATCGAAGGGGAAAGAACTTCATTTATTTGCATTTTAAATACACTTTTATGTGGCATAGCAAATGTTGCTATCTTCTCAGCATGAACACATGCTCCGGACCAAAATATTATTAGAATGTCCTAGTAGATTTTATGTCCGTCTTCTATTTTGAGACCTTATTTTGAACTGGACGTACAGGAAATGGGACTGACAGCTTAAAACATGCAAACAAAATACTCAAGACGGAAGGTATTTGTCTCATTTCTGAGATACAGTGTCATAAAAAATATCAGAGAACAGATGGAACACCTCTCCTATGAAGAAAGGCTGAGACTTTTGGAATTGTTCAGCCTGGAGAAGACTTTGGGGAGACAGCATTGTGGCACTCCAATGAATAAAAAGGGGATTTATAAGAAAGAGGAGGGCACAGCTTTTATCAGGGCCTGTTGCAATTGGATGAAGGGTAATGATTTAAACTAAAAAAGGGTAGGTTTAGACCAGATTTGAGTTGCAAGAATTTTATAATGGAACACTGAAACAGGTTGCCCAGAGAGGTGGTGGAATTTCTATCCCTGAAAATCTTCAGGTTGGACAGGGCTCTGAGCAACCTGATCAAATTGAAAATGTTCTAATTGAAATGCATTGGATGAGATGACTTAAACTTCACTTCCAGCCCAAACCATTCAATGATTCTATGATGCTATGAATATGAACAGTCCATCTACCGTATATTTCCTTTCCAAATAATACACTTTCTACTACCAGAACCTCATCCTTAGGACTACTGCATGCACCAGGTGTCTTATGGTCTATTTGTTACTCTCAGGGACATTTTTTTCATCTTCTAAATAATATCGCTCCACCTTTTCCCAAATAGAAAAGTGTTCCATAACTTCTCTCCTATACAAAGCAAAGACAAATACAATTTTAGAAGGATGGCTGAAGTGAACTCAGCCATGCAATGTAGCAGTGTCAGTCATTACTGCATCTGCTGCTAGATCTGGCCTCCCAGAGGCACAAGAGTTCAGAAGTGGCCTGTATCTACTGAATCTAAAACTTCGTTGCTAGTTGCAGGTTCTAACTGAAACACGGAACTGAATGAAATTATAAGGATTGCTTTCCCAAAAATACAGAATTCATTAAAATATGGTAAGACAGATTAAATCAAACCCTGATTGCTAGGGGGTAGAGTTAGAAGGGGAAAAGTACTTTGTTAATTAAAAGCCATGAAAAATGTTCTGAATTCAAATTGTAACTGAAGACCATGTCCTTCACCTTTATTATGAGACTTGAGGCATATGGGCTCCATATGCTGCAATACAATGCAGGCAAGACAAAGGTAACTTAGGGTCCAAGCACTGTTTTTCCCTGTTAAGGAAACAGATCATAGGATCATCTAGGTTGTAAAAGGCTTTTAAGATCATGCAGTCTAACCTCTGGCCTAACGCCACAAGTACAATATTAAACCATGTCCCTTAGTGCCACACCTACATGTCTTGTAAATACTTACAGGGGTGGTGACTCAACCACTTTCTCTGGCAGCCCCTTCCAATGCTTGACAATCTTGTTCTGTGAAGAATTTTTTCCTAATATCCAATCTAAACCTCCACTGACACAGCTTGAGGCCAATTCCTCTTCTATTGTTTGCTGCTTAGGAGAAGAGATTTACACCCACCTTTCTATGCTCTCTTTTAGGCAGTTGTAGACAGCGAGAAGGGCCCCTTGAGTCTACTTCTCTCCAGGCAAACATCCGCAGCTCCCTCAGCTGCTCCTCGTGAGACTTGTGCTCCAGACCTTTCACCAGCTCCATTGACCTTCTCTGGACATATTCCAGCACCTCAATGTCTTTCTTGAAGTGAGGGGTCCAAAACTGGACAGAGGATTTGCAGTGCAGCCTCACCGGTGTTGAGTACAGAGGGAGGACCACTTCGCTGGTCCTCCTGGCCGTGCTATTTCTGATACAGTATCATATAGTTTGCACAAATTAACATCTCAGGATAAGATGGCACAAAAGCTTAAAAAAACTGAGAGTTTGATTTTTGACTCAATAATTAAACCTGCAATTTTCCAGGAAAATTGCCAAATATAAAGTTGCAATAGCATATTATTATTATATGTGAACAGATATATTCTTTTGTAGCTACTTGAGTGGGCTAAGTCTAAAAGACTATTTTGTTTTAATGGACATTATACTGTAATCAGAACATAGTACACACAAACCTAATAATGCTAAGCAATGCTTAATCAATGTCTAATATCTACTGTGCCATGTACTGAAGTATCTGAAAGTTATTTTATTACCAGGAACTAGGCACAAAGTAACACTACTGCTGTGAAGTGAGAAAACATTTCCTATTATACCATTGGAAATGCTAGACTGACTAAGAAACACATTTTTCAAAGTGACTCTTGGATTAATGTTTATGGTTTTCACATTTCTGTCTTTAAAATATGCCTGGGAAAATATCAGAAAAGTAGTAAATTTTGACAGGAGAGAAGTTTCAGGTCGTGAAAAACTTGTGGAGAAAGTTGTCATGATTTCTACTGGTCAGATGAGACCAGTGCATCAAAACTATAAATCTGTGTTCTGATCCTTTGTTGACTTCAGTATATGCAAACAAGTTTGTTTGAATTAATACATGTATCCATTTAAATGTTACATGCTTCCATTTGATTCTCTCTTACACATTTGATTAGCCAATTTAATTTATTAGCATGTTTGCTTGACCTTACTGTTGCCTACATAAGCCAGATGAAACTGGATCCTCAATGTGCTGTACACCGTTCAAATTTATACTAGAGACAACCCAGCTCTATGCACACATTGATAACCTGAATATGTCCAAGAGATATGAGGTGACAAAGAATCACAGGGACACAAAGAAGAAGTAAGCCATTCCCAAGCCATTTAGAAAGATAGTGATAGACCTGCAAAGAAAATTTGCCTTATATATCCTCAATGAAGAAGTCTGGTCACTTAACTATTTGGCTTTTCACTTCCTAGAATCACAGAATTGTTAAGGTTGGAAAAAGCCTTAAAGATCATCAAATCTAACCTTCAACCTAGCACCACCAGATAAGCCATGCCCTCAAGTGGCATCCACACATTTTTTGAACACTTCTAGTGTTTAATTTCTTTCTCTAGATAGCTTATTGAAGGAAAGGTTATTGAAAAGAGACTGTTTTACCTCCAAGTACATAAGGGATGGAAGAATAGAAGTATGGAAAGCCACATTAGAATATAAGAGGTCTGCAAGCAAAACACTAAAATGTCATGATATGTGACAGAGTAATTTGTGGGATAATTGTATTTCATTCTTATATAAACACATGCTGGTTTTGCCTTCACTGTTGAAAGAAAAGAGTATTCAACACTAGTTTTTGTGTCGATTGCGACTTCTGTACTTCATGCTGGCCGAGCCCTGCAATGAAAAAAGATTTTAGTGTCTTTCTTAGATTTTCATTTGATGGTCCGTTAGATTTTAGTTTGCTTCATAAAGCTTTATACACTACCTATTAAGAAAACCTGTTTAACCAAGAAAGATTAGGATCCCCCATTTTACTAATGAGTAACTGAAATGGAAAAATCACATCCTTTGGATCTTCCAGCAAGTCATTCACAAAGTTGCTGGAAAAGAAAGGGATGAAAGCCAGATGTCTATATCTTTACCTTGCAGCTGATCCTACATCCATTCACTGCACACTATATACCTATATATAATAGGTACAAGAAGCAGTAGACGTCATTCTGTTTCACGAGACATCATTCAGACATTACAAAGTATAATACACAATGCTTTATATCATGGCAATTCACTGTGCAGCTTAGACTTAGACACCAAGTGTGTTCAGTGAATGAGGCAGTGATCCCACAAAAATAATACACAGTTGCTGCGCAATTAAGAATGCTACTGCAATGCACATACCACAGGTGACCATGTAAAATAACTGAAAGAACTTCAGTTTTGATATTTTCTGGCTTTTTGATGATTCATTTGAGTTATGTCTAAATATTACAATGAAGCAATATGTTAGACATCCCTGTCCAGGTAAGTTTACAATTACTCGGAGCAGTGTAGCCTCTGAAGCATAGCACTGCACCTGGGCAATTAGCTCAGGCATAACCTCAGTCTGAAGCAGCTTTATTGCTTCCAGTTCCAGAGTTAGCTCATTTGGTGCCTGTTTAGGAATTGCTCTGACAGGTACATGCTTACATTTTGTTTTCTGTGGAAGGGAGGAAAGAAGAAAATACTCCTTTGTGCCAAGTGTGGCGTAGGTAGCCAGGTCCTCTCACCTCCTTCTACAGACTTTGTAGGGAATCAGGATATCCCCAAAGCCCTGCCTCCTCAGAACTTCATTCCACCATTTCCTGTTAAAGCTAAAATTCCACTGAACCTTCCTGTATGTGCATATGCACA
Source organism: Oreocharis arfaki (assembly GCA_013398015.1). Lineage (NCBI taxonomy): Eukaryota > Metazoa > Chordata > Aves > Passeriformes > Paramythiidae > Oreocharis > Oreocharis arfaki. The sequence continues at coordinate 287,952 of VZRR01002347.1, read as the reverse complement.
TCTAGCAGAATCTTGAAACACCATGGATTCAATGGAAATTTCCCGTCAGTTTATACATGCTGTCAGAGCCAGCTATAATAAAGAAACCACAAGTTACTTACTTTAATCTTCAACAGAACACCAGGGTTTTGGCAGGAGACACTTTCATCAGAAAGTTTATAACCAACAGTTGGGGATGTTTTCAGCCAACAGGCATATGTCGAAGGTAAATACAGTTTAATTATAGCTTGTGTGTTTATTTTTTAATAATGAATCTGATTTTCCCTAAATGTATTTAGTAATCAGGGAAAAATATATTCCCCTAATTTGCATCATCAACTTACAATTAATTCAGTTAGCTCTCAGCCTTCTTCCCTGGAAAATATTTTCTCAAACTACTCACAGCCATAACTTACTTTTTCAGAATAAAACACTGGAGTAAGCAGCTGACACAGAACATGCTTATTAAGTAACATACCTTTAAAAATATTTTACAAGGATAGATTTTCTTTTCAAGTACCAGAGCTCTAACTTCCTCAGGAGTTTTGATGTTGCTTCTCCATCTTTGGTTTCTACTGCTTCTACTGCTACAAAACTTTTTTAGCTTCATAACATTTAATTCTACTAAAAAAAAGTGCCCTGAAAGTGAGATGTTGTCATATGGGAAAAGAAAATTACTTCAAAACTTCATATAACAATCTTGAAGCTCATATTGGAGATTCCATCCTGATCATTTACTTTCTCCCTTATGTTTCCAAAAGAAATGTATTGCACCACTGCACTGGTAGAATGACAAAAACAATGCTACATTCTGTGCCTTCTCAATTATCCTTTTGTCCTTTCATAAAGAACAAGCCCAAAAAAATTGATCCATACAAAAATAAAGGAAACTTTCAATCAGCAAAGTAACTTGCCAACGACAACAGTGTAGTCTGATCAGTTACAACTTTTCAGAGAACTGAAGATTTCAGCAATGTTATTCAAGTTTCAACATTAATGAAAAAGCTTAATTCAACCTTTTTGTTAGATGGGCCAAGTGAACTATTTTAACAGATCTGAGTCATCTGCTTGGTGCCTTGAGCTTTCTGCCTCAATCAAAATGTATATTTTACTAGGAATTTTAAATTATAATAACTTTCATCAGTTTCAGACAGTGAGGGACAATCTGGCTCATCAAATCAAGTCCCTGCTATCACAAACAGATACGATCTTTCATCTCATTAATCTACTGGTGTTGAGATGTTTCAGAATTTGTGAATATTAGAAGTCATCTTACTATTTCAAGACCATTATTGTTCGGGTCCAGTTAACAATGTCGGCACGAGTTATAACAGCTCCTCTGTCAGCCTGGTGTTTTAAACTCCTGATGGTTTTTTTGTTGTGGTATCCTACAGTCAGCCTTCATTCTTCTAGGCTGAACCATATCCAGGCTCTTTCAGCACCTCCTCTTCTCCTTCCTCTGATCATCCTAGTAGTCTTCCTCTGTACTCAGAATTCTTTCCTGAACAGAAATTTATGCACAGTAATTAGTTTTACAGATCTTTTATGGTTTAGGTCCCCGTGGTAGTATATAAAATCTTGTTTATTTATTTGTTTGTTTTTTATTAAGAAAGTACCTTCTCTGATTTTTTATTAATTCCTGTGATGATACTTGCAGTTTCAGGTGCTACCTTTTCCATTGACTTCATGGTTCCCCAAATTTACATTGTTTCTTGACAAATGCAGTGTAAGACTCACACCTACCTTGGAACATACTTCTGACCCAGTACGAAGACAGAAGCTTAGGAGAGGAAAATACGTAATACTTCAAGGTGATATTTAAGGGAACTGAAAGCTGCAGGATAGGCTAGCTGTTGCAGTGCTGGGTGCTGCTTAGCTGCTGCAGCTTTCCCTGGGAGCGCAGCGGGGGCTTCTTGGGACAAGGCAGGGATTCTCTGCCCTCCTGCAGTCCATCTCAGATGCCCCGCACCGCTGCTCCGGCTGCCAGCCTGCAACTTCAGTGATGGCAAAGGAGGTGAGAAGGCTCTCCTCATGGCACTGCAAAGGTCTTTATTCCATGCTGCCTCCCCAAAGCCTGGGGCCAGCACGCGGGCTGGCCCCCAAAGGCAGAGGAGAGGAGCTGTTGGCAGGCTGCTCCCAGGGGCAGAGAGAGAAAGAGAGAGAGAGAGAGAGAGCCACACGGCCTGGAGCCTCAGTTTACCCGGGTACCAGGGGGGTGGGGAGAGCACATGGGCAAATGGTTTCAGGGCACAGGGGTGGTACATGGGCGGAGTTGGGATACAGGAACCAATAGGGAGAACTCGAGGAGTGGCCAGGACTAGGCGCAAGGGAAGGAGGGAGACCTCATGGAGAGGGCAGGAAGTGATTAGTAAGAGGGGGTACAGCGCCACAGCTAGCCATTGAAAAATACATACAAGATCTAAAAAAGCTCTGAAATTGTGAAAATGCTGTCTGTTTACGTTCCGTTTTCATATTTCTGCAATCTTTTCTCCAGAACAGATGTACAACACCTGCAGGAACAGTAGCAGGTAGTTTCTGGGAGGAGGGCCAGGCACAGAGACTTGGAATCAGGCTGAAAAAAACCCAAGAAGGAGGCACTTCAGTGTAGCAAAGATGCTCTCTTATGCTTTTTATAGGTTCAGACATCTAACCCTTTTCAGCTGGATCTCAGCTGTCCTCTCTAAAACAACTTTAAATCAGTTAGGAAGTTCAATGTCTTCGGGAAGGGTAGAGGTGCCTGCAGGTTTGGAAAGCAAGATCTGCACAGCAATCCCAAAGCAGTGCAATCAAAATTATTGCAGCACTGTACACTTTCATTGACACACCTTTCCCCCAAAAACCGCTGCCTTTAAACTTTTATCCTTACATTTTCAAAGTCCGGCAAAGGATATTAGCCTCTCAGTAGACTGCCATTAAAATATTGCATACCTCTTTGAAAGCTTAAATGAAGTTTTAATGTCAATAACCAATTTTTATTTCTGTTAAGATGTAATTGCACTAGGCTTTGGAACACTGCTGCACTATTTCCTACATCTTCATTAATTACTTATTATACATTTACAATTTATGTTGTCACATTGTATGAAATACAGTCTGTAAAACCCTGCTGTTTTGAAATCCAGCTTGTGTCAATTCGTACTGTCAAATGCTTGAGTCTCAAAATGAATACATGCTTTATTTATGGGAAGAATTAATACTTTTCTAACTTGCAAATGTTGAGAATCACACTTTTTGCACAGTTAGTATTTTGTTAATTTTTATACAGATGTTGGCTTTTGTTTCCTAAAATAAGATCTACCCAAATCGTGGAAAAAGAATATAGAGCATTCTATTGTTCTTTTTATTTAATAAAAATTTAAAGCTAAAAGCTGCTTAGCCACAAGGGAAGCAATGTAGACCAGTGATAAAGCCAGTAGTCTCTATTTTTAAAGCTGTCTTTTGTTTCTGTAATGCTGATGGCCAAACTCAAGCTTTAAGTAACACTTCCCCTTGTGACCAGGCTGCTTTCAACTTTTCCATTTTATTAAAAGAGCTAAATTGAGGGTATTCCATGAGACTAATTTGGAGTTCAGCTGTTGTTGTTTTTAAATAAAAAATGGAAGTCAGAGCTGGTCTAATCATCAGGGAAACAGTACATGAAGTAAAGTTGAGAATAACCGTGCTGGGACTACAGAGTGTTTGTATAATGTTTGTGATGTGGGAAGTGTTTGATTATGGAAACCTGTCAGAAAGTGAGAATATGCATGACAGTAAATACCGGCTTTTATCTCTTTGCTTATTTAATTGTTATTGCAAAACACTTATTTTAAAAAGTCATTAAAAATACAGTCTTAAAGTGTTGCTGAAATGTGTTTGCTATCATCTGATTTGTCTTCTTCCTCCTCTTTGAAATACTGTAAAATATATTTTCATCCCAGCAATTTGGAACTAGCCATAAAAAACCACATTCGCAAAGCTTCATAGTTACATATATAATTCTGTACTAGAAGTATTAGTTTAGGAGATAAAACAAAGTTGTAAGTAACAGTTTTTTCATCATCCTATAATTTCAAAATAGCTCCTTACAACAGCAGACTTTGCAATGGTTTTAGGCTTTGGCTCACACACTGATTCTGAGACAGAGAACACAGAAATTGATTTCAACCTCACCAAGGATGTGTTGGAAATAACTGTGCAGAGCAGTTCTGCAGATCCTGCTGAAGTTCAGGATAACATACAGTTAAGAAGTAAGCAATAACTATGAAGTCTTTTACTTTCAATCATTTACCTATAATGTCTGCTTACTTTGCTTGAAACATCTGTCATCAAATGTACAGTGAAGCCAGTGAAGATTTTGGTATAAGCAGTTGTTTCTAATAGATGCATTTTCCCCATATAACAATTCATTGGTATCTAAAACAGCATACTAAGAAGAAGCTGCAAGCACATTCTGTTAGACACAGGGGTGACACAAGTTAATTTCATTGCTGTCAGGAGATATCTTGATGGGTATATATTGTGCGTTATCATGAGTTACCACAGCTGCAAGGGATTATGTCTTCTACTAATAATGGCATAATAGAATACCATAACTTGTCACAAGATTTCAAGTCAGCTATGAAATTAACCTATTTCATCACTGAAAAAANGTTTTTAATGGGACTTTGGTGCTCTTGTAAGTAGGAATAAGGAAAGTTTCAAGGAACTGTGTAGTGGCTTCACTTATTGAACAAACCGTGCATGTAGTCTCTAAAATTCACTCATCATATTCTGTGTACGCAGATAACATGAACCACAACACAATTTTATAGAAAATGAACAGTTAATATCTTAAGAAAATGGCAATTAAAGAAGTAAAATCTACCCTGTGGCCTATGTCACATTCCCCACATGGCAAAAGGAAATGTCAGTGTTTCCTGCAGCATCCTTTGGAGGCCATCAAACTTCACAACACTGAAGAATGGCTTTATTAAGAAGTTCTAAAAACAGTGTGCCAGACCCAAATTTATAGTTCTTAATGCCCTTTTAGGAAGACACTTAAGAAAATAAAAATGCATCAACAAAGTAGCTCATCCTTAGAAAAGAAGATATTTTCACTCCTGGGTGAATTTGTACCCATTTAGAGAACTTAAACAGCTCAGCAAATAACCAGAGGTGTGCTACAGTACACACCAGGGAGGCTCTAGAAGGTACCTGAGGGAAGGAGAGAGCACAACTACCTCCTCCAGTGGCAGTAAGCTATTAGGCTGGGTCATTCCAGTCTAATCAGTGGCCGTTTAAAATAGAAGTGATTTTTGAAGTTGGATGGGTCCAAATTGCTACAGGCCACCAGGTGAGAAACTGAAAGAGCTCTGTATGTAGCCACAGCTAAAAGGTGCAACAGTGAAATTCCAGCATTGAAGAGGCACACCAGGTATTACCACAGTGAAGTCCCCCACTCAAAATGATATTTGAAAACCACTTAAGAAAAGAATTGCTGCTGGCCATTTAAAAGTACCCAGACATTTAAATAGTTGGTCTTACTGTGAAAAGCAAGTTAAAAATATTGACATTAGCAGAGAAATAGCTTATTCATCTCCTCCTAAGGTTTTTCAAGTAATTTGGCAGCAACAGCTCTGTTTTATCTGATTTGAACTATAGTTCCACTTTCACCATGTCCATGACTGTACAGTTCAGATCAGATCCAAAAGCAGTGTTTACAACATATTGCTGAATTGCTCCAACAATGTAGAGTGTATATCAAATAGAAAGAACAGAGTATCTTGCATAAGACCACATCAAGGCAAAAGAGCAATCAGCAGCTACTACCCTCTGGTTGTTTCCTGAGAGAAAAGAATAGCTCGCTCAAGTGCCTCTCAATAATTCTTGCCAGGGTTTCCAGCAAGGTCAACAAAGCTTCATGGTCAATGGCTAGTGAGAGTGAAAGGATTAGCAAAAGCATTTAATTTTTGGCCATTGATGACAGCAGATCACTGAGCAATAAGATTTCCTTTCTTACTCTCAGGGTCATGTAGATGAACTATTCCTGCTGAAGTTGCAGGAATTAAACTTATAAAATATGCTTTGCAAAATTTAGGGGAGAAGTTAGATTTGATTTTAATTGTTTAGCAAACCCCAAGAGCTATAGTTCATAAATTAAAAGGTTTTGTGAGCACAAACATTAATTGAGTTATATGTGCTTTCTGAAATGTACTGTCAGTTGGTTCTTGAAAAGATTAATGTTCTTGTGATTCCTTTGTATGCATGTCTGAGTCCTCTGCTTGTCCCTGTGGGTTCTGTTTAGTGGCATTTAGGTCCTCTGATGGAGCAGATGACTTTTTGCAGCTGACAGTGTTGTAACGGGGATCAGAAAAAAGCTTATTCCTCCAACCCCTCCGTCTGAGAGAGGAACTAAAAATGCAGATATGGGTAGAAACTATTTAATATTTTCATCCTGTTGATAAAAACAGGCTTATTTACTCTGATGAGAGAGGTCTGAGCCTTGCCAGAATCTTCCTAAAGCCTGTTGAAGGCATAGATTTCCCTGCTGGATTTTGTTTTCTTTCTTTGTTTAACAGATAGAATAATATTTCTGGGGAGGGAGACAGGCAGAGATAGGGAAATGTTGCTTGGGGTGGTGGTAGTGGTGAATACACGTGATCTTTGTTTTCCTTTTTCCCATCTTCCCATTTATAGCCCAGTACTTGCTCCAAAGTCATCACACGAAGTCTCACCCACCTCTTTCCTTTGGTAGTGAAAGGAATTTCTACCTTAGTAACACTGTTCTTTCCTCTGCCTCTTCACAGGCCGTCACAGACACAGCTTTTCATATTTTCATGATGTTTCTAGACTAACAATCTGGGAATTAAAAATGCTTTATAGGCTTCTCTGGCCAGGTCTGTGGAGGGAGCATCAACAGTAACTTTGTTTAGAAAACTCTCAGGACACAGGCTGAATGCTTCTCTTTTTAAGACTTGAGGGATATCTGAGCTATCATGAAAACTTGCTTGTTTTTCTTTAGGAAAAGAAATAGTGTCTCTTCACTTAAACATCCTCTATGTCCCTTATTCTTACCATTCAAAATCTGCCTGCAGAGAATTAGTTTTAAAAAGGCACTTAAAATTTATGGTTTAAATTTGTAATTCATATGCATTAAAATTCTTTGTGTTTGATTAAAGGCTGCAAGTTATACTACCATACCTATTATTTGGTCATTTGAATTTTTTTTTAATGGGCATCTTGCAAGAAATTTTTGTCCCCATTGTATCAGTGGAGGATATAATTAAGGACAGAATTCAACATTGTAAGGAATGGTAACTCAATTGAACCAAACATCTTCAGCTGGGTTCCCAGAAGTGAAGGACTTCAGCTGGGTCAGTAAAAGAATTTGGGCAGAGAATCGTGGTCTGAAGAGCCATCAAGTGCTCAGTGGGACTGTGTTGGAAGCTAAAATTCCCTAGGCTCTGCCTTCTGTATTCAAACTGCAAGGTAACCTTTTTCCCTAAATACATAAATTACAAGAGGGAGTGAGATCAACCTCAGATAATCCTAGGAGAAGAGAAGAAATGGGCCCTCCTGTGAGAAGCAAGAAGACTAATTGTGCAGAAAGTAAGCTAAAAGCTGCCTAATAGCAAAATTTAATAGAAGAAGTACAAAGGCCTTTTTTACCCATCAACATGTGTTTAATCATAAAACAAAATATACAGGCGGGTCAGCTGCCAGTATGGAGCATTATCTAGAAATATAGCTCGTGTGTCTCCACATTTCTACTCAATGAACTTATACCACGTACAGAAGGGCCTTAGATTCATGCTGTTTGCCAAGTCTTTGAGCAGCTTACTTTCAGCAGAAACCAATCAATTTTATGAAAGCAAAATGCAAGTCATCCCAAATGACAAGAGGCCTAATGGCAGACCATTGCCCTTTCCACTGGTAATAACAATATTCCCCAAATCTTAGAATTAAATTAAAATACATGTGTGTCCAGATATGTAATTTCTCGGAGTTTAAGACAGTTAATACCTATGGTTAAGTACGTAGGTCCCAGTCAGTAACTGAGACCACACCCCTGAACAGCATTTTAAAAGGCATATTTTAATTGTTAATGCAGGGTAGATATAATTTATTGTTACCATTGGCACTATTAGAAGCCATTTCATTAAATTTCAGGTATCAACAACAAAATGAGTAACGACCTAATTAAATATAGTACAACACAAACTCTCAGTGGGTCTAAGTCTTGTATGGCATACAAGGCTGAAGAACAGAGCAGGCAAAGAAGTCCCTGACAACAATCACAAGATCATAAGGACCTGTCAACTCAGAGCCATCAAGAAAATCAATATTGTTTTTTAAAATCGATTAAGCAAACTATATAATTTCCTGTCTCCCCTAAGGTTTAATATATTTTAAATGATGTAATTATGCATGTGAATGTCCAAAGAGGACTTGAATATAGCTACCCTATTTTATTTAAAATTCAGATCCTGAATGTCTCTCTCTCTCTCCATAAGAAGCATTAAATAAGCAATGTCTTTAAACTGCATTTTGAGAAGGACAGAAAACAGCTTTGAGCAGCTCTCTTTCCTTTGTGTCTGGTGCTGCTGATGGGCCATTCGAGTACTTTCCTCCCTTTCACATGCTAGGACCGTTGGAGAGGCGTGTCAGAAGCTTTGCACAAGCACAGGCAGAATCACCTGATTTCTCCTTACGGTGTCAGACGAAGCCCATCGAAGCTGCCTTTTCTTTTCTTCCTGTTGTGCTGTACCTGAAATATTGCAACATTCTTAAGAGATGAGCTAAAGCTTGTGCCCATTCTTTTGTTTGAACTACATCACCCCTTCCCAAGATTCAGCTTGTGCTGAAGTAATAAGAACGTACCCTTTCCCCCCTTCCATTTGTGAAACAAAAACCAAAACAAAACAAAACAGTACCATTATCTAGATCACAACGCACGTATTTCACATATTTCACCTCAGTCAAAGTGCCTGAGAAAACAAAACAAAAGAGCAATCTGCTTTCCTGCGCAGAAGCAATAGTGGTATTGCAAGATGAAAGATGAGGGATGTTTTTGTATACTGCATGAAATGGGACAAAATTTGCGAGTTAAAAACCAAAAACCTGATAATTTTCAGGTTTTTCTCAGACACTATAATGTGACTGGCATTCCAAGCAATGCATTCTCATTGATCCTCTACCTGGTGGAGAAAGGCAGGTATACACATTTCTGGTCAGACAACTGTACAATTTTGTAGATTTTTTTTTTTTTTTTTTTTTTTTTTTTTTTTTTTTTTTTTTTTTTTTTTTTTTTTTTTTTTTTTTTTTTTTTTTTTTTTTTTTTTTTTTTTTTTTTTTTTTTTTTTTTTTTTTTTTTTTTTTTTTTTTTTTTTTTTTTTTTTTTTTTTTTTTTTTTTTTTTTTTTTTTTTTTTTTTTTTTTTTTTTTTTTTTTTTTTTTTTTTTTTTTTTTTTTTTTTTTTTTTTTTTTTTTTTTTTTTTTTTTTTTTTTTTTTTTTTTTTTTTTTTTTTTTTTTTTTTTTTTTTTTTTTTTTTTTTTTTTTTTTTTTTTTTTTTTTTTTTTTTTTTTTTTTTTTTTTTTTTTTTTTTTTTTTTTTTTTTTTTTTTTTTTTTTTTTTTTTTTTTTTTTTTTTTTTTTTTTTTTTTTTTTTTTTTTTTTTTTTTTTTTTTTTTTTTTTTTTTTTTTTTTTTTTTTTTTTTTTTTTTTTTTTTTTTTTTTTTTTTTTTTTTTTTTTTTTTTTTTTTTTTTTTTTTTTTTTTTTTTTTTTTTTTTTTTTTTTTTTTTTTTTTTTTTTTTTTTTTTTTTTGTCCCCAGGAGTTTATTTTTTTAGCAGCATGCTCTTCTGAGAAACCCTGATTCTAGATCAACTATTGCAACCTGAATGCATTTACAGTGAAAGCTGTGTGAGAATTCTCCCTGGGCTTCTGGGAATGCCAGATTGATTTGTGTTACTAGTGTTTAGTAGAGCAGTAGGTTACTACAAAAAGTGATTTTTAGATACGATCTCCAGTAGAAATCCATAGCTTTAGGGAGTGATACTTTGAACTAGATATTTTTCCTGCATTTTGGAACCCTTGGATTGCCATCAATAGTCAAAAAGCACACGGTCCTAAAGAAATCCTAAGATGTTTACACTAAGTAGATGGGGAAATTCAATGCAGGCGAGATATTAAATTAAATGATAGAGCATTTTAATTTTTTTAGATATTATTTACTGAAACCTGGGGTAAGAGAATGCAGTGAACTGAAAATACCAAGCAAGGGACAAAAATCCATTTGACAAATCAGGTCACTAAGGAACTCTCTGAGGCTTTAGCTGTTGAAAAGACTTAATTTTTTAAGACAAGCTTTTTTTCCATCATGCTGCAACATAACCTTTTCTTTTTTTCTCTTCTGTCCCACTCAAGCTGCTATACTTTAGGATCAGTTCACTCTGTTGAAAACCCATTGTAAAAATGTCAGGGTTCGTATAGCTCATTGCTATAGATGACCTTGTAGTACTCTTTGCTCTTACATCACTTCTTTTAATTTCACCTTCCATTAATCATCCTTATTTCTCTCTAGTTACAATGCATCTATTATACTGTTGTTGGATTTTTCTTTTTCCTTTCCTCTGAAGCTTCCTGGTCTTGGGCTTTCTAATATTTTTCTTCTCTTTTTTCCTTTTTTCCTTATATCATTCACTCTTTTTATCTCAGACATAATTATGTTTTCTTATAGACAATGCCTGTAACAAGTGATTACTTTAAAATTTGTGCAAAACTTATTTATGTTCAGTAAGTCAACCTACAATACAGACTAGTTCTCGGTAATGTTATTGCTATATAAATTGTACTTCATCCTGCCTTACTTATTTTCATATAGATTCCCCAATGTGAAGCAGAATCTGTTGTCATACCACACTTCCCACTTAGCCTTCTATTTCTAAGCCATTTTTATTTTTCCCATCATATTACGTGTACTTTCTCGAAGTCAATTTGTATTCTTGAGGAAACTCTTTTGGACCTTTCTTTTCTAGTTCACCTAAAACACTCTTCCAAATCATATTCTTTTAAACATCTTGCTTCTTTCTGTTATTCGTTCACTGACATATGTTTTACTAGGTATTTAAATATTTATATCTACAATTTTGTTACATTTTAGAGCTGTATTTTTTCTTTCTCCAATTCTAACTATCCCTTCTATCCTTAAATGCTATAGTCTGACATTTTCCTTGCCTTTTTAGTAGTTATTGTATCTCTGCTTTTAGCTAAACACAGTTTAATTTTTGCTTATAACTCTCTGGTAAAAGTTCACTGTGTTTGTTCTCAAAATCTGAAATAAAGTGATATGTTTTTATTAATTTCCTAAGTATATTGTTAATATTTCTTCTGTATGATTAAATTGAATTCCCATATGTCTACCAGTGGACAAATACCAGTCAAAAAATAAAAGGAAGGAGCAAAATATATGAGATTATACATTTCTTTTTAAATTGTTGCAATTCAGAGACTGCCTTATCTGATTCACATCCTATTTTTAGAAAAGATTTTCATCAATCTCAAATTTACCTCAATATTAGGGCATAAAATCAGAAGAAGCTCTAAGAGTGCAACTGGAAATACGTGCTGCCATTGCATTGCATAATAAGCTTTAATTCAGATGATTTTCGTTTTATACTTATGATTTTCATCCCCCTTGAGCAACATTTAACTATTTTTCCCTGCTAGCCTCCTAAATATCAGTGTAAGATTTTGATCATAGTGACATAAAAACTCAGTGTACTATGTAATTTATTTTCCATTCTGAAATTGAAGAAATCCTTTTTAATGTTGATACTCTGACCTATAAATCTATCACGTAGAAAGTACCTTACAAATATTTTCTTTCTTCACATAGTCAGTCTTTTAAAATCAATTTGAATCTTTTGTTTATTGAATAATAAATGAAACTTTCCTGATTACAGAAAAGATTGCAGCACACATCTAATGTGAATCTTAACCCAGGTGTGTTTTCCTTCCTTTTTGCAAATGTTAATTATCCTTGTCCTATTACAAGTCTAGTTACTCTCCAGTCTGCCTACATGATTCAATTAATATCACCTTATACAAAAACACAAGCAGCTTCAGTCTACCTTATGTTTGATGATTTTCCTTCTTCTGATTCTCCTGCCCCATAACAGCCATTATTAATGATCACTTCTTCAGTGCCACATTTCCTGGAGGTTTTAAAGTGGTTACTTTCTCAGCACTCTCCCATAAGAAGCTTTTATGTGGTTCAAATTCCATTGCTAATTATCGTGCTATTTCTAACCTTCTATTTCTTAGTAAAGTTCTTGAAAAGATATTATGTTCTTAACTTCCCAAACACCTTGTTAGTAATAATCTCTTTGATTGTTTCCAAGTAGAGTAGATTTTCATCTCCAGCATGGAACGAAACTGTTCTATTCCACTTACAAGAGCTGAAGATCTCTTGAAATCTTACCTAGTGATCATAGTTCTTTTCCCTCCTCATTATTTTAGATGACAGTATGGCATTTGGCAATAAGAACTTAATATTTTATTACAGTATTACAGATCATGAGATATTTCCAATTCTTGACAACTTCATTTTAACTGTAACACTTTTTTTCCTCTAGCTGTTATTTGTCTCTTTTTTTTTTTCTGTTTTCATTTTATTTTATTCACTTCTGTAACATATTTGATCTGTTAACTACCTTTTTTTTTTTTGTCTACTTCGTTTGCGACAGTTCTGCAATTACTGGAATAATATTATAATGATAATAACATCACACTTTGACATTTGAATTTTTAATTAAATTACTGATCAACTCTTAACTGCAGTGTTTTTACCAAGTGCTACTTAGAGATGCTAAAGAAGTTCAGCCATTGATCTCAGAACTTAATTTTGTATAAGCTACTTTCATTTTCATACACTTCAGGAACAGCTTGTGTTCCTCAAAGAAAATTCTGCAAATTAACATACTGTACTTGCATGTCAGCTCACTTGCACAGCTAATTAAATATTTCTCATGTGCATTACAGATGATGACTACTTCAGTTTATGTTTCAGAGATGTTTTTCAACATTCTGTGATTTATTTATAGGTATATCTATGGCACTAATCATTGGAGTATTTGAGCACATAGAAATGATTAAAGATACATCAAAATTGCTTCTGGAAGGTACCACTTTCCTTTCTCTGCTTTGAAGCTGTTTCTTTACCATAATCTTCTGGAGAATGATTCCTCCTGTGTTCAGTGTCATTACTACATACCTATTGGGGAATGCCAGTTAATATAGATATGCCTTGTACTGAAAGTCATGTGAAAGAGGCTCCACTTGTTTGGGATCAGCTTGGTAGGAATTTGTTTCTTATTACTGGCCTGTTGCTGAGAATGCCCTCCTTTCCATTGTCACAAGATGAAAGCCAGGGATCTATCAGCCAAGTATCCCAAATGAGTGTAGCAATCACACTGGGAAATTGTGAAAGACAGTGCTTGAGATAAGTGGGCTTCAGCCTTTCATATGTTTGATGAGGGAAGGGAAGGGAAGGGGGAGGAAGAAGCAGGACAAGGTTTTCAAGATGCATACTTTTAGTATGAAGAACTCTCTAGTTTCTCTTTATTCTCACTCACTTAGACTTCAGTTCCATTTTGACGCAAAATTATTCTCTATTAATATTTACAGAATCAAGATTTTGGCCTCAGTACTGAGGTAAAATTAAAATCTATTTAGGGAAATTATAGACAATGTTAAAAATTAATCTCTCAAATAGGTTTTGTGATGATAATCATCTACTTCCGAGCACATTGTCTTGAGGAAAAACAGAACTCAAGTATTTTTCCCCTCTCTGAAAAAGACCACAAAAATTGTAAATTTAAAAAAAATTGCACTTATATATATTTTAAAGTCCTCATGTTTATCTTCCCTGTCTGGAAAACCCTACACTAAAATTCTATCTCAGTTATGGTCCCTCTGGAGTTTCCATTTCCCAAAAAGAAAAAACCAAAAATTTTTGACCAGGAGTTGAATTTTACTTGTATATTGTGTTGCAACTTATTTGCAGAAGAGGGGAAAAAACCTGATAAAGTACAAATTTGGTTGTGTGTAAATTTATTTTGACTTATCAGATTACAGATTTTACACATGGGCTGCAAAAGGTGTGCAGGCATACCCATGACTTTATTCTAAAGTCTATAGGACCCCAAAATCCCTTCAAAAATTTTCAGGATCCTATTTCAGCATGGCAGACAAGCAGTCACAAGAAAAAGAAGTGGTAAAGCTAAGCAGATATTGCAGGTAGATTTGCAACAGTGTTTCCTCCCAGCATTTTCCCATACCACAGCTCACTGGACATAGACGCGAGACTCCATAGTTTTAATGAACAGTTAACATGCTAATGTGGCAACAGATGAGCAGACCTTTTCAAGAGGCAATTACTGTAGAGACGTCAAAAACTAAGGTAAATTTCAGTGATGAAACATAGGTATAATATAAGCCATTAAAATTTAGAGGAACTCTGGACAAAAGGCAAAATAACATGAAATCTTCTGAAGTTTATCTTTGAAAAGATAAGCCAAATACAGATTTTATTCAAACATATAAAATATGGAATCACTTGGAGTGGATTGTTCTGTTTCATTTTCAAAAGGGCAAACGCATACTGCTTTGAGATTTTGGTTTTTGGCTTTTTTTTCTCTAGAAGCTTTAACAACATGAATAGGAAGTTATTTATACTTATAATTCACAGGTACTCCAAAACGAAATAGCGTTCTTTCCCTACTCCTGCTTCAAGAACCATATAGCTGGTATCATTAATATAACAAAAACTGCATGTAGGAATGCATAGCAAAACAGTTTACTTCTTGCAGCTGTACATATTAGACAACAATAAGTCACAGATACACTTCAGTAAAAATGTGTTGAAAAGAATGCAGTATATCACTTTCAAGTTTGCATTATATGCAGAGAGAATGACAGAATCAAATACACTGTTAGAATAATGAACCTATAATCTGAGCTAAAGGGAGCACCTGAACTCCTGGAGTTTTGTTTGGTGGAACATCCAAAACCTGTTTCTTGCTGATGGTTCTGTGCTACAAGGGCCTAAGGATCGGTTGTTTTTTCATAAATTAGTAAAAATTTGCAGGGGCAAATGCAGTTTTGCATGGGTGGGAAAGGGGAGAACGGAGATGAGAAGACAGCCAGCTCAGACTGGGGCGTGTCCTGCTGTGTGTCACTGGTCAGACAGCAGAACAACAGGAGCCTTTGCACAGACAGCCTCTCCTCCGGATCCGTGGCCTGAATGGCATTGGGTGGGGAATGCGTGAAGTCTGTGCTATTGCCACCGCTTTTCCTCCCTCTGGAGCAGCCGTTATTTGCTGTTAGGGGCAGCAGAGTATGGAACAAAGCTGGAAAGAACATGATTACTGCAGGGAATGATTTAGAGTGATATGTCAGGAGCAGGACTGGTAATTAAGGAGGCAACCTGGAAAGAATCTGGGTAAAAAAGTTTTAGCAGAGCTCTAGTAAGACCTGAAAAAAGCTCTTTCTGGGATCTAGAATTTCAGGGGCAAGTGTTAGCCTGGACAAGGTAAGCACAATTTAAGGGAAAGAGACAAGAAAAATGGCATGAAATAGCAAATACAGATCATTACACTCTACACAGTACTTAGGGGAAAAGCAAAAAGGCAAGAAGCCTGAAGTATAGAGAGTTTTGTGTTAATCTAAACACAGTAGGATGCATGTCCACATGGAATGAGTGAAAGGGAGTGTAAAATTTGACAGGAAAAAAAGGAGTGCAAAATAGCTTGTCTAAAAATTTGAGAATTCTGTGAAATATTTGGACTGAAGGCAAGAAGCACTTTTATTTGCACTAGAATACTGGTGTACTACGACTTGGAAGGTTCATGGATTTTTCCATTAATATAGGAAGTAGAAGAACATGTGGTGGTTCACACAGGTAAATTCAGAAAGAATCAAATAAAACTCAAGAGAGTAAAATTTCTTTTTAAAATACAGGCACAGACATACATAAACACAGGCTCACACACAGCATTGCCCAGAAAAAAAAAAACAAACCCACCTCACTAATATTTTAAGGTATTTTTTGGCAGTAAACTGTTTAGGTCTGATACACATATTTTAAAATCTATTGTGGCATAAGTGTACAAAAAATAGAGATTTCTGCTAAACAGTCTCACTGAGAAAGTGCTAGATACCAAATATTATCTGTGTGAGCACCCTTTGTTAGGAAAATATGAGGGTTTTGTATTGCATTTGCAGATACTGCACTTCAGTATGCTCAATTATCTGGTCTTAACAGCAGCATACTTTATTTTAATATCAACCTTTTACTACAGTCAGCAAATATTGTGTATTTTGTTTAAATTGACATGTCATATGTTATTATAAAATATGAAAAGGAATGATTGGGTTTTTTAGAGTTAGGCAGAATCATTTTACTGTGGTTTGGCTCAAATGAATAGCATATTTTCTTTTAGACAAGCCTCAAAAAAACCTATGAGAAAATAGAGCAACCAATAAAACAAACATTAAAAATTGAAATGTGAACTAATGATTAATTGTTTACATTTTTATTAAATTACTTACAGATCTGACTGCATCTTAACCTCCTCTTGGACTGGAAAATATAAATTATCTTTTTATGGGATGGTTGATAACTGAGATAATACAGGTATCAGTTTTCATGCATATATACAAATCTCCTTTGCACTCCGTATACCACTTTATGTGTGCTAGCCAAAACTGGTTGTCAAGATTTGTGCTTAAAGCAATACAACCAAAAAAAAAAAAGTGGCATTCTGTAAGGGTCCTCATTGACCGTGTTTTATTAGCCAATTATCTGAATGCTGAACTCAAGAGTAAATGGGAGTCAGTCATCACAATCTCCTCATGAAATGAAGACAGTGAGATTAAAGTTGAAAAATCTACTATATTATTGAGTGTAGTTACTGATTATGCCATGGAATCAAAAACCAAAATACAGTGTAAAAACAGGCAGAAATTTCAACACAAGCATAACTTCCAGTTATCTGAATTTAGTTCTAAAACTTCATTCCATTATCTGCTTTTGTTCAAACACTGGGCAAATATAGACATTTCTTGTGAAAATAGTAGCTGAAGAAATGTTACTGAATTATTAATTGATGTGACATTTACTCTAGTTTAATATCAAGAAAGTTCTTTCTTGGTGACTTTTTTCAAACTGGCAAAGCTGTATATGTTTGTTATCACTAGAAGTTGATTTGAAATTCTTTTGCTTCCAACATTTACATGCTAGAAAGATTGGTAGCTCACAATATCTTCCTAAAGATGAGAAATTCCTACATGATCCAGTTACTTACTCTTCTAGATATTTTAAAAAGCAGAGAGAATAAAAAGTGCTGCAGCAGGGGGCAAGCACCAGGATAGAATGGTGATCATTATGGAAAACACAAATCCGTGATTTCTACACGAGATAATATTCCCGAAGGACTGGGAAGTAGTAAGCAAAAAGTTGAGAAGCCGTAAAAATAAACAAAAACATATCTTTGTCTTTGGAAAAAAAAAAAGAAAAAAGAGAAGGGAAAGGAGGAGAAAACAATTTTTGAAGAGCAAGTTGGCAAAGACAGGAAAATAAGCCTTTCAAGTATGCCTTCTTTGCTGTTTTTGTTTGCATACTGTTTCTCCAAATTTTCTGCTATAATCGTTTATTGGTTTTGAGCAGTGGACTGGTATGATTTATACTCTAGTACTCATCCATTCAAATTTTTGTATTCACTAATATTTTAATAGGTTATCCTTCCAGATTGGACTGATCATTTAGATAACAGAGATATTTTTCTAGAGACAGACACGCATTTTCCAGTAGAATACATTTAATTTTATTTCTGCAATAAAATTGATCATGTCCTCAAAAACACCATAGGCTTGTTGAGCGTGTCTCTTACTCATGACTTTAATTCTAATAGATCCCCTTTATCCCAGAAGAATTTGTTGTTGATAGGGATTTTGTTTGTAAAGAACTTCAGATAAGTGTGTGTTGAAAGATGTTCCCATACAGAGTGTTCTGTTTAGGAAACATTTTCATTTTAAGGATTATCACACCACTGGGAATTTTGAGCTTTGTACACTTATAATCAAATCAACCCTGCTTCCTCTGAAAGTTTTCATCTCTCAGAAATATCCCTTTTGAGATTCATATTAGTGATTTTATCCACTGAGATTTTTTACAGTTAAATTAAATCTTCATGAAAGTGTTTTTTCCTCACTGGAGAGAAGAACTTGATAGAACAGAAGACCTAATGCTCTTATATGTCCATTTCTGTCCATTTGAGTAGAAAGTGCATGAAAACTGTTTTATTTCCCAACAAGCTTTCCATACAAGTGTTGTACTCTGAAAATAGTTGGGAAGAGAATTGCCTCATTTTTATTTATTACTTGCAGTCTAGTCTAATTACTGCCACTGGTGGCCCAGAATTTCAGTCCAGGTCTCAGTTAGTGAAGGTATTGCATGTAAGAATACCTTAAGTCACAGGTAGAGCATTTTTCCAATAAAAAACACCACTCAAATCTTCCCCCATCCCTTCCCAAGTAGAGATATTTGTAAAAACAACTATTTCAAGTACACTTCTGTGATATTTGTAAAAACAACTATTTCAAGTACACATGTGGTTTATGTTATTTTCATACTACAGTATTTTAAAGATAACTCTACCATTAATTCTTGCATGCTACCTGAGAAATAATTAGGCTGATGAAGATACCAATCAATAAGGGAAAGGACAGGGAAGAAAGGAAGAAAGGCAGGAAGGAAGGAAAGAAGGAAAGGACATGCAGATCCCACAGGTACTTCAGTAGTTAGGAGTCTGAAATGCTAACATCAGTACTGTAAAAACTTTATTTATCTACCAAACTGGAGTGCAATCTTTAGACAAGAAGTAGTCACTTTAAAACAGTTTAAATTCTTACATTATCTGACTCAAAACACTAAGTACTTTGTTATCAAAAATTTCTCATTAAGACAGACTCAAGCCGTTGCTACTGGTTTGAAGAGAAATCAGGCTTTGTCCTACATGTGGCACCACCATGAGTCATGTTGCATTATTTAAGTCACTAATTGTTTCTATGCACATCAAGCTGCATTGTAATTAATTTTCCATCATAATCACAAACTGTGATTTGACTAGTCCTTTGTAATTCAACTTGCTGTTCATTCAACTAATTTTTTTTGCAAAGTAGATTTTTTTTCTGCAACACACTCTTACCACTCCATAATATCAACAAATATTACATTATCTTTCTCAAATTCCAGTTTCTCTTAAGTTTAAGATTAGCTACATTGCTCCTTAATTTCCCAATAACAAAGAGTGCTGAGAACCTTCAGTTGCTATGAGATGTAAAATGAACAGAGAAGACTCAGCCTGTTGGAAAAATGAGCCGTCTAAAAGTATTTGAACTTATATTGGACATAAATTTTCCTGTTGTTCCACCAATTGTTCTGTGAACACAAAAAAAAAAAAAAAAAGAAAAATAGAAAAAGGCATAATTCTTCTTGATGTTATTTTCTCAGGTTCTGAACATTGATATGATTTCATTGCATACCTTAATCAGAAAAACAAGCACTGGAAAAACTTGCACTGTCCACTTCTCTAATTGAAATTTTGTTAAATTCTCCAGAGATGCTTTCTGTAGATGAAATCCTGCTTAGACTTCTCCTGCAATGCTGATTAGTTTCACTAGTTTGTTGCAGTAGACCTACTCAGACTTTCAAAGTCTCCCCACAGAGAATTGAGTAGACCCTACCAAGACTCTCTTCTCAGGTATCTCACATGGAACTAAGAACAATCAAATGCCATAAAAATAATATGATCAGTTTTTATTTTGCCCACCACATCCCAGCCTGATTTACAGCATAATAGAGACAGATTGTCTGTCCAAATAAAACCCAACAAACCCAGAGCCTGTTTAATACCTCTTTTTACCCTTATCATTGGCTTCTCACCTGACATAAGCCCAATCCAACACTGAATATAAAATTACTGGTGGTATAATTGTCTTCTCTATGGTGTTCCTCCCCACAAAACTAAAATGTTTTATGCATGGGGTCTTATCTTCACAGCACGTAGGAGATATACTGCTATCCTCATTTTGTAACATCAAATGCATAAAGAAGCATCAAAATAAACTACTAAGTCTGGGTGCTCTACCTGACAGGTTGAGTTTTTAGCAATAGCAGCATTTATCTAAAATACCATGTTCTCACAACACAGTTCCTCTTAAATTACTTGCAGCTAAAAACTCTCTTAATTCTAAAGATAGGGGCAAAAGTTTCTCAGATTGGATAAACTCAATTGGCAGCCAGCCGTAAAAGGTTTTGCTTTAAGGAAGTTCTCAGAACAACTTAATTATTTTGTAGTGAATCAAATTCTACAGAGAGGCCTTAACACTGAGACCACTTTTTCTTTTCCTAGATTTTCCGTTTTTGTTCTTATTTCTTGCCGTAAATAAGGCAGATTTTTGCCTCTGTACAGGGCAAGATCCACTCATATGTTTTATACACTATTGTATCATGAGGTTTTTTGGCTATATGTGTTTTCAAGATCTACCTGGAATGAAAATGAAAACAATAGTAAAAACAGAACTCCTCAATTTTTAACTGGTAACTTATTTCAATGTGATGCTTCTGTGATATTGGAACACTTGATTTATAGTACCCTTACCAATATTTCATTTTCCCAAAACATGAGGGGGAAAATAGCATTTTTCCTTTAGAGGCATTATCAGCCTCGGCATAAAGGAAAGGCAATTAGACAACTAGACTGATGAGTAAATAGATTTGCTCATGTGTTTCTATTGATTAAAGAAACTATGTTCTAGAATCATGAAGAAAGCTCTAGACTCATTAAAAAATCATCAAAGACCATAGCAGTGGTTCTCTACCAACCATTTGAAATTCAACAAGGAAAAGTGCTGAATTTTCCACCTGAGATGTGGCAGCCTTAGATGTACAGACAGGCTGGGGAATGAGATGCTGGAGAGCAGTGCCACAGAAAGGCACCTGGGGGTCGTGGTTTATGGCAAGTTGAACGTGAGTCAGCAGTGCCCTGGCAGCCAGGAGGGCCAGCATGTCCTGGGGTGCCTCAGGCACAGCATCAGCAGCCGGGCAAGGGAGGGGATTGTCCCTCTCTGCTCTGCACTGGGGCAGCCTCAGCCCGAGTGCTAGGGGCAGTTTTGAGTGCCACAATAGAAAAAAAGCATTAAGCTATTACAGAGTGTCCAAAGTGGGGCAATGAAGATGGTGAAAGGCCTTGATGGGAAGCCAAATGAGGAGCAGCTGAGGTCACTTGGTCTGTCCAGCCTGGAGAAGGAGGAGCCTGAGGGGAGACTTCATTGCAGTTACAACTTCCTTGTGAAGGCAAGAGGATGGGCAGGCACTGATCTAGTCTCTCTGGTGACCAGTGGCAGGACCCTAGGGAATGGCCTGTAGCTGTGTCAGGGGAGGGTTAGGATGGATGTTAGAAAAAGGTTCTTCAGCAGAGGGTGGTTGGTCACTGGAACAGGCTCCCCAGGGAAGTGGTCACAGCACCCAAGCTTGACAGAGTCCAAGAAATGTTTAGAGAGTGTTCTTGGGCACATGGTGTGACTCTTCGGGATGTTCTGTTCAGGGCCACGAGTTGGATTTGGTGACCCTTGTGGGTCCCTTCCAACTCAGGATATTCTGTGATTCTGTGATTCCACAAAACACAAAGAAAGACCAGCAGCAACAAAAATTTTTTATAAAAAAAAAGTTGCATGCATGCATAAAAATTATATCCTGACCTTTTCAATGATCAGTTTATGTCCAGAAGCATAAGAGCTGATAAAACTTATTTTTGCAATATAACTAGAGATGTTGTTATTGGCCATAAATTAATCTGCCCTTTTGAAAAATTCAGCTGTAATGTNGCTCCCCAGGGAAGTGGTCACAGCACCAAGCTTGACAGAGTCCAAGAAATGTTTAGAGAGTGTTCTTGGGCACATGGTGTGACTCTTGGGGATGTTCTGTTCAGGGCCACGAGTTGGATTTGGTGACCCTTGTGGGTCCCTTCCAACTCAGGATATTCTGTGATTCTGTGATTCCACAAAACACAAAGAAAGACCAGCAGCAACAAAAATTTTTTATAAAAAAAAAGTTGCATGCATGCATAAAAATTATATCCTGACCTTTTCAATGATCAGTTTATGTCCAGAAGCATAAGAGCTGATAAAACTTATTTTTGCAATATAACTAGAGATGTTGTTATTGGCCATAAATTAATCTGCCCTTTTGAAAAATTCAGCTGTAATGTCTATATTCTATACTGTGTAAGCATTATAAGTTTTAAAAAGCAAAATGGCATACGACTGATGAGCTGTGCAGTCATATTTTTCATAATGTTGTATTTCCAACATGACTTATTTATCATTGCTTTACTACTGCATAGAATAACAGAATATAATGCTTGCTAAAATGTAAGTACTTATATAAACTCATCTATGCAGCACTTGCTTCTCCAATAAGTATATTAGTAGTACTGTACTAATTCCAGTATGCTGCTAAAATTAAGTCATGAAAGTAATTTGGAAATTTCAAATAGCACTCATAATGTTTCAAAGATATTTTCAATGCTACCTGTCATTCCTTTTAGCCTAGTAATAATGGGTTGGGAAGTATCATCTGACATTAAAAATCTTCATGAAAGTGAAATTATGAATATAATGTCTTAAGCAGTTAGCCTTGGTACTTAAACACACATTTCAAGTTAAATTTTGTGCATGACTAGTAGGGGTTCTTCTTAATTTTTATTTTATAGACTTCAAGAAACCTCTGGTCACTGTTCTGGTGCTCAGGTGTTTCAGCTCCTTTTTCTTCTCTCAATTATGCAGAGAATGTCTTTTCTGGGGGTGCTTGTCTAAATCTGAAGTTGAATAGCCAACTTAACAGACCTAAACTTCAAAATAATAGCATCAGAGAATCTTTTAAGATGGTCAGGGACAGCTGGAGAACATCTAGTTTACAAAAGAATCAGAATGTCTTCTCTAAACCCTTGATTCAGAAATCACAGCAGTAAGTTGTCTTTGTAAAGCTGAACCAACCCAGTTCTCTCAGCCTGTCCAGCTGCTGACTGCTTTGGTAGGCCACCCCTGTACTCAGGCCATCTTGTCAATGCTTTTCTTGTACTCACAGTCCTGGATTTTGTTTCAGTTCATATGTATCCAAATTCTCTGTTAGTCACTTCTGTTGCCTGTATTTGCAATAACCTAGACAGCGATGTGCGAAGCAGCTGCATTGGAGTTACTTTAGGCAATAGAGTCAGTAGGTGCTTTCAGGGAAAGCCCACCAACTTCTTGCTGTAGCAGTTTTGTTCTAACATGCAATTTTGGTTTGCTCCCTAAACACAAAGTATTGCATATCCAGATACAGAATATGTCCAGTTGCAACAAGGACACAAGGACAACTGAGCAATAGCCGGTCAGAAAAAAAAAAAAAAAAGGAAGTGTCAGGATTGGTTCAAGCCCTTCATAAAATGGTGAAGGCATATCTTTTACATCTTTCAGGACAAAATCCCTACAATTTAGAAAACTGTATGCTTCTCATTCAGCAACATAAGCATTGTAAGCTTGCAAACAGAGACTATTCACCTATTGTACAATATTCATACTCAAAGATGCAATAAATTAATTTTTGCCTGCAAAGGGGAAAGAAGGTACAGTGCAACGCTCTACACAGAGCTCCATCAACTACAAATGCAAGGAACATGTTCTGTGTTTTGGTGCATTTTTGTGCTGGTATATAATAAACATCTTCTAGATACTCATATCAGGTTCCCTCATTAACATTAGACCACCTTAATTTAAGGCCTGAATAGGTACTGTAATCAAAAGCAGGTGTTTTGTGATTAATACAAATGAAAACAAAAGAGAATTCATTTGTGACATGAGCCTATATTAACTTTCCAGGCAAACTATTTTAAATAATACCTCTTCTATGATTTGTAAGTGAATATAGCTAGACAGGGATAAATCTACAGGCAGTTCTGACTTTTAGACCGTTTTTGAGCTCTTTTGGCAGTGACACTCAAATGGGCTGTATGAACAACAGCAGCACAATAGTAAGTCAAAATCCTTTTACTTCACCCACTATTGGGGCCAAAAATTATATTTCTTATTTGTAAATGGAAGTTCTATGAACAGGAGTAATATACTTATCACTAGGTAGCTCCTTTAAAATAATTCTGGAATTAATATCAAGGCAATTTGTAACATGGCAATGGGTAGAGTCACAGAATGAGGGTGAATTCCTCTTTCTGACTCAGTATTTATTCTCAGGAACCGGGATTTTTTTTCAATAAAACTATACATGGTTTCTAGATTACCTACTGACTGAAGACGTGGGTTTGCCATAAAAGCAACAATGACAGGCTCTAGAGCTACCTGAAGTCAAGTGGAATTGAGGGTGGGATGCATCTGCATTAATTGAATCCATGGCAAAATGAGATATTAAAATTCTGGTTTTGGTTAGAAGTATAATCTGAAATTCTTTGTTACACAGCATAAGGTCTTACAGTGGGAAGTAATTTCATTGTATTTTTGTATTTTGTGTTAGTTTCAACTGCATGCGATTATTTACACAGAAGAATCATAAGTAATGCTTAGCATGGAGCTTAGAGAGTTGATGGTAAAGCCAGATTTTGACGTCCCTTAACTGCTTTACAGACTATTTTTAAAATCTGGCTTCAGAGATGCTTAAATAACTATATACAAGGACCAATAACGTCAGCATGCTGTAAGAATAAGTCACTGTGGTTTGATTTCAAATACTGCTGTGCATTTAATAGATTCCTGCATGCTTTAGTTTTCTGTCCTAACAATGATTGTATATTGGAGCACAAATTAGCAGGTTATTATTGATAGTTCATATTCAATAAAAAATGCTCATATTGCTTGAGACTCTCAGGTAAATTTTTTCTTTCCTCTGAAGAGCATACCACAATATCTAAAAAACACACCCAGAAAATGTGGTTTATAGTCGGTCCAACTCTGCTGATGTTTAGATCATAATTTTTCCTTCACTGCTTCCCTGACACTTCCATGTCAGACTGTATTCTCACAACAATAGGATTTTTGATTAGGGATTTCTAAACTGTATATGGAAAAAAGTCTATGTTCCAAAATGGTACTGGTTCCTTGTTTGTATTTATTATAAATCAATTTTTAATAGTAGCTTGTATGAGGTGTTATAGAGGACAAATAAGAAGAAAAAATTATATGCAACATGAATGCTAAAAACATTTATGAATAATTTTTTTTTTAAGAATAGGAATAAACAAGGTTATTAGTAGGCAACTCTACTATAACGTGTAAAGACTTTATAGAAGTTTTACTTTTTGCTTGACTTCATACCCCTATTTAGTTTTAATCTGGTGACATTAGCTATGATAAATGCAAATAAAGTTTAATCTTTTATTGAAGTTTCAGCTGCATTTGCTTTTACATATTAAAAAGTAATCAACAGAAATTATAGTCCTCTGGCACAAAGTGGATGGTGGACAAAATCTGTTATATGTATTATAAAACCAACCAAAAGTCAATATGAAACATCTTGAAAGTTAAACTCCAAAGGGAACAATAAGGCTAACTATTCCCCACATTTCAATTTCACTATATTAGTGTAAAGTATCCTAGGAGGATTCAAAGGCTTTGGCTTCTTTTGCATTTTCAATTGTTATCCATAAACACACAAAAAAGGCGGTTATACTTGATTTGATCTGGAGTGGATATAGATTAAAAAATATGAAAATCTTTAGTTCTCTCTTCTATTTTAACTTAAAAATGTCTTCTATATTCCAGTTCTAGGTGATTTTACCTTCTCTTAACCATGCAAAAGCTATAGTGTTTCAAAGCTGCAGATTAGTGATGGTGGCAGCTTATTCCTTTTGGTTATCTACAGCACCATCTTAGTGTCTTGAGGCATAAAAGAATATTATCTGTGTGACAGTTATGGCTAGAGCCATCTATACTGTTCATGCTATCAGCTCTCAAAGAGCTCAGAATAGAAATCATTCAGTTTAAGACATCTCTGTAGTTTCATTAAAAGCTTAAAATCATGCGGTACCACAAGTTATGACTAAGGTTATATGAAAATTTCAGTAAATCTACGATGTGGAAAAGTATATATGCAGTTGGGGTGGTTAGCATAGAATTGCTAATCTTTTGTAAAGGCAGTTGACCATAAGCAAGACAACCTATAAATCTGCTTTCCTTCTTTACTTAATTTTCATCACAAATAATGTGCCACTCTGATTGCATGAAATCATCAGGAGTGTCTTCAATTACTGTGTGCAGCCTCTGATCAAAATGACTTCCTCTATTCTCAATCTGGGGGATGATGGGGAGGAAAACGGGAGGAGGGGGGTGAGAAATGCACAGCTAGTTATGTATTACAAATGTCACGTTACTGTGAAAGTGTATATATTCATATTTAATAATTTCTAAGCTGGAGTTGTGATTGCAATAATGGCTCATTCATATCTGCATTTCATTTAAATGCACTGTTTTGACTCACCGAACGTTTGTCACAGATATTATAGCTAAACTTTTTCACATGACCACTGAGGTAATGACAGCATTACATTACCAGAAAACTGCATGACTTGCTGATACTTCCATTTTCCTCAGCAGCTTATGAAATAATCAAAATGTGTGCATGAAATGGCGGCCTGTTCTGAATTTATTTTAATACAGATAGGCTTATACAGAGAAATGAAGAAGAGTGTAGGACCTCAGACACAAGAGACAATGACTACGCACAAAGCTGAATTTTACTAGCAGGAAAGATGGATATATGGGTATTAGACTTTTCATAGCTATAGGAAGGATAATCTTTCAATCAGATTAATGAGAAAATATATTGCATGGGCCCTACAGCACTTTTTGCTTTCCAGGCTAATACGTGATTTAAATCCCAAAAGTACATTTTCAGCATTACAATATCCTTTGATAATAATGTCGCTTGCACAAAGACAGATAAAAATAAAACAGTCCCCCTTGATTTCCCATTTTAGATTTGAAGTATATTTTCTGTTCTTTGCCTGCAATGAAGTGAATTCTATTGAGAAGAGTCACATTTAATAAGACAAAGGGAATTTTCTAATTATGCTACCTGTCAAGATTTGAATCTATGGGATTGCAACTGCAATTGAAGAAACAGAGGAAGCAATTGCATATAGTCCAGTTTACTTTGGTGTATGATTACTATTTGCACTTAGATATTGCTAAATGTAAATCAAGCACACACACAGAAGCATGCTTTGAAGTAAACACCAAAAGGCAAGTCTCAAAATGGATTTTATAGTCCTTATTTCAATTTTCAGTATGCAATTTCCGAAGCTTTTCTAATTTATCTATAGAAAAATAGTGGAAACCTGTGAAAATGAAACACTTTTAAATAACTCTGAGTCACACAAATATACAGTGGTCCAAATGGTAAATATAATTAAAGCACGAATTACTAATGGCAAGAATGTATACACATAATTATGCTAGGTTAAGCATTTTTGCATCTTTCTTGGGGAAAGCAAGTACTGTAGTGGTGAAGAAAAACAAAAACCAATTAAAGTTAATGCAATATGAAAAACAATCTTTCCATACAGTTTCTTATAATTTTTATGTAGTTCATACAAGAAAAATGCAAACATTAAAGTAAATCTTGCTGTTATAAATGGAGGCCTGAAAGTTATCATATGCTGTCCTTTCAGGGTCTCTGGGGAACGGTTCAATGTGCCCCATCAGACATTACTCTTATTTGCAGCTTTGCAGTCTTGGAAACACTATGGCACATTAGACAAGGAAAATAAATATTGTGTTCTTGATGGGTTTTCTTCATATTACAAATTTACGCAAATTCGTGATACACAATCAAGTATTATAAACACTTAATGCAAATAATAAATTAGTTCTTTTAGTGGCTACATCTTTTTTTTTTTTTTAAATAAAGCAATGTCTAGTAGAATAATGCAGATTATGATCATGGACAAAAAGTTGGCATAATCGACAAACCTGTTAGAGGATTTTTTAATAGTTTGCATATGTGTGTATATATATGTGTGTGTGTGTGTGTGTGTGCATACACATATATGCATATGTAAATATTTGTATGCACACAAATAAATATATGTATGAATATATATGGAAATACACACACACACAAACATAAAATCTATTGCAAAATATGCTTTTTTTGGTACTGAAACACAATTGGATTTTATTTTAACTCATCTGGTTTTATGCAAGTTGCAAACTGACTTTTTGACTATTTGGTTTACATCTCTATTTAGCTGCTTGTATGGTATTTATTCAGAGAGGGAAGAAAGATGGCCACATCACTTTTTTTTCCATAAAAACATTTAAGCTCTGTAGATGTTTTTTTAATAACTCCCAAGTGGTGTCTTTTTGAGCACTACTATCAAATATCTTATTACTAAGCTGCAGCTTTAAACATTTACAGTAGGAAGACTACTAAAAATTCATAAATGATTTCAGCATTCTAGTCTGGCTCAGGTTTCTGAATACATAAATATGCAGCTTACTCAGTTCCAGACCAAATATTTGGTGTCATCATCCACCCATATGACAAGAGGAAAGCATAAAATTCATAGGGCTGCAATCTCCTTTCACATCCATACCATAGGAACTTCAAAATTTTGAATTATAGATGTGTTAGACAGGCTGCCGATCTTCCAGGGCTCTTCCACAAACAGCATTAACATTTCCACATCTTCCACATTTGTAATTGGTCATTCAAACAGGAAATGATGGGACCAAAGATAGATTAATTCAGATGAGAGGCTTTTGTGTGCCAAATTTTTCAAAAGCAGGCGTGTTAAGTTGCAGCAGAAAAATTATGGTGACCCTGTGATCCTGATATAGGGTAGATCTTTTCCATCTTCAACACTGTCCTTTCAAAGGAACACAGAAGGTTCATATACTGAGCTTCTTGCCCTCTGCCACTTCTGAAGCCTCCTCTCCTTCAGGCAGAGATCAGAGAGATTTTTGTACCTTGCTGTACAAAAACACCGATGAAGTGACCTCAAAAGGAAACATTGAGAGCAGGGTTGCTGAGGCTTAGAGCTTCACAAAAGTATGAGAGAAGGAGAAGATGCTTTTTACTGTGCTTCCCCAATACTAGTTGTTCATAGAAGAGGGTCTTTTTTTTTTTTTTTTTCCCAACCATCACTTGATTTCTGTGGCTGATACATTTATGTATTTCCATTCAGTGGACAGGAACTCAATTCAGTTTCTTCAGTATTTATGAGCCTGCCTCTCAAGAGGACTAGTAGGAGGTATTCCTATCATGTACAACTCCACAAAAAAGTAGAATGAAGCCACTCATTCAGTGAACTGCTGCTTGTCCCAGGAGAATTCCCTTGGGATTCTATGAAAACTCTGTAAATTTGAACATGGTCAAGATTAGGCTCAAGATTATCAGTGTCTGTACTACTGAAGATCCAAAACACTTCCTCAGTGCAGCTGAAAATTCCTTAGCCCTTCTCTCTAATTATATGTGAACGTAGGTTTTTCATAGTGTTTGCCTCAAGTTCACAATTTTGCAAGGAAATACCACTCAGTACCTTGCAGAGGAACATCTTCAAAAGCAGTCATGAAGATGTAACGACTTACATAAAGGCAAGGACAGATGATGGCCACGACCAATATTTTATTTCTTAAGGAAATGCTGTGCTGATTGCATGAGGGTGTAATTCCAAGTATATAGCTTGCATATATTTAAAAAAAAAAAAAATGGACAGCATTTTAACAATCATTCGGATTAAAAGCACTATAAAATGCAAAATATTCTTTAAAAGTATGTAAAAAGTAAGGGACAGAAACACTGAAGCAGGTTCTGCAGTTATTTCTAGCTAAGCAAAAGTAAAGGGCATTGAGCACATTACCTCCCACTAAGCCTGCCTTTCAGGTCTTGTGCCCTGAATGTATTCAGGATTAATTCTCTACTTCAAAAGAGGTGGTAGTGTTTGCATAGCAACACATTTCCTTTCTGCTCTCTGTCTACCCCCTTTGATACTGGTGGGACTCTGTGCAGATGGCTTGATGTCCCTCTCCAGAGTCAGCACAAAAGGCTCATCAGAGTAAACATAGCAGCCTTTTCTCAGATCACCAGATGCCTCAGCTTTGTAGCTGCAGAGAGATTTTCAGTCTCCCTTCTTCAACTGCCCATGCAAAAGTGGTGTTCCCTACTCTTGAAAATAAACAATATCACAAAAGTTTGGAGTGATCCTTTCCATCATGGCTCCAGAGATGCAAGGAGCTGAAATCCGGCATCTTTGATCTAGCTGTTGAGTCTGTTTGAATCTCCCAGTTGGCTTTACTCCTCCTTTACTTCTGCACCATGAAACTTGCCCAGACTGAAGACTTCAGTGTCCTCCTCTGATTCTAGTAGGAGAAAACACTTGGTGCACTATAGGCCTGATCTCTCAAGCTTCCTTAATCTCATGAAGGAAGTGGAACTGTCCCCAAAAGTAACTACCCAGAGCTGCAGGTGTCTGTTCTGGGAAGGAAAGCCCAGTAACGCACCAGCATGGTTTTGACTCAGACACAAAACAGCAACCAAAGCATTCAATGCTGTCAGTGGTGGAAGAATGACTACACCAGTCTCTCACTAACTTGTCTTCTATGTTTCCTGCAGAAGCATTAAATAGTAGAGATCTTCTCTGGCTAAGGCGATTAGAAATCTTAAAATAAAATTTAGTTTTCTTTGGTTTATCCTCTTTTGTCATTTTGTGGCTTGCAGCTTACCTTTAATTTGGTTGGTTTTCTTGGTTACTTCAGTAAAGGTGTCTTCGTTATGCCTTTAAAAACCAGAAATACTGGGCTCCAAAATTTTTTGAAGTTCAGGTGTTCCAACAGGACCTAATATCAGATTTCTTATGGAACGAAACACTCAAACATATAAAATGAAAGAACTACAAACTCTAAAAAAGGGATAGGGAAAATCAGGATTCTACCTCTCATTTTCAATTTAGTTACAAAGAAGAGACAAGGTATTCTTCCATTTGGATCCTCCTGTAGTACTTTAAGAGGATGTGTATCAAGAAAAAGTATTGCATGAAACCTTTTTAGGTTCCAATATTCGCTATATTTTTCCTAGGTAATGGAATTGAAATATGCTTTTAGTGTTGGCATTGTCTGCAAATTACTTTGTGGGAGAGGCACAAAAGGAAGAAAAAGACTAATTTTCATGCCCATCTTGTTGACTCTGTTTATTATCTCTTCAGGACTGCAGAACATGCCTAAGGAAATGATGGTTGAAAGGCAGCCCTTGCCAGAGGAGGAACATACTTTTAAGCTTGCTCTCATGAAAATTATTTTCCTTGGTCCCAGACATCACCCAGGACAAGTTTTCTACAGTAAAGAAAGCTGTTCAAAACTGCCATATGTGGCAGCTACTCAAATCACCTAAGAAGTGACCTGGGCTTAATTGTAGTGTAAGATCTCAATGCCAATCCTAATTATTTTGTTTTACATGACAAATGCAATATTCAACTATTTTCCTGATGAAGGCACTTTTGGAGACCTAGACATTTACAGATTTGGGCTTTGAGTAAGTTTACTTCATAGTAGCTTGTATGGTGCTGTGTTTCCTATCTGTGATCAAAACAATGTGGATACCATAGGAACACCTCAGTTATTGCTGGACAGTGTACAATGTCCAGGCCTTTTCTGTTTCTCAGCAAGCAGCTGGGGGTGCACAAGGAGTTGTGAGGAGACACAGCTGGGATAGATGAGCCCAGGTGACCAAAGGGACATTCCATACTTAATGGCTTCATACTCAGCAATAAAAGCTGTGGGGAGGAATGGGTAAAAATTTGGAGTGATGGCATTTGTCTAACCATTAGATGTGATGGCTTAAAATCTGGGAAGCTGTGAATTAATTATTTTGCTTTACCTACGTGTGCAGCTTTTGCTCTATCTGTTAGACTACAGTTGTTTGGGGTTTTATCTTTCTTTCACTGTTCTGATTCTGTCCTACATCCCACTGGAGGGCAGTGAGAGAGTGTCTGGGTGAGGCTGAGCCACCCACCAAAGAAAAACCTCAACACTACACTACCAGTCAGGTACTGTACTCTGGCAATAGTATCTGTCAGGCTCCTTACTCCAATGGCAGATGCTGTGACGTGATTCCATGGCAATTGATGTGTGAGTTAGTTACTTACTCTGTATGAGAACATTTCTAGAGCCAAACTTACTAAGTTTCTGTGGAGAACATATTAGAAAGTAAGGATGTTCAGCTCTTTCCAAGGAACACAGCAAATTATGACAAAATTTAGCAAAACAAGGTCCTGATGCACCCTCCCAAAGCCATAAGTACATTCATACAAACCAAAAGACATGATCCAACTTCTCAAGCATGTTTAATTTTCATGAGTAAAATGATTTCTCTATAGACAGCAATTTCAAAGGAGAAATCTCAAACCTCCAGAAGGATGCAAGCTGTAGTTCTGGCATATACTAGCATTTCTTGCCAATAGTGATTTGGAACCAGCATGTGGCTACTTCTAATTGAGGACCAAATATTTTTCAAAAGCATTCATAAAAAATGAATGGTTGATACATCTGAAACAGCAGACTACCTCCTGCTCTCTTCCCTCCTACCCTGTACCCCCATATTATGCTAGCACTTCATAAAACAGCAACGTAACAAGTCCTTTTTGACAACGAAACTGCTTTTGTGAAGAAACACATTCATTTGAAATCATAATGAACTGAAAATGCTGATTCCACAAATATGGAAAGTGCTGTATATCCCTCCCAAGAATTTAAAATAGTGAAAAATGACCCTTACTATGGCAACAACTAATTGGTTTATTGCCCTGATGGGCTGGTGACAAGGAAAGCAGTTGGTAGCAGTGCCTTCATCACAGGGTATTCTAAGAAATAACTAATTTAAACCTTCTCAAGCACAGACATAACCTGCTCCACATGGGAGCATATCTCCAGAGGGTTCATTAAGTTACAGGCAGTCTAGGTTTTGGAAGCAACAGCTAAACACTACATCTCTGTTCTAGTCTTTGCTGATTGCCTGAAGACCTATAGGCTCAATGAATTGGGGTGGGGTGGTGTGGTGGAAAGAATTGCAAACTGTTCCTGCATATAAACAAATAAAGACAGTACAAAATTATATTCAGCAGAGCTGTTCTGTTTAAATGCAGTAGCTGAGAAAATATGTTTCCTGTAATAATTTTAGAACAGTTCCATATTAAATTTTGGAAAAATGTTGCTTTTCTTCTACAGAGGAATAAATAATCAGTTATTCATAAGTAAGTGAAGTCAGCACTTCTACATTATATTAGGAAATAATAGGGGTTTTGCAAATTTCTTTCATGTTCTTTTATGTTTCTGAGTTCTGTGGACTGAAAAATTCCTTTTGATCCTTGGGTCTTTCTTAAACAGAGAGGAGAGTAAGTAACCAACTTGCCTTATACCAGAAAGAGGTATATGCCTGCTGGGCTTTGTGACTATCCTCTCTATTGGGACTGAAAAGGAAGTGTGTGAGATATCTATGCTGTGTTTTGATTCCGTGTTGGGACATGCCTTGCTGACTTGGTTCACATGCTTTCATTTCTCCCTCATATTGCTTTGTGATTTTTTGGTTCAAACTAACTCCCTCAAAAAGCAAATCTTAGCCAGAATTGCAATGCTGGGTCTTTTAAAATAAAAGCTCCAAGGCATTTGCAGCTTTTAGGCGGTTTCCACCCAAACCCATAAATTAGATGTTATATTCAATCCAGAGTCATGAATCTGTGGTTTGCAGTGACACTTGAAACCAGGAAAATGTATCTGTTTCTAGGCTTTTGAGTTTTGTACAGCTCTCTATAATACCGTTGACAGCTATTTAGGTATCACTGGATTTAAATGTTTGCTTTAGAAAATCACATTGGGAGAATTTTGGTTGGTAAATGAAAGCTAGTTTAGAGCTCTGTCCTATTTTGCTGAAGTTCAAAAGGGGAAGGATAAATTGTTCTAGTTTTAAGCCATTTCAACAGCTAATGGAACAGTACAAATGGAAAAGGCCCATGTTCGTGGAGCAGAAGGGTCTGAGTTACATGCCCAGTATAGCCTGTGTGCAGATTACATGACAGCTGTGGCGTCTGCATTTACACAGTCACAAATCATTTATGAGACTGACAGTTGTGCCACAGTTTGTGGTTTTCTCTGCCACCAATTGAACTAAAATATCTCAAAGGGAAAGGTTAATGCACTGCACTACTGTGCTTGGCATCCATTTGAATATTGAAAAGTCTCTTCTATACTAATGCATAAAAATCAGCCAAACCAAAGTGCAGTAAAAAGCAGAAAACTGTTCTTGAGGATGAATCCTGTAAAAGTGCTGGTTTGTATTACTTGCTGTTGATCTGCACTCTCTAGGAATGGGGGGAGTGTGTGTGTGGGGGAGAATGGTGTCTTCTAAGTATATATTTCCCTATTTTACTGCAAATGAAGGAGAAAGAGGTCTTGAAGGTTACACATAGCTGCCCTCTAATCCCATCCAGCTGGCCAAAACATCCCATACTTTTAATATTTAGTGGGTGCAACAGGTGTACAGAGAATGCTGGATCTCTGAAACTATTAGGGAGAGGAGATGACTCTCCATCCCAGGAGCAGGCAATTGCCTTCAGTGAAGTGGGGAGAGAGCGGTGCTTTGGAGAGGCACTATGTCAGTAATGATTTTTTCACCTCTCTCTTCTTCCTCCTATGTTCGTGAAGTCCCTAGGAAGTAGGAGGGTTTTTTCTAGTGGTGCTACTTGTGTTATGTTGGTATTTTCACCAAGGTCAGGAAAGGTAACACTGAGAGCTCCAACTGGATGATGAAGTGGCAGTGGCTTCAAGCAACTTACTGAGGCCTTTGTTTCTTGGGGAAATTTCCTATTGTGCCTCAAGAGGTACGATGGCATCAGCCTACAGGGGCTTCCATGAAGAAAACTCTGTGAGTCATTCAAAGGTGAGTCATTGAGTGAGGTATATAAATATAGATATATTTTTAAAAGACAATTTAATTTTATTCTTTCTAATTGCGTGTTCAATTCAAAGTGATGCCTTTTGCTATGGAAAATGGACATGCCTAGCCTTGTTGTTTTTTTCACATTCCAAGGTATTTAGACACTGATGACATGGTATTGGTAACTCTTTTAAAAATATTTGTTACTTGGGTACGTAACTTAGGTTTTCAAAAGCATTTAAATCACTTCTAGAGTTAATGGGACTTAGGCTTATAGGGAGTTATAAAGATTTTGAAAAAGGTATCCTATAATTGTCAGAATATGTTTAATACTTCAACAAAAATCTTTTTTTTTCTCTATTTAACCACCATAAAAATCCTTGACCAACATTCCCTTCTTCTGACCTCCTCTCAACTGAAGAGATTGATGAGTTTCCACTCAATTCCATGGGACCCTTCTGTTCCAGCTCCTGATTCAAGGATGTTCCTCTGCCCAAACTCAACACCTGAATAGACGGTCTATGGGGAACTTTGCCCTTTTTTTCTTCTAACAAAGTGAGGTGCCTCTCTTTCCATTCTATCCTGGACACATTCTTAATTCCTTAGAAACATGTTTCTTAAATTAGACATAAACACAATATTGCTCATTCATATGTAACCTGAATGCATAAACTTTAAGAAAATGCTTTCTATAATAATTGATTTAGCAAAAAAATGTTGTTTTTCTTATGCAACTATTCTAATGTAAGTAACTGAATTAACAAGCCACGAGGAGAATATGCATTAAAATATTTACTGTCTACAATTACTTAATTCTTTCTGACTTAACAATGCAATCTATTATTAAAACTACATGTTTGATATGCTTTCTTATTCCACTTCTATTATTTCAAATGTTTTAATGATTGTTTTACAAGGAATAAAATATACTCAATGAGGAAAATGAAATTAGTTTGATTCCTAAATGAATTAAAAGCAAAAACATTTATAGACTTTTCACCTAATGCATTATGCATGAGCTATCTTTTCCAACATTTCAAGAGTTAGAGAATGGCAGAGAACCAGAAATGTTGAAAAGAACTTCTTATAACAAAGTTTACATTTGAAGTTCAAGAAGAGAGCTCAGTCATGAAACTTAGATTATGACTTTTTAAATTTTCGTCTAAATTTTGAGATGGTGGTATTAGTGCGTCAGAAAGTAAAGATACCCGTTTGGACAGACGGAAAGAGCTGGGATTTCCAAACAAAATATTTTAAATTTTCCATTCTTCATCACAACACATTCTCTAATCCTCGTAAAGAGACTCTGAGGACAAACCGTTGGGACCACACCCTTCACATTTCCTCAAATAGCCAACTGAGTGCTGTTTCTTTTCTCTATCTGCATTTGAGGAGTGAGGTTCAAGCAGTGACTTTCCAGGTTCCAGCATCTCAAGTGAATGCCACAGTCCTTGTGTTTGACTTCATTTGCTCTGAATCTTTCTTTTGGGAGTGTTCCGTTCTTCACAAACATTCATTACACAAGAATTCAAAGCAGGAATTCCTAAATGAAAATAACATACAGTCACCTTAATCCTTTGGTTATGGAGTTAATCATTCATTTTCTGGTGCAACGCCTGATTTGGCAAATGGAACATTTTCTCATAAAGGAATATATGAGAAATGAGGGCATAAAGGGGCTGTATAGTCACTGGATCCAATAAAAAATGGATTGCAATCATCTTTTCTATGCTCCTGGTGAACAACATATTATTGGCTAAATTGGGATCTACATTCTGTCTCTTATATATTGACCAAAACCTGACATTATACATAGGAAAATCTCTCCAGATACAAGTTCATCAAAGCAGGCACCAAGAACGAAAGGAAACAAAAAAATATCTTGAACACTTGAAGCACTGTTTTCCTATCTCAGATTGGCTGGCCCTTGGGAGTTGTACTACCCAGGAGCAGAAGGAGGAGGCTGCTTTGTAAAGGGCCTTGAGCCAGGGTCCATGGGTCCATGGGTCAGGCTGATGGTCAGTGCCACACTGATGGGGTGCCATCCTCTTGCGTCCAGTGAGATGTATATGGCAGGATGAGTGACAGGGACCAGGGTCAGCTTCCACCCAAGGATCACAGAAAAGTCCCCATTGATGGGCCTGGTCCAGAGTCAAAGAAGAATATCAGGTCAGTGGGTCAGGGTCAGGATCAGATCACAAAGACAGGCTCCAGCAAGGATCCAGGGCGAGGGTCTCAGGTGAAGGAAGGTGGGAAACCCCAAGAAGGCTCTTCCTTCTGCAGCTCTGACCGAGGTCCCACAGCTGTGCCATATCAGAGCTGGCCATGAGAAAAGGCAGTCAGAGCCCCTGGGGAAGGTGAAGAGGTGGCAGAGCTGGTGAGTGCACTCAGGACCAACAGGTCCCTGGTTTTCTGTACACAGCAGAAATGCTAACACTGCAAGTGTGTAATTGCTAGCAGAAGAGAATCAAGTTAGAGTGAACCTGGTTCTGATGGGACCTCAGTGAGATACTGGAGTTGGCCCAAATGCATTAATGCATAAATCTGTTGCCTTAAGAAATTGAGATCTCGATTTCAAAAATATTTTAAGCTGTCATATAGATGAACAACATTTTACAATGTCTGTTTCAATGCCTAGAGATAGATTTTCAAAGAACTAGCACTTTCCTCTAAAAAGTAATCATTTGTGTTTACGGATTATAATACTTAATGATAGATGTTCTTTTGATAATTATTAAGCAGCATCGAAAACTAATTTCATCTCTGATCATTCATGTAGTTACCCAGACTTATTCCACTCACATTTCCAAGGTACAGACATTTGTTTATTGACTCTTAATTTGTGTACAACGGTGAAATACTGATTCCGGGGGAATCACTGGCAAAACTGCCCTTAGCAGCAACGATTTCAAGATCTGGCCTCCTGGGATTTTCGTATTCTTCAAGGGTTTGTAGATACCAAAAAGTGTCAAAAACCACAACTAAAACCAACCAGCCAACCAACTAAACAAACAAACAAACAAACAAACAAACAAACCACACCTCAAAGAATGCCCACCCCAAAACAAAGCAGCCACCAACCAGCCAACTAAAGTCTACTGAACAAAAAAACCCCAACCAAACATATAGCAACTGAAAATTGTGTCTTTCCACTGCGAGATCTTAGGGAGTGAAAATATTTCGACCTGATGGATTTTTAGTGAATTAAGGCTAGTAAAGGAAGGGTACAATAGACTCCTAGATAGTCAATGGAAGAAAAAAAGGTACTTTCAGAGAGCAGTTCTGATTCTGTTCTGGAGGGGGAACCTTTCCCAATGAATTGTTTAAGGACTTTAGGGCAACTTGACTGTTTAGGCAGGTATCTTGGTGAGACTCCTAAAACTATCAAATGAAAATGAGCCTCATGCGAAGGATCCAAAATATTCAGCTGTGTTGACTGTTTTGCCTTCAATCTTACATTCTCATCTTCAGCAATTCTTTAAATGCCTTCCTGTCTGTGAAAGAAAATTAGCAAATTTCCATTTCGTAGTAGAAGGAAAAACCCACTGAAATCCAAAGCACAAAATATTCTTCTTTATTCGGAGGAGCTGAGAGAAATTTGTCTACAAGTAAGATGTAAAAGTTAAAGAGAGCTAAGGAAGTCCCCATCATTTGATCTATTTGTAAATGCAGATTGCAGTAAACTTTATACAGTCTTTTTCAATAAAAAATGGGCATTGGTTAAAGCAGTAACTGAAGTGTGTTATATGGGGTACCTTTGAGATACACAGCACTTTCATAATGGAACACCAGCCACAATGCATAAATAATAAGAATTTTTACACTTCTTATATTTTGTGGAGAAAAAGGGTTTCAAGACAGCTGAGATATTTCTCCATTTCTTTCTGCTCATTTAATGAAACACGTGTTTCAAAACACTGTTTTTCTCTTTCTTCATTTTAAAGAAAATAAAACTATCATGAAGCAGAAAGAAACACAAAAAAAAATTGGTTTGTATATTTGCAATAAAAGATTGATACCAGTTCCTGAAGCATTACTGTTGTCTTCAGCATTATGCTAGCTCTGTAATTACAGAAATGCAACAAAAGGAGGGTTGTGCATGAAAAATTCTAACTGTGAACATGGGATCCATCCTGCCATGGGTAAAAAAGAGACATTTCCTTGTATTTGCATTCAATTTCTGTGTGCATCTACAGTTTCCTCACATCCCCTAAAAATCCATCTGTGCAGTTATTCTTTTCTTTAGGCACAGAATATAATAACACCATGGGAAAATAATAAAAAAATGCACACTTCACTATTCTTGCTGAGCGGTTATGTGATTTAACATCAAAGTCGAAAGAAAAGCCAGGTAACAGCTAAGCTCAAAAATTAAATAATGAAGAGAATTGTGCATTAAATGGCCAATTTGAAATATTCCATATCTTAGCATAATTAAAGCTTTACGTATAATGATAGAACCAAACCCTTCCAGCACTCCTTTTTGCTCCTAATAAAAGAAGATAGATTAGGAAAAGAAAAATAAGATGGAACTGGCCATCTTGTCTTTAAAACAACAACAAGAAAAGCCTTTCATTCATTTATGGAACACTTTAAAAGAGGAATAAATGAAAATGAATTAAAATATATATATCATCTGCTGTCCTTTCCATCACAAGAAAATTTTCAGGTAGCCAACTGTTTTGAAATAAATTTCCCTGCAGTTGCTATAGTGATGATAATAAAGTTCCTGCCTCAATTTACGTGATAGAGGTTCCTAGCAGAACACTTGAAAAGGTAAGCTAATCATAATGAAGACACTGTTAGTTCTCATGCTCTGAGCAGCCTCCTTGAATTTAGCTCAAAATTACAGGACTCCTCCATTGTTGTCAATTTTGTTATATGTACATTATCATAATCTTTCTCAAAGTGGCAGTAACAAATTATGCAGCAGAGACAGTACTACTCTTTTTCTAGGTTAAGTCAGTGGACAAAGAATATGCAAGTTTGCTACAATAAGCAATGACTAAATCAAAGATATTTCTCTATTAGCTGTTTTTTCCTATTACAAATCTTTGTTTTTTCTATCCTTGTAATGACAGTATATTTTTTTCTTCTATGGTACATATTGTTCAAGTCTCGTTTTATCTCAGTGTTGATGCAAACTAAATAGGTTTAAAGCAGTTACCTGTCAAAATGGATGAGTCATCAAAGCAATGTCAAAGATAAAACATTATTGCTCAGATGCATGTTCTACTGCAATAATTTTGTAAAATAATGTAATTTACTTTAAAACATTTGTGAAGCTAAAATAGCTCCCATAATAGCTGGTTTAGAAGTAAAATATGCAAAATAGCTGACAAAAAATACGATGTCATTAAATATTATTTAGATAAATAAGATAAAACAGAAATATTAAATCTGCCTAAAACTAGGACTAATCATCATGAAAACAGTGTTTTACAGAAATATTAAATCTGCCTAAAACTAGGACTAATCATCATGAAAACAGTGTTTTAGCGAGGCACTTCTAAAAATACCATTATTTGCAACTGTGATGTAACTATACATACAAGAATGTTTCTGTGTGACAATCTGTATGTTTTGATGTCTATGTGTCACTGTCATTAAAGGTGTATGACCTCCCCTCCTTCTGCTACTTTATTGCTTGCATACGTATCACTCCCACCAATAAGAAGAATATTTTATTTCTTTAAAAAAGAAGGCATTTGGGATAATAAAAGAAAAGGCTAAGCTCAAATTAAAAGCCAATAAGATCTCAAGCTTGATGTGCAAAGGCACAAATACTGTGATGAGGCTATGTCATGTAATAAGAGAGATCAAATAAATTAATGAAAGAGCCTGCCAAAGTTAATGGCCATGATGTCAGTAAGCTTTTAATTAATAACTTTCATTATTTTTAAAGTCCTTTACAGCTGGACTCCTAAGGAGCCAGAGCTCCAACAACCAAAGAGCAAAGCCAGTTATGATGATTTTTTTTCCATCGACTAAAATCCCTATCCTATCTAGAGCCACATTCTCAATAACAGCATATGTTCTTTGGTCAAATGTGTGAAGCCTTAATCTGACCAGTGACATTCAGGTCAGGAGTACACATATGGTATGCCATAGTGACTCAATTAACCATCCATCAATTTAATTGCATAATATATCAGAAGATGTATTCCACTACTACTTACAGTTAGATGCAGGCATGGAAAT
Source organism: Oreocharis arfaki (assembly GCA_013398015.1). Classification (NCBI taxonomy): domain Eukaryota; kingdom Metazoa; phylum Chordata; class Aves; order Passeriformes; family Paramythiidae; genus Oreocharis; species Oreocharis arfaki. The sequence goes on along the minus strand of VZRR01002347.1, from coordinate 246,781 downwards.
AAATAAGACAAAGCAACAATTTTCTGTTGTTTGTTTACCTTAACGGGAATGCTAAGTAGAAACAATAATATATTTTATAAGGTAATTTTGTTCTTGGAAAAAAATAATTTTTGACAGCTAAACTGATCAGAGGCTGCTAGTTTTAGAAATGATACTTCTTGTAATAAGCAAGCGTAGGTGGAAAGCACACGTTACAAGAAAATTATAGCGCTTCCACTGATTCTAATCACATTAATGTAGGGATAAGGGAAAAAGAAGGTATATTATTTAAACATTATGTAAATTATGAAGAGAGTTAACATATTGCAAACTTATAAGTAGTGACATAGTTGAGTTGATTTATGCAATCACTCTAGACATCAAATCCTTCTGGAATAATATACATGACAAAAAATGACAACATGGTGACAAGATTAAAAAAAAAAGGAAAAGGAGAAAAAGAAGAAGAAGACGAAGAAGGAAAAGAAGAGAAAAGAAGAAGAAAATTAAGCCGATATTTTAAATATTCTAGGGAAAAGCTTGAAGTAATATTAGTCAAACAGAAAGCCTTTCAATCTGGAATTCACTGAAAGACAGAGATTTCAAGCTCTGGTTACTAACAGTATTACCTAACATGATGCCTTCAGAATTTTTATTACTTTTAGTGTGTTCATTTCAAGACTAGGCCTTGAAAATGTATTCCAAAACATGTATAACAATTAGAATTTCGTAAGCAGAAGCTAATTTTTTTCAGCTTGGTCTGTATACCTGATTTTTAGCCATGGTAAACCCTAATTCTTATTTTCCAAGTGTGTGGATATCACAACTAGTGCGTGGACCAGTTGTCAGTCACAGGCCGTAAAACCTTTTTAAGCTTCTTTCTTATACACAAATTAGGGGCGTATTGATGAAATACCTTCTCCTCTGTCTCTTCCTTGGGGTTAGAAAACATTCTAGTGTGTCTTTACAGACCTGAAATTGCCTAGAACTGGATCTTGCTTTCCCATTTTTTTCCTCTTATGGAAGAATGCCCAGTTTGGAGTATGTTGCTTCTTATTCACCCAGAATTTTGAGAGAGACTTCCATAGTGACTTCATTTTGTAAAGAAACAGTAGTATAGTGCACTCTCCCAAAGTCAAGAATTATGTGATATTGTCACACCTAAAAGTTCAGCAGCAGCAATATTAGAGCACTTAATATAACACTTTGCAAAAAGACAAGGAAAAGTGCTTCTAAAGCTTATGCTCTGGTGTATTTTTTTTTTTTTTAGCAAGAACATAGTTTTACAACGTAGTATTTTTAGATTCTGTGAGTCATAACAAGCATAGGGTAAATAATGTAGCTGTTGCAGAATGGAAAAAAAATCAGAGCAAACACAAGCTACCACTTTTTATTAGGGATCTCAGATAATTAGTGACTTGTTTTTATGTTCACTTTTAATGTGATTTGCCTAATTTTCTGATAGTTTTTCTCCATAATAAGTTCTGTGAACTTTCCTTTTTTTCTCCCAGTTTCTTGGAATTCTGAAAATATTTTATTTATTCTGTTTTTAAGCTCTTAAAGAGTGAAATTGATTGAAAAGTCTCTTTCTAGGATCTGGCCCCTGAGTTGGCTCTTAGAGAGCAGAATGATTACTACGGCCTCTGAGGATCCAAGCAGTGATATACTCATTAAGAAGAAATGTTAACATTTTGATATTAGCCATCACTGGACATACCTGCACATGGTAGATGTGTCTGTGCCACACAGATGTCTCCAGCCCCTACACCTGACATATGTCTCGGCTCCTTGTTGCTCTTCTCACATACCCAGGCCATTTCAGAGGTTTCCTTTCTCTGATCCCATGTGTTGGTTAGGAAAATCCAGTGTCTATCTGTCCTGGGCCGCAGAGACAGAGAGGTGCTGCCAGACAATACTACAGTAGACTCTGGCTCAGGGCTTCACACTAATGGAAGTCCCACTAAAAGGCACAGCCCTCAACCACAGCCAGATAACAAGAGTCCATTCCCATTTCATGAGTCACACATTTAGCCCTCAAGGTCTTACACATTGCAGAAAGCTTGAAATTGGGTACCATGCATGCATATATCTGAAAAAAAGCGATGAGACAGAAATTAAAAAATACCTGGCCTTTTTCTCATGGATTTGAGAAGTATTTTTCTTCGAAGAGGTTTGCCCTCTGCATTGCGGGCACAGCAGTCAGGGATGAAGGTTTGTTCCTGAAAAAGCTGTACATGTTTCATCAAGGAATAGAAAACATAGCTTGATACTAAAGCTGCTAGCTCACATCTGTCAATAAATTGGAAACACAACTATTCCAGACATTTTTGTTTCCTTTTTCTGACAATAGAGTCTTCATTGTGGCACAGTTTAGCTCTTGTTAGACTCTTCAATCTAGACTTAAAGCGAATGGAAATCAGCCTGGGCTTACATTTAGTTGGTGACTGCAGCAGTTTAGAAGTTACAGGGTATCTGTGACTCAGTGACAACTTACAGCAGAGGCTGAAGCAGCAGCTGACAAGGGGACCATTTTATCAAACCTACTCAGAGAAATGAAAAGCATAGCTTTAAATCACACACATCTAACAACCAAATTAATATTTTTATCCAAGAATATCTAGCAAATTCAGAGGCTATAGTATTTCTCCATTAAACAGCCATTTGATGAAACAAACATACTTATTAAAAATCACAAATTATTCATGGTCAGCTCAGAATCAGAAAAAGAGACTTTTCTCAAGACTTACTGTAGCAAGTAATTCCCTTTCTTTTATTACTACTCTGATTTTAATACAGCTCATGGATTTAATTATCCAGTTCAGGAAATATTTTTAAAGTTATGAAAAAATTGGAAGTACTATAAAATTAATAGTTATTACAACTAATCCATGATTAATACAGTAGCTGATAGCTTTTACATGTCCCAGAATGGGCGTTTAGAGAATATTAGTTCTGAAATCCAGTTAGAGATTGAGCCAATTTTCTGACAAAGCCACCAACCTGCCAATTCTTTCTCCATGGTACCACTGGGGTGGTCATGGTGCAACCTTAAAATCACAGCATCAGCCCGCCTGTAAACTCAGTCATCCTTTTACCTCAAAAATCATAGTGTCACCTAACCTGGGAAGGTCCTCTATTACGGTGACTGAGGCCAAAGGGCCTGATTTAGCACAGAAAACCCAAAATAAATTCTTTCCATATAATACTGCAGTGTGACAATCTCCATTTTAAACCATGTGCTAAGGAAACCCAGACTTTGTACTGGTATTAGATGCTGTCATAGTATAAGATGATGTGACAGGAGCATATATTGATTAAGAATTTGCTGCTCTCCTTTTAAAATGTAGAAGCTGACTAAAATGAGCAAAAAAAGGGATTGTACAAATAAACAACACATGTTCTGGGTCACCAGATACTCTTAAGAGAGCTAAAGATAGTATTTTAAGGTTTTGTGAAAAAATATAAATCTGGTGTAAGGACAAGAAAAGGCTATATACTAGGGAAACACATTAATTGGGATATAAATTAGAATTACTACATCTAACAGAGCAAACTGCTCCTCAGAAAAGGGAGGTGTGTAATGTGGTTTATAATGAGGCACTCATCAAAATGGACCCAACAAACACAGGCAAACAGTCTGCAGACAGACCTACAAGATCACTCTCTAAATAACTCATCCACACACAAGGCAGCTCGTGTGGGGCTTTTTGTAGCATTTTGGCTTGGCTTGGCTCTGGGTTTCCTATTTTAAACAAAAGGGTGATGCATTACAAACAGGCAAGAGTCTGGATAAATGAGATCTGATGTTTATTCATGACAATTTCAAAAAATGTTCAGATAGTAAACAAAACTTAATTACTTTAGAAAGACATAAAATCTGCTGATATAGGATATAATGCTAAATAATAATCACCAGAAAGCCATCTCATTACTATTGGTTTTGTGTTTGATATGGGTTTGGCCCAAGGCAAAGCCCAGGGCTTTATTTATTTAAAAGGGTACGAAAACAAGACAATATGCATGTTTCATATTAAATATTGTGATGGCATTACACTATGTGAAATGCAATGAGAAAGGAACATTGTGAAGCACCGAGGCGAATTTAAAAATTTATATTTTGTTGTACTTTTTCTCAGACATAAGCAGACTTTCTGAGGGATTATGGGAATACTAATAGCCACTATGGAGTGGTAATTTATTATAATCTCGCAGCAAGAAAGAGCACATCTATACATGTATATACACACACCCTCCACATATATAGCCATGTCTGATTTTCCTATTAAGTTATCTGTTTTTTTTTTTTAATTGCAAACTCTGATGAGTTTAAGTCAACATATTTCCTTACTGCTCCTTCTGCTTGTCAGCTGCAGCTGGATTGATAAAATGCAAATGAACAAATCATTAACGAGTACTGGTTATGAATCTCTCAGGCAGTTCAGGACCCTATCAAATCCTGCACCTATTACTTTGTGTGATTGATGTACTATTGTAAGTGATTGTTCCTGATCTTATTAAATCTTATTGATTTTTTCCCAGTTTCTATTTTATGCAGGACCAGGCTTGGACTATTATGAATGTTGCTGAACACTGTTAATCAAGCTTACACAGCTATTTTGATGGCAAACAATTAGAACTCTGAAGCAATACCTTGCAATTAGCTTCAGGGATATGGACCTCAGCACCGTAATAATGAAAGAGACCTTCTCCTTCAAGCAAGGTAATGAGATTTACAATTATGACCCCAAATAACCTCTGAGAAATAACCAATCTGCAAACATAGATGTGTTTATCAATAATTTGTGCCCTTTTTATGAAAATGTATTTTAATTTTTTTTCATGTATGAATCATTGTTTCTACTGAAGCACAGTGTATAAAGCCTTATAAAATGACAAATATATAAATTGAAAGTCTGTATATATAATTTGAATGCACTGGAGGGTTCTACAGAATGATATGCATCAATAATGTTCAAATGTGAGGAAAATAACACTAAAAACTTGTGAGAAAATACTGACAAAAACTTGGGTGGATATAATCACTTGAAAATACTTATTTATGTGTTCAGTTAATACATAAAAATAAATAAATAAATAAATAAATATATAAGTTCAGGTACACTATACATGCAGTAGGTCAGTAGACACAGACATCCATAAACACACATGTTTATAAATCCACTGCATGTATTTTTTGAGTGATACAGGCAATAAAAATAACCCAAATTTGCTCCTTCAGAAACTAAAACAATTAACATTCTTTTGGGAATTGTAATAGTCTCTTGAACATCACAGGTCAAATTTTTGTTACATCCAAAGTCATTAAATGTAAGATTAATATATAAATAAAATACAATGAAAAATTTTGCCTTGGGAGTGAAATAATATATTTCCAAAGTTCTTAACTTCCAGTATTTATATTTTACACTTGCAGCTTAAGCACATTTTTTGCTGATGATTTATTAATGCTATAAACCTTTCCCATCATATTGCACTTGAAGATTAACTCACATAGGTTTGCTAGTTAGCATATTTGCTAATTTCTCCAGCATCCTTTTTGCTAAGAAGATGTTATCCAACATTTGTAAAATATATTTACATACAAAAAGGAATGCCTTGAAAATTACGAAAATTTTATAATATTCCTTCCTATTTTTCAGTGAATTTATTACATTGAAAACAAGATGTTTATACTTTGGTTTAACTGGCAAGATGAAGAAGTGTACCAGGCCCAAATGCAAGAAAGAACAGTTTTCAAATACAGAAAAATTTGCCATTCTTACTATTCCTTGACAATAATACTTGCAAATATCTCTGCTGTATATGAAATTTTTATCAGGATGGAAATAGGGTGCTAAGCACACCTCTAATTCTTCTGTGCTTCCTTTCATTGCTCACATTATCCAAATCTTGAAAGCCCTCTCAAATCCTGTTTCTGAAACGGCCTCTGAAACAGAACGGGTTCTACAAGCAGAGAGTAAAACTGTGTCTGGCTCGAGATCTGTAGCTGAAAAGGTGATGGTAAGGATGATAATTTTTTATTCAATATAGTAATCCAGATTCTGCGTAGTATTCTGAGTGAAGAAGGGGAGAGCCAAGAAAAAACAGAATTTCTTAGAACCATCATTTTAAAATATATCTACTTCAATGTAATGTCAAATTAGGAACAGAATTATATTTAAAAGCAAAAGATTAACAAGATAAACTCTTCGTAACCCATGGAAAAAGTTAACAGGTGAAAAGTTCATACAGAGAGGCAAAATTGGGATGTGTGTATGGATGTATGCAATATACCATACGCTCACAATGAAAGCTTAGAAAGCTGGAGGAAATTTCTGTCCGTCCCCAAAGCAGTGTTGAAAGGGTTAAGTGGGAGAGCTTTTAGCAAACATGATGAAATTTTTAAAAGGTTTGTAAGCTAATTCACCACATGAATTTTTCCTGATTCTCTTTACTTTGAGCACAACCAATAAATGTGAGTTATTTTAGTGCCAATTTCAATTTTTATCAAATAAATATACATTTATTGCTGGATGCAACTGTTAATGAAATGTACATAATATGTAAAATCTATAAAAATGTTGTAGTTATACATTACTTTCTGACTGTTGTACAACCTTTGTAAACAAAGTATAGTATATCAACTTTCTCATGACAATAAGCAGATTTGTCATCCTGGGGACAGCTAAATGAATTATTTAATCAATAACAGACTACATCTCTGGTGATAAGACAAGCTCAGACAAATTAAAAAGTGAACCAGGTAAAGTATGTCACAAGTAAGATACACAGAGAGTGTAACATACCTTTAATATTAAGCAGAATAACTTAGAAAAAGCCCCAAAAAACCAACCATCCACCCACCCACAAACGGCCAAAAACCCCAGGCAGAACTTAAAAAAAACCCCATTCCAAAACATAAAGCCACAGTTAGTTGCGGGGGGTGGGGGTGGGAGGTGGAGGGTGTGTGTTCCTGTTTCATGGTAGAACAAGAAGATAACTTCTAAAAATCAAACTATTCAGGAAATGAAGAGGCAAGATACTTCATGAATTGATAAATGCAATACTATCAGAACAGTTTTGTACAAAACAGATGGTGGCAAGGCACCAGATGTCAGAGTGTTTCTAGGTTTGGGCACTTTTAAGTATAATACCTGTATTGAATCTAGCTAAACCTATCCACTAATTTATTATTAACAACTTATAAAAAAGAAAGAAAGAAAGAAAGAAAGAAAGAAAGAAAGAAAGAAAGAAAGAAAGAAAGAGAAAGAAATAAAAAGAAAGAAAGAAAGAAAAAGAAAGAAAAAAAGAAGAAGAAAGAAAAAGAAAGAAAAAGAAAGAAAGAAAAAGAAAGAAAAAGAAAGCAAGAAAGAAAGCAAGAAAGAAAGCAAGAAAGGAAGAAAGAAAGAAAGAAAGAGGAAGAAAGAAAGAAAAAGGAAGAAAGGAAGAAAGAAAGTAGCAGAATGTTTCCCTAGCTGTTCAGCAAGTTTGGTCTCTACAGCATTTGACAGAGTGTGCTCACACCTTTTGTTTTCCTCCTATGCACATAAAAGCCCCAGTTTGTGTGGTGCTTATCTGGGCAGCCCAGACACAGAGCAAACATCCAGACTGCGCTACCAAAGATGGTTCTTGTAGGTTTGCAATCTATGCCACAGGCCAACCCCCTCTTGAAGGTCTCCAGGCCGTTCTTAGACAACATCATATTCCTATATGTTAGACATGCCACTTACCCAGGTGTGGATAGCATTGTCATGAACTCCCAAACTGGGTCAGACCCGTCCTGCTTCTGATCTTCGTGAAAACCTACAAAAAAAGAGTAAGGCAATCACACGGTGACATTTTGTCTGGTAATCTGCGCATTGTGTAAAATGAGAAATCAGTACATTTGCTTTTCCAAATCTTCTAGAATTATGGACAATGAGGGGTTTTTTTTCCTTCCCTAAAATTTTAAACAGGACTTTAAGAACTTTAGAAATCTCTGCAAATCCTTGCAGCTTCCTGTGTCTCAAGCCATTTCACAAGTTGGATTTGTATTATTTCTGAGGAAGACTCTGACTGTTCCAAAATTTTATAAACAGAGCCAAGCTGTCAGTTTCAAAACTGAATGTTATACAGAATAGTCAGAGCAACTCAAACTGTATATGTGCAATTTTAAAATGTTTCCAGGGTTTTTTTTTTTTCTCCAATGAATATGCATCTTATAACAAAGGATGCAGCTCCTACAGTTTACTGTTTTCCTTTATGTTTCTCTTTCTACTGTTCTCAGATCTTTTGAATAGCTGAAATCCTTTTTAAGCAGGGAAGAAATTCTCACTTTTCTCCCTCTTCCTCTGCTTCTTTATACAGCATGCATAAATCTCACAGAAATAAGTCTAGAATAATGTACGTTTAGTGATACGAACACTTAGTGTAGCTATAAAGACTAAATGTTATTTTGATATGCAGGATTAAGTTTGAAATACATAAGCAGTATAAAACATTGAAGGAAATAAGAATTTTGTGGTAGAGGACACAAATAGATAGAGATTTGCTGCTGTCCTGTATATGCCTATGTATTAATATAGGGTAATTATAGCTATAAGCCTCTGAATGCTAGTGGTAGTGATGTGTCTCATTGCTGCCATTGGATTCATGACAGCGAATTCCAATTCATCAAAGCAAACGCCTCTGCATTGCACATCAGGCATGATAAGTCTCTAATAACAGTGTATCATCTCCAAGTTATATGTATTATAGACATATGCATCGCAGTGCAATATCACACTTTTAAAGTTGTGTTCACGTGAAAATTCAGTGTTTGTAAAGAATTCTTTTTGTCTTCTTGGACTTCTGTACATTTGCTCTTCTGTTCTTTCATAATCATTTTAGGATATTCATGTCACTCAGGTATTTATTTGTGTGGTGCAGTTACCACTTACACGAATACTGATCTCACATCTGATGTAACTCCCCACCATGACACTTATTCATATAACTTATGTCAAAACTGCCTGCACTCACCTCCTAAGCCCTCCTGAAATGAAGTCCGTAGTTGGGGCAACTGTAATGAAAAGAAGTGACTTGAAATAAAATCATCCATCCATGAAAGCTCAATTCACAGCTTAAGGATGGTCAGACACAGATCTTCTTCAGCTTAATTTGTAGCAAGTAGCAATTTGAGCTTCATTTTATATGTTGTACGTGACATACAACAAGCTATAAGGAGAAAAAATCTAGGAAGTGAGTATGCTGAAAAAAATCAAACCTCAAACAAACCCCAAGGTTCTTTGCTTAAAGCTCATGTACATAAAGAAAGTAGTTTCCTGGTATGATGTACATTCCCCATGGTGCACTTTCTCCATTAGCATTTATATCTTCATGCCATTTTATTTTGGACAGTGCTAAACACATCTGATACACTCAGAAAATTATAGTCACATGCCATCAGGAAAAGATATTAACAAACAGTATTAGCATGTAGCTGGAGGTGAATGCATCAGAGACAGGCAGACACCAATAAAATATTTAATTTTTATGCACTAACATTGAATGTATAAATCTAAACTGGTTAGTTAGTTTGTGGACATAAATTCACCTCTCTGCTGGGAAAATCTGTCTTTGTTTACTGGTATTCCTGGTAGTATCTTTGGAGCAAATTCCTTTTTTCCTAATAGTACACAGTGGCAAGATTTAGACAGATACTTGTATATGCAAAATAAAGCTATATAATATTCTACTTAGAGGTTTAAGTATGAAGCAAACTGTATCATATGGGAAAGCCTTTATTTGTTTAAATGGGAAAGTAAAATAACCAAAAAAACCAAAAAAACAAGGAAACAACAAAAAAAAACCCCAAACCCCAATATCTTTTATTTGTCTTCAAATTCTAGTGCTTTTTCTATCAGATCACCTCTTGTTCTCCTTCACTACCCCTCACTCTTCCACAGCATTTCACTCATTTGTATTTATGATCTCCAAGCTATCATCCTCTCTGGTTGTGATGCTCACAGATTTGTTCTTCCATCCCTAACCTCCCTCTCCCCTGTTGTCACTATGGTCCCTAATTTCAGCTGTATCCTTCACTTCTTTGCCCCTCTTGGATATCATTCTGTCTGCTCCTCTGCACCTTAGACTAACCCAAGCATTCATCATTTGTCTTTCTGTTTCTGTCTACCAAAGGGAACTAGGAAATGCTCCAGTCTTCCCTCTCTGTCTTTGTATCCTTTTTAGCCCTTTATTTCTTAAAATATAATATATAGGACTTTTGCTCCTAGTTCCTACATCTTTTAACAATCTTTAATTTTCCTTCAAACTTTCTTTCTATTGGTTTAGCTATATCTGCTTTTATAGGTTCTCAATTCCTTCTATTCTTGAGATTGTATTTTTGTTCTATCATTAGACTTTCACATTCTGCAGCTCTTGAATTCCAAATCTCCAAACACAAATTCTTTTTCTATGTCTTACCAGCTTTCAGTTTTTCTCATTGTTAGATTCTCTACCACACATTTTTTCTCTCTTGCCTTTATATTTTCCAAATTTTAATCAAACATTTTCTCTGCTACCTGCTATTGACAATGCAAAACATAGAATCCTTCTTCTGAAAAGACTCCTCCCTTTCAGACTTGCTTATCTAATGCATTAAATCCTCTGCCTGCCACTCCACTTATTTTTGTGTTCTTTAGCATAGGTCAGATAGTTCAAAAGCATTCTCGTATTTTTCCTCACATCATTTGCGTTCTTCCATTAGCTGTCTTAACTTACCTGAAATGCTTGCTAATGAACAGCTGTCTTATTCCTCTAAAAATCTTTATACATATCAATGGTAAATATTACTACTGTGTGTAAGTACTCACTGTGCCCAGTGCTGCTCATGAACTCAGGGAGAAGAACACAAATGCAACATCTCAGTTTTCTGCAGGTCAAATCAGATCTACCAGATTTCTTTGTAGCCACATTATCGTTCACCCACTGGCCCCTGGAATAAGCTCACAACTAAATAGAGAAATATTTCACTGTTTGACAGTCTTTTCAATTTTTAAAACAGAAGCTTCAAGTAGCTCTCTATATCTTTCCTCCGCAGTCCCTGCAATGCTTCATCTCTCTTGAAAAGGGCTTAGCATATAGTACTTCAGGGCTTCACCACCACAGGGAAACTTCTTGGACAAAATCTTTACTCTTCCCTGAAAAAACAAACTCCTTCACAATCCAAACAGATTTTTCGAACCTTCTTGCTCATAGTGCCTTTAGTGCCCACTGTGATCTATTTCACAGCTAGAGTGACTTCCTGCCCTTGATTCATAACTACCCATATTTTTCCTGCATGAGCATTTTATTCACTCTCATTAAATACCTTTCACCATGTTGTTGCTGTTACTGTAAGCTCCAAAGTCTCCAAAGTTATAAAAGAGATGAGCAATATTTTTTTTTTTTTTGGTGTAACCATAGCAGATTCCCATCAACTTCCCCAACAGTGCAATCTATCCAAAGGAACACCATTTCTTCCAGAAGGCGTCTCACCAGTAGGAATCCCTCAGGAGTTGTTTTTTTCCCTCCCTCAACACCAGAAGGTGTTACTCATAAATATTAGGCACTTCAAAGCCTTCTATATTCCAGACTGACTTATAAAATTAAAAGTAACTATAATCAAGTAAAAAGTATCAATTGCTATGTTACTGGAAAATAAAAATGTTATGACCTGAATTTCCCTGTTTTCGTTTTCCTTTTTTGAACTTCTGGAAGAAATCCTAATAATTTGAATAGTTTCCAGTTTCGAGAGCTTTGTGCCTGACAGCTCAGAAGAGGAGAAGCCGGGAATCATATCTGCCTACCAATATTATGCAGGAGTTCCCAAAGGGTAGAGAAAAGGAATATTGTTATCACTCTAGGAAGAAAATGAAGATTTACACTCTATCGCCTGCCTGTCATCAGGTACATTTTCATCTACTTTGTTTCTAATTGCACTCTCCAGGCTCCTCTCTACATTGCTGAATTGTCTTGCACAACATCTGCTGTTCATATTATCTTCCTACTTTATATTTCAGCATCTGCAACTTTTCCTTCTTTGTACCATGTGCTCAGAGACAAGGAGCATTGATGGCAGGCATTTCCTATTTGCTTGAAGTGGGACATGCCCTGGTGCTCAGGTCCTCTTCAATGGCAGCTTTTTGTAACTATTAAGAAGCAAAACATTGCAATTTGTGCAGCGCTTACTGGGATGCTCAGGTGGCAATTTCATTTAGCATGTGTAAAGCCATGGAGTCACAACATTGATTATGCCATTTTTTTTCAATTTTGCACATTGTAAGATTAGAGTTTGCATTACTGACATTAGAATGTGGTCAGTGCAAAGGTTCCTCTTTGGTACAATATAATCTATCAAGGCAAGAGACCTGCAGATGGGAATACAGTGATACTGATGATTTGTTTAGTTTGTTTTTCTATTTAAACTGAAAAGTTTCCTCATCAGTGTTATAAGGAAGGGAGGGCAAAACTTCCTCAAAAGCCTAAACTTATACTTACTTTTCTGGAAGGGAGTATGTATTTATTTAATAAATATGCTGAGTACAGCACAGCATTCAATTCCTATAAATTAAATGCTGTAAGAAGCTGGAGGGCTTCTGTCCTGAGATTTTTTACATAAATATCCGCAGGTCTGAATTTTCTCATTTATTTTTAATTACAGGAACATTACCAAAAGCGAAGTAAAAATCAAAAGAAATAAACATAGCACTTTAAATTATTTACCTTTATAAATAAAAAAAAAATTAAAAATTAGGGATGACATTGCTGAACACATCTCTGAACTCTGAAATAAATGATTTATCTTTGTATCCAGCCTAAAAAAGACATATATATTTCCTTATAGAGTGTACATTCAATTTGAAGGGGTTGTTCAGTTCAGAAATGAATGAATGAAAGAAACTTTACCTCAGGCATTTGCTAGACCTGCATCTATTTCCAGGGATCTAGGGAGAGCATTATGACACTTTGACAAGAGAAAGACCCCTTTCTGTAATATTCTCCAGTGTCCATTCTCACATCTTAATGCAGAAAGGGATTGTGGCATGCATATTATTAGCAGTCTTCTACTATAACCACGGTATGATGATGGTTAGTGTCACGAGTTCAAGTACTATGCACAGACAGAGACACAAAGCAAAGAAACTGAGCAAGGAAAACAGGTGGCACTGCCAAGAAAAAGAAAGCCGTAGCTTGGGGTTACTTCGAGCAACAGGTGATTTAAAGGACAAAAGTGCTCCTCAAATCACAATAAACTCATATAGGGATTTCAATGACTGAAAGTGATACCTCCTCAGACCTTGGAAGGAAGTCTACCTAACTCTTAATCTTTAACAACAATTTTAGCTTCAAATCTTTCAAACCAGGCTTTCATTACATTTTTCTGAAGGAACTATCACAGCAGACTTCAGAAAATGGCAAATGTTTTCTTCATATTTAATTGAAAAATATGTAAGCAGAGCTTGATCCAAAAGTCACTCATGGTAGTTCATAAATTTGAAATTATTAATGAACTTTACAGTCAAGTGTCTTAATTTAAGAGAAATATAAACACAGTGTAAAAGAAAAACTTTCCTATACTTTTCTTATCTCTCACATATGAAATGATAATTAATTTATATTGTCATCTCATGTTTGACTAGGTTTTCAAAACAGAGGAGACCTGGAAGGATCTGCAATAGAACTGCCCTCTTTTGGCAGAAAATTAGAGGGAGAAAGAAGGTAATTGAAGTCCTTGCAAAAGCAAGTCTTATGTTTTGGGAATATATGGAAGATATCTTGTGAAAGATATGGAAAGGTCAGAAAGGATAGAGTCATAATGTTTCACTGTAATTACACTGTATGTTAGGGCAGAGAACTGTCCATGCCATCTAAAACCTCTCATGCCAAACTCATGATTTTATTCTGTTCTGTGTCCTCCGAGAGGAATCTTAGGTCACTGCTTCTGTTTGGGCTGCATTGAAAGCCATAAAGCATAAGACAGCTCCAAAGTCTTATGAAGACTTGCTATATTAGCATAAAAATTTTTCTTTTGGTTTATATTGTACTCCTACATTTTTTGCACAAGAGTTTAGTGGAGCCTAGTCTCTTGTCAAGTTTCAAAGTACAATGATTCTGTAGAAGGAAGAGGAGTGCATTTTTCCTCGTATTCCTGAAATGCGTTAGTATCGAAATCAAGGTCACACCTTCTGTAGGAATGTCTAATACATGATTAGGGCCAGAATAAGTCCAGAAGAGTTTTGTCAAGAATAGAAACACTCTTGACTGACAAAATCTGGATATAAGGGAACAATTATATTTTCTGTGATTCTGGAATACTCTTTTCACAAGAGGTATGGTTCCCTAGATTTCTGCTGCTGTGAAGAAAAAGCATTTCATAGAAAGCAAACTTCCTGTAATTTCCTAATATCGAGAAATACGAATTCACAGTGCAGAACACATTGCATTAACATCACCAGTATATAACACTATTTTTCTCTGTCACAAACATTTAGCTTACGTTCTCCAAATACCATTTTAATACTTTGAAAATTGTCCTTAAGAATTTTCAGTGGATAATTGAGCCGTGTGTGTATTTTAGGACAAATATTGGGAAAAGTCATGTTCAATACCAATGTCTATACCATTTAAACAATGAAAGCATCGGGTAAGTAACAACATTTGGACAGCAAGTCAATATGACTATGAAAGGTCTCCAATAATGAGCAAACTCAAACCAATACACTGTTTGAGTATCTGGCCTTCCTATTGACAAAGGTTGCTTTCAATCACACTGTATCTATTACCATATCAATCATCACTCTAAATGAATACAACACGAACATTGACGAAGACATCACTTAGGCAAAGAAACTAAAGGTTCTATAAAAACAAATAATGAAAGTTTGGTTGATCACAGCATGAAAATTAGACCTAATCCTTAATCACTCTTATTTTGCAAAGCAAACAAATCGAAACTAAAAATGTTAACTCTATTTCTTGTCCAGAAACTTAAAATATATGGAAATTGATATCACATTCTTAATTATTAAACATAATGCAATCCAATACTTTGTTTGCTACACAAATTAAGATATGGAATTGAACTGATGAAAATGATTTACGTGCAGGATTAAAATATTGGCAGCTTTATAGAGTGAAATGTCACTATACTGCTGTACCTTCAAGTTTTACATTTCCTCCTTTGAATCCCTGTCAGCCTTCATGAACACTGGAGAGTTTAATCAATGCTTCCAGTAACCATAACATAACACTGAATATTTTACCTGTGTAATAATCATAGTGCAGTTTAGTACAAGTCAAAAGCAGAAATTACAAATATATATACATTGCAATTGACAAGGTTATGTTTTAAATTACATTAAAATTAATTCTCACACATTCCTATGATTCTTTCCGTTTTGTGAAAGCAACCTGTATTTTGCAACAGCTCAATGCACCCTAAGGCAATCAAATTGTATTTAGGATGACTCAGAGGTCATAAAATTCAAACACTTATGAGTACATGTATTTGAATTACTTTTTAATTTATACGATACAAAACTCTTGTGAAACAAGCATTTTATTTGCTTTATGTACTCGAAAGAGTGGAATCAGATTGTAATTCGTGTTGCATTTTTTCAAGATAGTCAATATCAACAATAATATCAAAACTGTAGAAGGAAGAAAAGATTTTCATGTTGGTATTGTGGCAGTCTACTTTCTTTATAAAACAACTTTGTGTGAAGCTAAAATGTGTGCAAGAATGATGAAATAAGGACAGGGACATAATATGAAAATTTAGGAAACTAAATAGAAAACTCAAGAATAAAGGTTGTCAAATACATGGAACTTATTTCCAAATTTTCAAATCAAAGCCACTAGTACAGCTAATTTAAAAGAAAGCTTAATTTTTTTTCATTAAAAAAAGGAAAACAATTAGGATATTTAACATTATGACACAAAGCAAAGAAGAAAGGCTAAGATATATTTGAAATACATTAGAAATAATTTGTCTTTAAAAAAGCTTAATTGATATTTTTTACTTTATTTGAATAAATAAAGTTAGGTTTTCTGCCAGCTTTCCCAAAGACATTCATCTACAGAATAGTCCCAATACCTGTAAATTACAAACCACTTGAATAACATTGCAAGGAAGGAATATAAATAATATTTTTTATTAAAATTTCTTAATTCGTATTTAAAGAGTATCCCCTGATGGATATTTTAATAAACAGGTGCACTGCAAGAAATACATTATGTCATAGATATATACTTGAAAATATATAGAAAAAAATACTATTACTGTCAACAATGTTCCTTGTTGCATTATTCCTTCAACACTGAAATCAATCTACTATATAGCTATTGAATTAATATTTTGCCTAGAAATTTATTTTGCCTAGATGTATGTTACAAGCATATAGGTATTTAAGAATGTAGAAAGTGCTCTGGTCCGCCCAGTCAATCCCCTTGTTGCTATAACACTCAGCAGGAAGGCTTGATTTTTCCAGCAGGTGTATCCGGCTGTATCAAATGTGAAATCCACCTGAGCAAGACAGTCAATTTTAGAGTATTTATTCGTGGAGGAAATTTACTGTCGCCAGTTCTGTGTCTGATGACACACAGAGTGTCAGTTTTATAATACAAAAATATGCAATACTTCAGAAAGGTCCATTAAGCTAACTTCTGTTACGAAGATAATTTACATTTACTCTACTTCAGGCCATTAAGAGTGTAATTGCTTTAGGCAAACATGAATAGAAAGCTGCAATTTTTATCCCAACTTGATCTTCATTTTTCTCACAGCCAGCATTCAACAGGGCTGAAAGGGCAGTAGGAATGACTCCACCACATGCCGTTCCTTGTCTCAGGTCATAAGAAGCAGACTAACATTGAGCATTTTGGCTCCATCGTCCTCAACCACACATTGAAAAAAGATAGTTTTAAGAGTTTCAGCATTTGGGTTCAGTTTCTTTCACCCTTTAAGTTTAAGCCAAATTAAGCCAAATCTTCTTCAGAACCTTTAACCTGAACTTTTACTGTCATTTATATGACAATTTCCCTCCCAGTGGAGTTCCTACAAATTGATCTGTTTAGGCAAATGAGCTATATCTCAAATGACACCATATTCCCAATATATTCAAATTACAGGGCTGGGTGATCACCAATAGTATAAAGCTTAACTAGTGCTAGATTTTGCCCCTGGGGTGGGACAACCCCGGATGTATGGACAGACTGGGTAGTGAGGTGCTGGAAAGTAGTGCCATGGAAAGAGACCTGGTGGTCCTGGTTGATGGCAGGTTGAACGTGAGTCAGCAGTGCCCTGGCAGCCAGGAGCGCCCAGCGTGTCCTGGGGTGCATCAGGCACAGCATCAGCAGCCAGGCAAGGGAGGGGATTGTCCCGCTCTGCTCTGCACTGGGGCAGCCTCACCTCGAGTCTTGTGAGCAGTTTGGGGTACAATAAAATGATGTTAAACTATTAAACAGTGCCCAAAGGAGGGTTACAAAGATGGTGACAGGCCTTGATGGGAAGCCATACAAGGAGCAGCTAAGATCTTTCAGTCTGTTCAGCCTAGAGACTGAGGAGAGGAGTCCTCTTATCTGCCCACAACTTTCTCGTGAGAGGTAGCAGACAGGCAGGCACAGATCTCTTCTCTCTGGTGACCAGTGATAGGACCTAAGAGAATGGCCTGTAGATGTACCAAAAGAGGTTTAGGTTGGATATTAGAAAAGGTTTTTTCACCCAGAGGGTGTTTGGGCACTAGAACAGGCACCCCAAGGAACTGTTCAAGAAGACACCAAACTGGCTGGAGTTCAAGAAGCATTTGCATACCACTTACAGACACATGGTGTGATTTTTTCAGTTGTCCTGTACAGGGCCAGGAGTCAGACTTGATCATTGTGGATCCCTTCCAACTCAGGATATTCTATGAATCTATGATTCTAAATTCCTGTTTGTAATTCTGGCCCCATCCAGCTCTGAGAAGACAAAACCCCACAACAACAGTAAGGGAAAAATTAATGGCTTACTCCCATTTTGAAGATGTAGAGAAGCTGGACACGACGGATGCTTTTTTACTTTTTGCCCCCACGCTCTACATGATACACTTGGAGTAATAGCATGGGGGTTTTTTTTCCAGCAATGTCAGGAATGGAGCAGGGATTTCAGAACCTAGGACAAAAGTGCAAAGAACTCCCTGTAGCTAATGAAGCTGAAATAACTTAAGGCAACCTTGCTCCTATAGTTCCCCTTGTGTTCTTTGAAAGGAAGATTTTTAGTGCAGTAAAGGTTTGTTTGTACCATTTCCATAACATTTACAGCACTGGTATATTAATCTAAAAAGAAAATTAAGGGTCATATATGAAGAGAAGGCTACAGAAGAAGGACTGGTAGAGAAGCAATCATGGATACACAAAGCCATTGATGGAGGCTGAGCAGCTTGAGAAAGCTATGGCAGTATGACGCTCGCTCGGGGTCACCCGGATCGGGTGGTGTCAGTGGCCGGTCGCAGCCCTCAGAGGCTGACAGCCTCAGGGAGCAAACCCAAGTCCCCACTGCACGCCCTGCAGCTCTGAGAGCAGCAGCTGGCCCAAGCTACAGGTGGCGAGCAGTGAGCTGGCCGAGGCACAGAAGCAGAAGCAGGGCTGCTGTGTGCTTCTCCGGACGGTTTATTCGGAGAACAGGAACACGTGCCAAAGGGGAGCAGCGACAGAAGCCGAAAATTAAGGGATGACAGGGGGTTTTATACAGGAAAGGATAAAAGCAGAGAAAACTTGAGGAACCAATGGCAGGGAAAGACAGAGGAGGAGTGAAGGGTACAACAACAAATGGGATATAAGGAAGGGAGGGTACAATAAATTGACAATTCAACAAACCAATGAAGCGTCGAACAGCCAAGAATTTTCCAGAGCTTAATACATAGTAATAAAACTTATGAGTATGCATAACTCTAATTTAGTAATCCGACGTAATGTTCAACAACCAATAAGAAGGGAAAGTTTTAAACTTGTTGGAAAGGGAGGATGGAGGCTTACCATAACTAGAAAAGTATTTTAAACCTGGGCCTCACCCCACCACTTTTGGTCACTAGTTTGGATGTTTTGCTCCTGGTGAAGCTGAGCGACCACCACAGCAGTATTACTGGGTTTTGGGATTAGTGTATTAGTGTGAGTTCTGAGGAAGTGAGGGTTCCAGAAGATAGTTGCTGCTGAGTAAAAAGTACAGCATGGTACTGGCTGAAACAAAGTAGGGAATTGGTGATTGAGATATGGATAAGGAAGGTCACAGGCCAGCTGAAATGCTGTTTCCAGCCCTCACCACATACTGGAGCATGTCCTGTGTCCTGTTCTACTTCTGTCCATTCAGAACATGTCTTTGCTTGGCAGCAGGTTGGTAGCTCCTCAAGACTTCATCTCATACCAGTGACAATGTTTTTCATTGTGTGAAAACTTCTGACTGGTACTCCCTACCCAGTTGAGTTCATCATATTTTCCACTCCCCTCTTGAATGAGAGGCAATCTCTCCCTTTTCAGCCTTCTCTAAAATAAAGAGCCATTTAAAAAAATATATGGCCATGGTGCTTCAGAACCTGCCCAGACTTCAATATGGTATTGACATTACAAACCAATCCAATTTCAAGTATTTCTTTACTACAACTTGCCAGAAAAACAATTTCGTTAGTATGTCTATTAAAATAGGCTCTTCCATCAATTTTTTATAGTAATCCTCTGATTGGTCCAGCTTTTTACTAAAGTAATGCAGATTGTATCAACATCTTCTCAGACAAATATGACCTGGTTGTTTGAAATGGGCACTTCACTTTTGCCCCCACTTATACAGAATGGGACATGTAATTTACTACAGAAGACATGAAGATTCTTTGATCTCTTTTTATAATCCCAAAACACTGCAGACTTACAACAGTGAGTGGACTTGGCCATATGAATTCCATTAAACTCAATGAAACTCTCATGGCATGAAATCCCATACAACCACTGAAAATTAATTATTCATAATAATAACACATTTCTCTTTCCATCTGAGCATTGCAAACATCCTTTCCAAGATAATTAATTATGGTTCAAAAGATGCCCTGTACTAATGAGGCAGACAGTTTATACCTGTTTTTATATTTGTGTTCATAGAGACAAAGTCAGATAATTCCAGGTCTGTTTAAGGAAATTTCAAACAAATTCCCTTTGCTGAGAATTTCACTGGTTTTGATGAACTCCTCCTAGAACCAGTGGGAACAAACTGCAGTATAAAATTGCTCCAGAGTCTTATAGACATTTTTCTCCAAAGCACAGGAGTTAAGGGATAAAAAAGCAGATCTCAGTATAAAATTTGTTTAGGGCTAGGGCTCTTTTAAGATTTTCTTTTACACAGCACACAAACTCAAAGAGACCTAAGGAGAATCAAAGTGATTTTGTGGTAAAGTCTGAAAAAGAATCCACTAATCTACTCAAATCCACACTCTTAGTACTAAAAGGTAGTCCTTCCCATTGTAAACACTATTATCGGTTCAGGCTGGTCAGTTCAGCCCCAGACTTCACATCTACCTCTTGTTTTTCTCCATCTTTGACTGTCAGCTAAAATACAGAGCTATCTTTGGGTTGATTTTATGGAACCCAAATAATTTTGTATCAAATATTGGCTGACTGAAACACTAAGCTATAAGCTGTGTACTCACAGAAACAATACCGGTTTTATCCTTTGATTTGTGCAGATATGCTCTATGTAAATACTACTGCCTTTATAAAAGTGTAAATTTCTAGGTATCTAGTCCCTCAGTTCTACTCATCTAAAAATCTCTCTATAGGCTCCAGAGAGAATTATGCACTGAATTAAGGTTGGGATTTGAAACAACCAAAGCAGGCCCATGATAAATATTCAAAAATATTAGAGAGCTGAATCTGAAACCCCAATTCACCCATGGTTTTAGCCCTTCTGACTAGACGTCTGAATAGGGTTTCCATGGCAAAGTTTTAGTATCAAGGGGAGCTAAAGGGTGGCTTCTTTGTGAAGTTGCTGGAAGCTTTCCCTGATGCCTGCCATATTCAAGATGGACCTGCTACTGCTCAAGACTGACCCCATCAGCATCAGTGGTAGCACTCTTGGGATGACATATTCAAGAAGAGGAGAAAAAACTCGTGCAACAGCGACTGCAGCTGAAGAAAGGAGTCTGAGAGAAACATCTCTCCAGAATCCTGGGTCAGTGAAGAAGGAGAGGGAGGAGATGCTCCAGGTGCCAGAGCAGAAATTCCTCTGTAGCCCATGCTGAAGACCATAATGAGGCAGGATGTCCCCCTGCAACACATGGAGATCCACAGTGAAGCAGAGATCCATCTTCAGCCCCCTGGAGGACCCAACACTGGAGCAGGTGGATGCCCAAAGGAGGCAGTGACCCTGTGGGGAGCCCATGCTCTGTCCCCACGGAGAGAGGAGCCCATATTGACACAGGTTTGCTGGCAGGAATTGTGACCCTATTGGAGACCCATGCTGGAACAATCTGTTCCTGAAGGACTGTACCCCATGGGAAAAAGGAACCCATGCTGGAGCAGAGGAAGAGTGTGAGGAGCCCTCTTTTGAGAAGGAAGGAGAGGCAGAAACAACATGTGATGAACTAAGCACAACCTGTTTTCACCATCCCCATGGGTCACTGTGGGGAAGAGGTACAGAATCAGGAATAATTTTAAGCCCATAAAGAAGGGAGGGATAACAGGAAGGGGGTGTTAAGACTTGGTTTTATTTCTCGTTTCGCTACTCTGATTCGATTAGTAAAAAATTAAACTAATGTCCTCAAATTGGATGTGCTTTACCCATGACAGTAACCAGTGAGTGATCTCTCCCTGTCCTTGTCTTGACCCATGGGCCTTTCTTTATATTTTTTCTCCCCTGTCCAGTTGAGAACGGCAATGATACAGTGGTGTTGTGGGCACCTGGTGTCCAGCCAGGGTCAGCTCACAACAGTGCCCAAGACAAAGCTTTCTACTAGGCATCAGTGTTCACATTTTCCCTTCAGGAATGGATGATTGGCTATTTTCTTTTTAAACACAGGTGGAGGGAAATGTGAAGGTGACAACAATATATTGTTTCTGACAGCTGTTTAATGGAAAACACATAAACAGTGCTAGGAAGTATGAGGTCTCTTGAAGAACAGTGTCCTGTTAGCCACTGGAGCAACAGCACTTCCTCTGGAGCTTGCCCTTCCAGGGCCCAGGAGTCCCACATTCATTTTCTTCGTTTATTCACAAGTGACTTCTCTTCAAATGAATGACAGAAAACCAGTTCCATTCAAGGTTGTTTTGTTATTATGGTGTCACTTTAAGAAGGTAAGAAATGATGGTTTATGTCTTCTCAAGCTGAAGAGGACCTAGCACCTGTCACCCACTTCCCGTAAATGAAACCTGATTATTGGTTACTTTAAAGTGCAGTCTTGCACTCCATCAAATGCTTTTGAATGACAACAGCTGTGATTCTTTTGTTTCATGTTGAAGTCTGGGTAAAACATTAGACTGTGCCTAATAAACCAGAATCATAAGGGGACTCAGTCCCCCAGACACCTCATCTATAATTTCCAAACAGACTTAGGTATTCAGAAGGTTGCATTTTTCTAAAGGTATGCAATAATCATTTTCTGCATGACCAGAATAATTTTATTAGCTAAAAAAAAGAAGTATCCATGTGGTTTATGACAGTTTCTGAAACTTATCTCTCGCATGTCTGTGTCTTATATGGCTTCTGCCTTCTAGAGAAACAAGATAGCGTTCAGGGAATCAGGTTTCCCTTGTGAGAGACAACTTTTAGTGCCTGCACAAGCTGATCACCGTGGATTTATCAGAAACATAAATAATACCTTGACTCTCTGGAGACCTCACCTCCTAGTTTCTACAAAAGTCAGATGTATTTCCTTGCTGATGGAATGTACTCATGTACATTTCCATGCTTTCATTGTATAAACACCTATATTTCAGTTTAACACTCGTCTTTGTTCCTAAGACCTGTACTCAAAACTCTCAGACAGTGAATTTCTAGAAGAGCAAAACCTAGAACTCGTGTAAAGATAATCCCAACCTTTTTGACATCTAGAGCTTAATCCTTCTTCGGCCACTAACACAAGAATTGGACAATTCTCTTGAAGAGAAAACTTTCATTACTCCTTCTGTGCTCCATTTGATCAATTGCAAACGTCTACTCTCCATTCCAGATCAGCTTCCTCAGAGATAGTCAGGCAACATTTTCATGCTATTTCTTCACTTTCAAAAGACCTTACACTAGGAGTAGCCTTCATTTCAAATACTTTCTAATTTAAAGGGAATCAGATTCACAGTGTGGACTGTGCTTTAGTTTGGATGTAATGAAGGAACAACCATCGTTGAAAGACATCTTTTCACAATCATCAGAATAACCTTGCCCATCCTTTAGAAATAAGGTAAATAATTCAAAAGACATGTACTGTAGTAGTTTATACAGGTTATTATATTAACACTTATCAAAATCAACAACCTGCATAATATTTACTAAATATCCTCTCCTTGAGTAATAAGGAATTCTGCTTAGCACTTTGGAATGGCACTAACTTTGTGACAAACAAGGCGTATTCTAAAAAAGATAATCTCAGTCTTTTCTGGCAAATAAACAGCAGTGTCACTGGGGGCTGGCAAAACTTCACCTTGTACTAAGCACTACAGTATTTACCTCTGCAGCTACCTAAGCAAACTTGCAAATCAGGGAGTTTGTGATGCAAGGCCTGAGATTACCTTTCACGTGCAGTTGCAAAGTCAGAAACACAAATTTCACCTGCATAAATAAAGGCTAAGATTCAGAAGGCTGTGGGAAGAACTTGCCAGCAATATGATATGATTTTGTCTCTACTCATGCTTCTGTGCCTTGGAACATATCATGCATTCACAACAGACTTAACTTAAAGGCAGTACATCACTCTAAACAACAATTTTCTTTTTTATTATCAGTTTAAGTCACAAACATAACATTAAACTTTTTTTGTCTCTGAATTATTAGATTTAGAGTGTTGGTGCACCAGTTCAAGGTAACTAAACAGCTTTATTATATCAGCAATAGCCTTGCAAGATATCCTCATTGTATTCTGAAGGACTTAATTTAAGGAGAAGATACTGTGAAACGTTCTATTTTTCTCTATTTTGGAGAGCCATAATCAGATAAATAGTGAGAAGACACAAAAGGAGAACTCTGAGATCCTGTGGGAACAAGAGCAGGAGCCATACTCTTAATCTAATGGGATGTATTTCAGTATAGTGCACAAAAAATAGGTATGTCTTTGTACTAACAATACAGCAATCTCAGGAGCACTTGTCCATGTAGCATGCTGAATATTTATCCCTATTTGTCAAGAGTTTTTAAACAGTATATTGTTATTGCAAATGTGCATATACACAGTTATCAAATAAAAGATGAATGATCCTCTAAGTGAACCCCCTTTGAATTGAACTTTTAAAATGCCATATCCTATCTTCAGTGGAAGCACAAGATCCACTTTAATAACTAATATTAAGTGATAGCATGTAGAACACAACAAAAACAAAGGAAGTAAATCTTCCACTCTTTCCATTTTATGGCTTTTTAAAATAGAGACTAAACCCATCATTTTGTTGTTGGTAGAGTCAGAAAACTCACAGCTCTAGGTGCAAAATGAGAGGAAGCTGTACTGCAATCAAAAATGAACAATAGACTTAAATAGCACTGAAGGCATGAAAATAGCTGGCTTTGAGCCCAGAATCTATAAATAGTACCAAACTTCTTCATCATAACTGCGCTGATGATGACAACATCATCAGGAAATGAAAACAGAAAGAGCAGAAAAAGAATAAAAGCAATGGACCTCAGGAATGAAAGGCCGAGCTATTTACAGAGCAAGGTGCTCAAGTTTGACAGTAATCCTAGGGTGGGAAAGTAACAATGGCAACTAATAATGCCATGAGTCCTGCTACATAGCTGTGCTAGGGAAGTAGGACAGTAAAAGAAATGGAACCAGTCCACTGAAGAGTTAGTGCTATCGGTTCAGATTCCTAATTTTTATGAGAATACTGAAATGTAATGTTTATCATTTGTCTTGAGCATGATGAATGCAGTATGTGATTTATACAAACAAAACGTTTTACTTAGCACTGAAGTTATGACATACCCTTCCTTCCCTTTTCCATGTAAATCCCTTTAACTTTTAAACAAAACCAGAAATAACATCAATACTACACAGATTTTTTTATTATTGTTATTTTTAAATTTATTTTCAGGGTCTCTTCATCAAGCTAAGAATGCAGAACTACAAACTCTGGAACAATGTGTTCATTAACACAAATACAAATAGCCCAAAATTACAGCAATATATAAGGTAACAACTGACTGCAGAGAAAAAATTCTCCTGTAAAAATATGTGACGGAAAGAAGAGCTAGTGAGAAAATTGAGTTCACATTGATGAAAGACAGACTGCATAAAATAGCTCCAAAATAAAACAAAACAGGAACAAGTTCCAGTGCTATGGTGTTCAGATCAGATCTCAAATCCAGGCGGGAGCATGAAGACTTATCATATAAGCTCATAAACTTGAGCAGGTTATTTCATTTTTTATCATTCCAAATCAATTTCTGAAATCTTGCTCCCTTTGATTAGAAATTTATTCCACAACATTTTCTGGGGGGGTTATTTTCAAAGTTAGACATTGCTTAACATGAGATAAGGTGACAGATTCTGGATGTCAGTATTCAAATCCACATGGTCTGCATGACGGAAACCTTCTCCCCACCAAATACTCCTCCTACTGAGAAAAAAAAAATCAAACCTCAGACTGTAAAGAATGTACAGGCAGTCCCAGAGTCCCATCACTTTGGGAACCCATCCCTTAAACCAGCACTTAAAGGCATTGTATTTACCTGAAGTATTTGGCAGGTTAGCAGCTTGGCGCACACCTTCTGAAGGGTTAAGCTGAAGACTGGCATGTCTTTTCTACACATCTACATACTTACAGATCCAGTCTGGAGAAGGTAAAAATGAGATTTTGAGGTGGAAGCAAAGATAAAAGCTTAGCAGACTCATGGTGGGAAACTCAGAAGATGCCAACATTTTTGGACAGTTGAGATTGGTAGACATCCTTGTTAATTAACCCATTCCATCAAATAGGGTGGGGTTTGGCTTTGTAGAGGACTAGTTTCAGATTGTGAAAAGCTGAAAGAGCATGTAAAAAGAAGCAGACTTTCAAAATAGAATTGAAAATAATATTTATTTTATTTACAATAAATAATTATTGATTATAATTTCAGATGACCCACTACTATCAACCATGCCACTATTTTGTGACACATTAATGCAGGAGACTTATGGATGAGATGTAACCAGGTAGGCGTTATATTCTCAAGGAACTTTCTGTTCTGTGTGCCTTTGCTCTGAAGATGGCACTTACTGGGGTGGACTCTCGAACAGGAAGACTTTTGGCTTGAAATGATCAGCTTTAGAGTCTTTTGCACTCGGAGCTTCATCAGAGGTGTGCATTGTAATACCAAATCAGTCTTATGAAGGTATTAAAATTAAAAACCAAATGAAATGTCAAATGAAAAAATTTGAAGCAGTTGGTAGCCCACAACATTTGAAAATATAGTATTGAAAAGTATTATGTGTCTAAAGAGGAAAGTTCACTTCCTGTAATAAAATAATTTTATTACGCCCTTCCCAATTTATTTAAATAATAACTACATAAATAAAAAATCAGGAAAAAAACACCCTATTTTGAAAGCAATTGAAAATACTGATCTCATGTGCATACAAATGCAGCGGAGTCGAGTTTGACTTTTCTACCAGGTGAGGTGAAGAGGCCCAGATTTCCTGGTCGACAGCAGCATTCTTGATGAAAACATAATAAAATAGACTGCGAAACATATTCATTTTTCTAAATTTCTGGAGGCAGTGGCATAGCTGAAAGGAGATTTTAGTGAGGTGGAGGTTGGTCTCTTTAAGGCAAAAACGGACAGAATGACAGGAAATGGCTACAAGTTGCATGAGGGAAGATTTAGATTAGGTATCAGGAAAAATTTCTTCACTGCAAGGGTAGTCAGGCACAAGAAAGTGGTGGTATTGCCATCCCTGAAAGTCTGCAAAAACGTGTGTACATGGATCTTGGGGATATGGTTTAGCGGTGATCACAGCAGTGCTGGGTTAACAGTTAAACTCAACAATCTTGGAGGTCTGTTCTAAGCTTAGAAATTCTATAATTCAATGATAGTTTCACTGCTGGGCCAATAGGGAGCGCTCACGGAGTTGCTGTTAGTAATGACCAAAGCTGGAGAAGTTCAAATTGCTGTTCTAGCTACTTGCAAATCAGCTGAGCATGTGCTCTCCTGCGCTAGGTTGCCAGAAGAAGCTGAGGAAACTCGGGCAAGTATCTTAAAGTGATTGCACTTACTGCTAGTGTCTGGGTAAAAATCATCAATTACTTGGGTAGTAAAGTGCTCTTGAGGGAACAGAGAATGGATTTTAAGAGTAAAATAAGAGTATGTGTCTAAGCAGTTAGAGATGCAAGAACATTTTGCTTTCAAAAATATTCCACAAAGATGTAATCTAAATATTACCCGTATATAAACTTCATCTAAAGAAATTAGCACGATATCAAGTGCCAAGTTGTGAAAGCTAGAAATCTATATCTTGCTACTATCATTCCATGATTTATGGCAAAACAATGCTGATACAATGCCCTGACAGAAATAGAGTGTCATTAGGATTATAAAGACTGCAAATATTTTCCAGGACATTGATCTACTTATGGTGAAAAAAAAAAAAAAGAAAAGAAAATCGCGCAGTGTTTTGGTATCAATTTGACAGAGCCAGACAATCCTTCAACTTGTAAGAAGAACAGTTTAGGAACCTTTAATTCTCCTCACCCCCTAGAAAAGATGGCAGCCTGCCAAAGAGGAACAGGTTTTGTGCTAAGCCTCTGCTTAGACTTCATTCCTGCTACCAGATCTTCCTGCCAGAGGCATCAGTAGAATTTGAAAGCGAGGGCTGTGGGCCACAGATAGAAATCCAATATTTTTTTGGAGAAAAAGATAAGCCCCGGGAGTTCTGTGTTTTACTGCTCTCTTCACTGTGGAGAGTGGCACTTGATGTGATCCTCACTGTTGAGCATGACACAATACATTTCAGAGCTGAAACTATTGGACTGTAGCTAGATTTTGCTTTAGGGTGGAAATAGGTAGTGTTCTAGAATCAAGAAAATACAAAAAATGGTGGGGATGTTGAGTCCTCACAAAGCAAATAAACTAAACATAATACAATAGAGCTGGAGGCTTGCTGCACTGCCCCCACTTTTATGCACACACACACACACACATACACACGCACACACAAACACACTTTCTCTATTTAATTTCCTTAATATAAAATACAGAGCATTCCTTGGCAGGCAGAGCCTTGTCACTAGTTTTTGAATTGCATTAAGTCATCTCACCTGGGGCTTAGTATTCACCATGTGTAGGTATGCAAATCCAATATTTAAAAAAATAAAATAAAAATACAATAACAAAAACCCCCTGGAGCCTGTTTATATAATTTAGCATCCCATTCTGAACTGTATTCTGAACTGAATCAGGTACAAATTTACAGTCAAGTTAATCACATCACGTCATATCACTGATAGGTGCAGAAATAAAAACTGCTTAGCAGGTTTTGGGTAATCACACTCAGTGCTGAGGCTTCATGACTTCTTTTATAGGAAAGAATCCTGCCTGCACACAGAAACACACAGTTCTGAGCAAAAAGGCTGCAACTGCATATGTTGCTTTTAGGTATGCACTGACTAGTTACTTGAAGAGCTAAAACCACCTCCAAATGGGGCTTAACAGCCTTGCCAATTGATTCAAGGAGTTGGGTGG
>VZRR01002347.1:207453-217896 GCA_013398015.1 Oreocharis arfaki | reverse complement strand
GGGGGGTGGGAAAGGAGGCTTTGTATACATTGCAAAATTCTCAGAAGTCTGAGGTTTAAAAAAAAATCAGAAAGGGGGAAAATAAATATTATTCACAAAATTAAGTCTCTAAGGAAAAAAGCAAGCCCTGTTATGTGTTAATGTGACACACAGGATTGCAGAAAGTACATATAACTTTAACATATATGGAAGAAAGTGTTATTGAAAAACTGCTCTTTTCTCCTAAATGAAGAAGTTCACCATGGCTTAATAAAATAGGATATGAAGCTTCATTTCAGAACTCCACAAATATTTGCAAAAATTTTCTAAGCTATTTGCCCAGCTGTCATGATGACTAAAAGGGAAAAATAACAGTCTACAAATATTTGAGGGGAGTAAACACCAATGATGAAGGAGTAAAGTACCATTAGTATAATGACTGATTCTGTAGTTTAAATATGAGTAATGAGATGCTAATCAGATCTGGAAAATGTATATTGGCAATTTAGGAATCTTTCTAACAATGGTATTGAATGCCTTTGGTACAGCTGGAAAGAGCTTGTCCTCTGGGTCACTTTAAGACTCATCTTTCCTGGTAAGGTTTTTCTAAGTTGCACAGATCATTTCAGCTTCCAGTCAGTCTTCCATCAAGGGAAAAAAAAAAAGGGGAGGGGGGTGCTTAGTGTTACCATTTCTATATGTAGAAGCTGAATAGTTTTAAAATTAGTGAAGCTGAGGAGTTAACCTCATGTGAAAGCTCTCATATTTTACCTTTTATAACTTCTTTGACTGTATCAAGCTTAAATGTGGAGCTGAATCCAAATTTTCAAAGCAGCATTCTTTGGAAATGAAACATTACCCTCTTTCTTTCAATGCCAGATTTCCACTCTGTTTTAACATTTAATTATACTAGGAGTTGTTATTTCAAGAAGCTGTGGGTTTGAAACTGCTTTATTTATACAAAACTGATATTTGTCATAATTTTTTAAAGAAGACTATGTACCCTACTCTTCTGGCTAACTTTTCAGTAGAGATGTGGCATAGTAACATTTTCTCCCCGATAAATATTTTTATTAGCTTTATAAACACACTAAAAAAGTTGTTGAAAATGGCAAAAATCAAACCAATTCTAGTGAATTATAACAAAGCTACACTATGGTAATAGAAAACATCTGCTAGCGATTCGTCATTTTTAGGAAAAGTTTATTGTGTAAAGCACTAACGGCCAAATTCAGAGACCGCTGATTTCATAAAAGCCTGACATACGTTTCTTTAAAACAGTCTAGGAATGTAGCTGACACACAGCTTAAGGTATTAAAAATTATTTTTAAAGTTTGTCATTATTTCCTTTATTTAATTTTCTTTCAATGGAGCTGAAGAGATGACTTTCAGCATAGACAAACCTGGGCCCCTTTTTAATGGCACCAAGGGGAATCGTAGAGATTCCATCGTTGTCGCAGATGTAAAACTAGAACAGAGGAGAAGGCCCAATTCTGAACTGAGTGGGGTGGAGGGCGGTTCTGGTGTCCTGGGCTGTCCTGGAATGCTCCCAACTTGGTGGGGGTGGCAGGAGGTTAAATACTGACATGGTAATTTTGGAGATGATTCATTTAGATGATCTGCATAGATACCCAGAAAGTTCTTAAACTGGGACCCAGGGAATGTGATGTAAGTGTGTATCAGCCCATCCTGAGTGCCCCAGGAAGAGGGAAACAAGCCCTAAACTGAGATCGATAACATGACTACGGAAAACCCTGAGTTCAACTTCTCTCAGGTTTGGCAAAGTCTTAGTGCAGGAACATCACATTCTCATTGTGAGTCTCAGAAGTTAATAGTGATGCCCAGATGTTAAGAAGTAAAGGGCAAATACATTCTTGAACACCAAATCCTTAGCTCAGAATACAGCTGTTGACAGTAAAAAAAAAAAAAGAATAAATTTGAGAATGTCAAGCAATATTTCACATATATATAGGGAAATCATGCAGCTGTGGATGTTTTGACCTGTTTGAGTTAATGCATTTAATGCACGCTTTTTTTGGTCAGGAAAGCAATGCTAGTTCGGAAGAACATCCAAGGCAAGGCTGACTTCACATACACTCTGAGCCTTATATTCCTAAAAGCCTCTGTCTGTGTTGGAGACAGAAGAATAGCTCAGATATTTCTTCAGATGCCAGGACGCCTTTATATTTCAATTATTTAGGAAATTCGTAAGATGTTCTTCATAGGTCATTCTTGATACTGTTTTAATTTGTGACTTCATTAAATAGAGATGCGGTGGATTTGGAACACTTTTCTCTTTAATCTGCCCCAAATGAAGTACAGATCTTTTTCACTGCAAGTCAGCTCCTTTACAGTACTCCTTCTATCCAGTCTTCAGTACTCATTTGGACTGAGCTGTAACATACAATAAGTCATCAGCTTGAATTTAAGGCACCCCACTGCCTTTTGAGAGAAACTCTGGCTCAAAAATTTAAGTTATAAGACTAGTGAGAACCCTTCAGCTAACATCAGAAACACTGTACACATTGTGGTTAAATACTAATTAAACAGTAACTGAAGTACTAATTAAACAGTTACAGCTAGAGGCTTTGACATTGAGTTTCATGTGCCTGTTTTTTACTGGCATCATCATGGGTGGCAAAAACCAAAACTACCCACAAGATCAAAGATTAAATACCTTTAATTTTGCTAGCTTATTGCTTGTTGATTCAGCTGCAACAGTGGCCATTAAAAAGCTACTATTCAGTCATGGTTAAGGCACAGCAGTACCTTGTATCTCAGAGAAAATGTACTGGGAGTGCTTCACATCAGCTCAGCTTATACCAGATATAAGTGATACTTCAGTGAAAAAAATGAGTTTCAAGGCTGATTCTTAGAGACGGGAGAGAAGGAGTTACAAACTTCCAGCCAGCCTGAGAACTAGAAACATCTCACAGACAGAGAAGTATCTGAACTAAGCAGCAGTTGATTCTCTGTGTGCCATCTCTACTTATAAAAGCTGTCATTTTTGCTGGTAGAAGTCCTTATGTACTTTTTTCTTTTTCCTTTTCAAAATTTTTTCTTTCTTTTTTATTTTTTTCCTCTTGAACAGGGTGAGTTCTTTAAGCTTGACCAGTTTCAACATAGATAGGGTGCTACTCACTAACTTTTCCATGGTTCATCCGCTGTATATAGCAGATTCACCAAGGATTTCAAGTAAGCTGAGATTTGATGGACCTGGCATGACTTTCAGGCTGGAAGTAGGAGACAGTGCTGATATTACTGATGTTTGCATAACACGTTCAACGTTAGCTGCTACAAGTCCGTGAGAAATGCTGTAGAGAATTTCAAGACACACGAAGAAAACTGCTTGATGAATAAGAGCTTGTAAACAAAGCCAAGCCAAGCAACCAAAAAAACTGCGTGCATATTTTTCTATACACTTTCTGGTTCTGTACATTTCCTGTTTTGACAATCATTTTAACTGCTACCATACATCAGTCCAAGGATAAGACAATGCTACGAAAACTACTACAATATATCACTTTCAAGTAGTTCATTTCACTGAAAAATACTGTTGTATTGTTTCAGATGGAGTCCTCTTCTTTCAAAGAAAATATATTTTCATGTACTGTCTTTGTTGTGAGCTGAATTTTTTAGTCTTTACTCAGTCAAAACTTCCAATTAACTCTGTGTTAGTTTTGGGTAAAAAGAATGACAAGACTGTTGGTTTTTTTCATGTAAAAATATTGATTTCTAACTTCTGAGTGAGTGGAATAAATTTAAGGGTGTGGAGAGAAATAAAACTTAGGAGAGAAATAAATTCAGTTTGAAAATAAAGATGCACCTACAGTACCTCTGTCATGTCTTATATCCATATCAACATTGCTCTAGAAAGCCGAGTGTTGGCAATTGACTAAAAACCAAGGAAAAACACTACCAAATATTGACAATGGCCTCAGGAAAACTCTGATCCTTAAGTTGGTAACATGCTAAGAAAAATTCATCCTGAAAAACAAATAAGATTATTAAGAATACAGAGCACATATAAACAAGAACAGCATTGAAAAACTGTAAAGCAGGAGTTTAGATATTTCATATTACACATACAATCTACAATTTCCAAGTACACACCTGAAAAGGAAAATTGATTGGAAAATGTAAAAAGGAAAGCTGGAAATATCAAAGCAAACACTATCATAAGGACAGAAATAAGAGTCAGACTGGAAATCAGAAAGGAGGTGCTGGACTATCAAAGCACTATGGAGAGGCTTCTGGTGAGCTGGTAGAAGTTCTCACATCACCTGCCCTTTTATTTTAATATCTTTAAAACAAGATTAAATAATCTAGAAACTTACTAATGTATTTTCGCTTCCTACCATTTAATACACTTGCAGTAGGAAAAATGAAGAAAAAAAGTTATAATTAACTCAGAGATGATTATGAAAATTTAGGATAACAGATAATTATGGAGGTCAATGAAAAAATTAATATTGCCACCTATTGGTGAAAACAGAGAAGGCCAAATAAGTCGTAATAATTCGCATATCCCCAAGGAAGGTCTTGGCCTTTGTAAAATGACTGATAGTTATTGATTTGGCTTACCTGGCACCAGCTAGTCCAGAGGATACCCACAGCAATCTCTGTGAAAAAGTCATCTTGCCATATTTCTTTCTACTATGGCCATCGCCACTGGACCTAAAAAGATTCAAAATACCCCCCAAACATAGGAAAGAAACAATTTGTACCGTCTACTCTGCCATTGTGCAATATGTTTAATAGCAGCACTTTTCGAACAATATTAAATTAATTAACAATCTAGCTCATTAGATAGCAGAAATTATTTTATATTCGCTTTTTTCTTAGCTTTTTATTCTTGTACATATCTCCCTCCTACAACAGAAACTTTCCTTTGATATATTGATTACTCTTTTCCCTCCTCTTCTTCTTGCCTTTTCTTCCTTGTATTATATCCACTATTTCTCTTTTATATTTGGTATCTATGCTTATCCCATTTGTTCACATTACCATCCATCTACCTACACATAACCACATGCACATCCCTCCCCCATTGCCTTAAACAATTTGTCTGCAAAATGAGCAGTGACTCTGTGATACTCTTTCTTGGAAATTTGCCTTTCTGTGAAAGAAAAAAATGTAGCAAATGAAGTTGTTCTGCTTTTTCTGTTTCCTTCTTCCCCAATACATCTCTTTACATTTCTCCTAGAAGTAGTGATGTCAAGACATATAGCTTTGCCTTCTCCTTTTGATAGAGTGGCATCCTCAGAAAGACTGTCCTATACTTGCTGTTAAATGAGTCAATACACAGCGCTCCAGAGGAGTCAGCAAATCCATGGCCTGCCAAACAGTTAAGTTTTATCAGTCAGTAGAAATGGGGAAGATTTTCCTTATCTCTTTTTTCATCCCTCTGCCCACAGAGGCATACCATCAACACAAAGAACAGAGAGTTATCCTAAAATGTATTTTCGAGTAGTCAAAGTACCTCTGTGGGCCACCTAATTTTGCATTTGACACATATTTAAAAAAGAACTTGCCTGAAATTGTTTGGACAAATTTTCTATTAAAGACTAAAATAGTAGGAGGCCTTTCAAGCTCCTCCCTCTCTTCAAAAAGCATAAGAAAACAGAAATGCCTTGCAGAGTACCCTGAAGGTCTACAAAGATGTTTTCAATAAATTCACAGCTGAAGACACCTTCAGGGAAACTCTACTGCCAATCTTCCCTCTCAGATTTTCAAGATATCAGTTCAAGTCCCTCAAATTCCTGCAGCTATTGTGGAAGTCTCATGCCATTTTGTTTTTTATAGGTCAAAAACATACCTTAAATTTGTCAAGAAAAATCAATAGGCAGGCAGCGTAGCCTGCTGAGGACAGCAGCCATATGCTGCCACCAATACACAATGCTTAATGAGAGGAATTTTTTCATTAACTTAGACTTCTGGATAAACTCATGGTCTAACTCCATAAAAGCCAAAACAAACCATAGTGTGAAATAACACTTAAAAATATAGAGCCCTGTAAAAAACTTTCTCTGTTTCTCAGGGCAGGAGTAACTGGAAATCAAATAAAATATTTCAACACAAAACAATCCATTTTAACCCTGGGGAGAAGGAAAAGGCACGAAGGGTCTTGGTGTCGAGTGATGGTCGGTGAAGAAACTCTGATTTATCTTGAAGAATGCATAAAAAAATAAAGTAAATATTTGTCTCAAGGGCCCGCCTCAATCCAGATTATATAAATATTACCTGACGTTCCTAACCTGCAGCAGAAAGAATGAAGATTTTTGAATTTCTGTGCTTAACAAAAACATTACCTGCAACAAGACAAAGTTTGCTTTATCACATGTTTCAAGAAACATTCGCAGAATATGTGATGTAAGTTACTCCAGGCAGAAAAGCCCAATACTGTTACCATGACCTTGCTGATTGTAGGAAAGGAGGAAAAAAACAGCCCCACAGTTTTTACTAATCTTTTATTATTAATAGTTCTCAGACTGTGAAGACTCTGCTTCATCTCTTAACTCAGACACATGTGGTGACTAGATTTCTCAGCAAGACCTGCAGTCATCTTCTGAGTGGCCAGAGTCAGACTGAAATTTGGCATTCATGATTTGGTCTGGGATGTCCCCTTGAGTGCAATATTACCTTCAGAAAAGATTTCCGAGCAAAACATTTTCCTTTCTGTAAAACATAAATGGTTAAATGGTTATTTCACAAATCCTTCTTCTTTCTTTTTTAAAATTGAACTAACAAATAAAAATTATGGTTATGGTTAAGAAGTCTGGAACAGAATCGAAGTTCCACTACTACCTGAGGGGTAATATTAATCCAGTCAGCTATTGCATCCCACTCTCACAGGGGGGTGATCTGAAATGAGCTGCACAATACATTTATTTAAGATGTAAATGGTAAAGCTGCTCCCATGTCATTTGTGTGGCAATATTGAGGGAGCAGTAATACTTTAAAAATAATATTTTTTATTATGTGATATCTTTCGTCAAAGACAAAGATCAAATAATCAGGGACATTGCAAAATATAAGAATGAAGAGGGAGATTTCCCTGCAGTTTTCCAAAGTGGTGCATAAGGCACACCACTTTTTAAGCTGTTTCTATTCTTTTTTTTTTTTTTTCTGTCTTTATTTATTTTGCTGCACCTACCATGTAAGCCTTGTAGCTAAGGAGGACTGCTGTGAAGAGTCTAATTCTATATTCACATTTATCCTTTTGGCCACTCAGCATTGCACAGACATTTGTTTATTAGCTCAGACCTTAATTTGGAGAACAATAGAGGTAGAGCCCATTTAATAAAACAGCAAAACATAATAGAAGCAAATGAATGAAGGAAAGAGAGAAGCAGTTTGGGGAAGACAAAGAAGGAAAGAAAATATTAAAACACTATAACGTAGCGGAACAGAAGTGTTAGAGAGCTATCCAGTAAAAATAAAAGGTGGCTAGGAGGGAAGAGATTTTTGCAAGTTCTTAATGACAAGGACAAGAAACTTTCTCTTCTTTGTACTTCAAAAAGCACACAGTTGCATAAAACAGGAGAACTTAACCAACAAAGAGAAAACACAGAAGACAGGCCTGAGAAAGAATTTGAGTGATTTTCAAAGCTACTGCAACCTATATTTTACTTTTCCTAGTTCCTGTGAACCGTGGCAGAAATTAAGAGAGTATCAAGATTTTTATTTCCCGAAGCTTGGCTCTCCTTCTAACACACTGGGGACTAGCAGTGAATCTGATCATTTTGTTGACAAATGCCATCTTGAAATCAGATGTAAAGCTTTCCTCTGCAGAAAATATCCTATAGAGGCCCATTCCTGATCCTTTAAAGCTCAAAATTCAGTATTATATTATAAAGAATAAACTTCATGGTTTTACTCTGCTGTTGTTCCTTAAAAAACCCCAAACCCTGGCCTTGCCGAGTTCTTGCAGATCAGCATGAAAAAGGTAAAGGTCAGTAGTATTTGGTTGCTGCTGTTAGCTGTAGAACTGCCTTAGTTCTTATTTCTGGAGTTCTTATCCCTTATCTTGTCAAGTTGGAAGACAGAGGGAAAAGCCAAAATTATTTGCATCTAGAAGACGTGCTGTAGTCTCTCAAGTTTCAAAATTGTCCTAGGCTTCGAACACCTTAGTCTAAAAAGGAAGAACATACTCTCAGTACAGTCCTTACTTCACATCTCGAGGAAAGAAATGGCACTGTGTTTCAAGCAGGCTTAGATCATTGGAAGAATCTTTTGTTGTTTCTGTTCACCGCAAACAAAGCACTGAAGGCCATGTCATTATTAGTTTCCGCATTCTTCTCAGCCTCCAAGCCTGAGAGCTTTTATAACATAGGTCTGATACTTACAGTCTTAAGCCTTAAGAGAGAGGAGCAAAGGAAAACAGAAATGGGAATCTGGAAAGGAAAAACTGTGATTGTCTTTCTCCCTTTTAACATCTGTCCTTGGCAGCATTTCACTCAACGATTAAGTAAATAATGCACATTGTGTCTAGATGCAAGGTGTGTGAAAAGAGAAGGGCACAGCATATTCTGCATCTGTGGTATATATCACAAGAGCAAATTTACATGAGATTTTTTGATTCAAGCAGCAATTAGTTTCCTCCATTCTTTTTAGATTTATTCAGGTGAGTAGATGAGAAGGGCATTGAGGCCAGCAGTAACAAATGCCTAGGAAGCCATGCTGACAAAGGACAGCAATATTCATTGCTTTAAAAGGAATGCCTCCAGATCTCAGACACCTAGACTAGGCTTCCTAGAGCTTCAGAGTCTGCCCACTTTATTGTGTTCCTCCCTGTTTCAAAACAGAGAGAGAATTCCCCTCTTTCGAGACAGGGAATGCACTTTCTAGCACCAGTCTTCCTTTCCTGCACATCCCTCTGAGAAAAAAAAGAAAGAAGGAATCAGAGTTATGAATTAATTTCTTGTATTTCATCACCAGATGAAATACAACTAATACTTCTTTCTCCAAAAAATAGAGAAAAAGAGACACAATAAAAAAAATTTATCAAACCAATGACAGAACACACCATACCTCAAAATACCCTTTGCTACTGCTGTGGGAGTTAAACTCTGGATTGTTTCCTAATTATTTCAGAAGGGGGGAAAAAGGACTATCGAAGCCAACTTAATTTGCCTCAACTAGGAGCATATCAATGAGTGAATATCTTCCTGATTAAAGGACTGATGCAAAAGATTAGTGTATTTAGCATAAAATCAGCTGTGGCCAGCTCTGGAAATGTCAGCGCTGTAACAGACTGTCTGTCTATCCCGTGTGCACTCAAAGTACATCTTCAGAATTGTTGTTGGCACTATTACAGATAGAGGCACCCCGCTTAGTGCAGCTGGCATTGAGTGCTGCACTTTTTAATAGAGGCAGCTAGACAAGACCCCTAGATTACACATCGACCCCTATAACTTGAAACTCTAAGGAGAAAGCTGACCAGACAAGCAGTTATGATGATCTATTCAAAGTGGTTGAATAGTCTCTTTTTTTGTGTGGAATAAACGTGTATGAATGAACCCTCGCATGCAATCCTACAGAGCCTGCTACCCCCTCCTACTGTTGCCACCTCCCTTCCTCCCTTCTATTTCCTCTCTGTACTGCCATTAAAAGATAAATGGAGAAGGGGGAAGGGAAAAGAAAAAAAAACCCTTCTCTTAGTCTATTTCAGGTACTTTGAGGGGAAAAATTCAAATACAGGTGCACCAATTGAATGCCACTGTAGGGCTTTGGATGTGAGTGTGATGCATTTGTCTGCAGAACTTGAGAACTTCACCCATGCTAGTTGCTTGACACAAAGTGGGTTGAGAGGAGTGTCCCTGAGAGAGATCAAGTCCACTTCACACTCAGAAAGCCTTTTTTCCCCTAGCTCTGTTCTTTTAGCTCCTCCTTTGTTATGCTTCAGCGTATGTTTTCCTATTTCGCCCTGCAGAAGTGACACTGAATGCAGATGAGCCGTTACAAAATCACTGAAAGAAATTAACACTACTAGATAATTTTAAGTGGTACCAAACGCATTGGTAATGCTTTTCAGCATGACTTCAGGCATGTCAGATTTGTACTTCAAGGAATTTGGTAACTGCCACAACCAGAGTGGACAATTATGTCCTGTTTTATTTGTATATCTGTGACAAAATGTCCAACATTTCCATTCCTTGAGTTTAGACTTTTGCATATAATTTCTATATTTTACTTGAATTGCTTTCAGCAATGTCTTTAGTTAAACCAAAATTAGTAAAATATTTCAGCATATTTATTTTTCCAAAAAATAAATTCCTCACCCACTTTGCATCTAATATATAAGTAGGAAAATAAAATCTAAACTCTAAGTAAGAATTGCTAGGTAATTACACAAAATGCAGGTAT
The DNA here is from genome assembly GCA_013398015.1 of Oreocharis arfaki. Lineage (NCBI taxonomy): Eukaryota > Metazoa > Chordata > Aves > Passeriformes > Paramythiidae > Oreocharis > Oreocharis arfaki. The sequence goes on along the minus strand of VZRR01002347.1, from coordinate 207,549 downwards.
GGATTAGGCAAAAGTTTTAACTAGAAGTGAGTTATTTTATTAATAAAATTAGTTATTATTAATATATTAAACAAAAATACCAACTGAAGTATTATA
>VZRR01002347.1:144953-202453 GCA_013398015.1 Oreocharis arfaki | reverse complement strand
ACCTACCTTATCTGTAGCAAAATGCTAAGTCCCCCGAGAGGCCTTTGACTAATTTTCCTAGTAAATTCTTCAACGACACATAAACAATCAAGGTTTCTTTCACAATTCACTCATTTTACAAATACTATATCATTCTCTATCTTTAGAGATTATATTAAAATTTCCCTAAAGCTTAGCATTTTGAGTAAAGAAGCATTTGTACTTTAAAACAGGACCATCTGCATTTCATTAACAGCTTAACCACCATCTTGTCTACAGATAAATACAGCATTATTAAATCTGTTTTTCAGAAAGTAGTTATTATTCTGACTTCTTAAGTTGCATCAAATTATATTCTTATAATATTCCAAAGCTGTAATTTAAAGAGTTTAAAAAAATAAAGGGAAAGAACATAAGTATCTTTCTGACGAAAGTTATTGATGCAGCTTATAATAATGAGGCATAGTTTGTACCGACTTTGCAAAATTTCATTACAGGAAAGAATTGCTCCAATTTTATACAAAAAAACCCCAACCCATTCAAAATGACAAAATGTGTTTGGATAGAAATTTAAAAAATTCAAGGACGTTTGAACGTTAGCTGTCATTATGGTCCAGTTCACTGTTTATTTCTTTGGTATGCATCTCCTGACCTGTATATAAAATTCATAGTTTCAGAAGTGACATGTGCAAGCCTTGGACAACTGGGGAAAAGGCATATTTCCTGACCTTGTAACCATAGCAACCACTTGCTGATTGGTAGCAGGCAGCCTTTCCATCCTTTACCACTGAAGGCAAGTATGTGAGATTGCTGGCTTTGTTTGTGGCTTGTGCTTTATTTACATGCAAACACGAATGTCAGCCTTAAAATCCCCCTTCCTTTTTTGTTCATTTGTATGTTTTTGTTGAACATTATGGTAGGAAAGCAGGGAATGAAAGACTCTTATTTCATAGTTTTGCAATCAATTTACTACAAATATTAAAGCAGTAAGTGATTCCACTTTAAAACATGCACATACACTTTGAACAAAGTTGGAAAGATGAACAAAATTTTGCCATTTGTGCTATTAAGATGTGCTTCAGCAAACAATAATGTTTTATAATTGATTCCAGTGTGCAGGAAAAAAACCCATTTTTTTAAAATTCACTTCATAGGAAGCTATTAATAAAACAGCATTTTCTTCCTTTTCTACATTTTTCTTTCCTTTATTATATTGATATTAAGGAGTAGACTGGGCAAAATGTAAATTATAAAATACACAAGTGTGGAGGCTGCCTCATTCCATGATTAAGGTTCCAAATTTTCCCTTCAGCATCACGTTAAACAGGTTGGAGGCTCTCAGTCCAGCTGAATCCTTTGTTGATAGCAGTCACAAACACACCTCCCCAAAGCCTCCACTACAGCTACCTTCTCCTATTAAAAAAAAAAAAAAAAAAAAAAAAAAAAAAAAAAAAAAAAAAGAAGAAGAAAAAGAAAAAGGACTCAGTACAATTCAGCTTGATGTATAATCTGTTCAATGGTGGTATAGACTAAGCATGCATGGACACATTTTCTTCTTATCCTGAAAGAGGCTGCATCTCCAGGTCAGGACTGTTGTTAGTGACAGGGAGGTAAAAGGGAAGTCCACTTAGCCAATGTCTTGCTTAGACTGTAATAAAGTGTGCACTAACGAAAGAATGCACTTCATGATATTCCTCTTCTAAGGCTATCATTTGAGAGAAAAAATTACTTTTTTTCCAAATGAATAGTATGAAAGATGCTTTTAATTTAATGGGTAGGTATATAGAGTAATTTTTCTGCACTTGACTAACATATTTACAAGTGTCTTTTGACCGCATTAATATTATTTTATGATGGGTTTACACAATTTTCAAATCTTGGTATTACCAGCATTATTCCTGCATCCATTTTTTCTCATCAGTTGCTTCAGAAAGCACTATTATTAATTACCAAAAATCAGAAGTGATAATGATACAGTGAGACCACTCTTAAGAACATTGTTACAGGGACACCAAAAGGTAAAAATCCTTTACCTGCTATAAAAATATCCTGTAGAATGTTCTAAAGTTTGCAGGACTTTAATAAGCTTTTTATTTATCTGACACTACTATCCATACACATGAATCAGATACTAAGAAATTATATATGATTCACTTTATAGACATATATGCATACATATATATAGATATATAGATACATAGATTAGATATATAGATATAGAAACATTTAAATAAATAAATAAATATTATATATAAAACATTTACATGCATAGAGTATGCAGTCCATTTTTACTATAAATGGACTAAAAGTGTTTAAAAATACATGTTATGGGTTGTTTACAAAATACTAAGTAATGAAATCATCAAATCATATTTCTAAGTAGTGCTAATGCATCCTCTGTTTTCCTGAATATATTTAGGGTTCATTTCTGCAAACATGTGAATTTATTGACAGAAGTAGTTAAATTTAAGTCAACTGATATTTTGGCAGATTGAATTATTAATTTGCATGTATTTTCTGGAAGTCAGGTCCTTACATTTGTAATAACAAATTTAAACTTTCACTTTGTAATCAGATCTAATGCAAAAAGATTCATTTCAAGTCTACAAGACTCTCTCTGGGACCTATTTAAAAATCTTCTATTTAAAACTCATCCTTACTTATTTTTTTTCGCATGTAGAGGTCAATTTCTGGTGCACGTAAATATACTGCTCAAAAAAGTCATTCTCAAGAAAAACATTATTTAATGGTATAAATAGTTAAAGTATTTTAATTTGTTTTATCAATGAATAAAAAGATTTAGTCTGACCTGTCACAGACATGCACACTGATGAAAAAGATCTCTTCCAACTAGTCAAATTACAATTTCCCTATAGAGTGTAAAAGAGAAAAAAAGTCTGTTAAATTTTCAGTTCTTTCTTAATATAAACATTAAAAATCACAGGATTTTGAAAGTACAAGTTCCTTAGATTAGAGAAAGATTTTTCGTTTTTCACATAATGGTTCTACTCAGAAATAATTTGCTTTACTAGAATGCTGTAAAGTTCTCTCAGCTCTGATGTACTGTATAAAACATTTCTTAACTCATTAATGTCAAATATAAATTAGTTTTATATTGGAATTTTAACAAACCAGACTCCACAGGCAACATAAAAAGCTAGACTATTGTCAGAAATGGTGTAAAGCCGAATGCAAATTTAACCCAGGTACCATTTATCATAAAAGACATACAAACATAAAAAAAGACACATTGCACTTTCTTGGATGTCCAGAAAATATTGCTGAATACTACGCAACACTATTAGTAACTGGAATTTTGAAAACAAACAGAAATGAAAAAACTCAACTGTTTTAATTGAGCCAATATAAGGTAATTGCCTCCATGTTATTGAAATATTTTTCTTAGATATAACAATTCTGGACTATGACTAATATGCAATGTTGGAGTGTCCTGAATATGATTTTTCCCCATGTATATCCTTTGAATATCTGAGCAAGCATGTTGTATTGTATTAATATCATAATTCAAAGGGAAATTTATTAAGCCTCCCCCCTCCCAGTATTCCCATCATAGCTAAAAGTTGCAAATTCTATATGGCAGAGCCTAGACAGTAATATCAAATTTTAATAACAATTTCTCTTCTTCAGTCAGTGCTATACTGAAGAAAAGCATAAATTGCTGTGACTGACCGTTAGTTGTTAGAGAAGCAATCTGACTTCTCCACACCCTTATTTCAGTGTATCTGCTCTGTCCCTCAGCTGTATTAATGATAGCATGAAAGGTCACATGATAAACGAGTGACAAAAATATCAAAACATATTAGCCTGTAGCTTTGTTATCAGTGTATGGCAGAGATGACAGAAAATTGTATTTTTCCCCTGAATAATTTTGTGTTACATTTTGCTGGCTAGGCAGAGTGAATTAGGGAGAAATTTCTGCCTCTGACTGTTTGTCTCTTTTTCTGACATACTTGAAGTAATAATATACATTAATAATAGGGACTAGGCACAGGGAAGAGGTAAAAATTCAGGGGCAGACTGTCTGTTTCAATTCTACAAGGTGCTATCCTTGTTTCTTTTGCAATACAAATTTTGTTGAAAAATATGCACAGCATTGAATATTATTAACGCTACTAATAATGATCTGCGGTATATTATGGATATAACAACAGGGAGACGCAGGAAAAAGAGAAATAGAAAAATAACTTTAAAGCAATGAGGTTATGTTTCCACCCAGTTGTACTTCTCACCAGTACAAATGCACATACTCACTAATTAAATAAAGGCAAGCACCAACAATGCTCATTGTGACAGAGACCTAGTAATTACGAATTAGAGACAGATATTACTCCTGCTGGTTTAAAGGCTGGCAGCAGTTGCAGTCCCTGGGGAGATGAGGTTAGCAATCTTTGAAAGAGAAAATAGAAATTGGCGGGAGCTTAATATCTCACGGCCTATCAGTCTCCATGGTCAGGCCATATCCAAGTTCCCTTTGCTGCTGGCAAACAGCATCAGTGGCAACTCAGTCCTTAAGCTCCCAGCAGATCAAAAGCTATCGAATAGAACTGTTCTGAGAGACACAAAGAGAGGATCACAATCCCAACATTAAAAGTTATGTAATTAAAACCTTAATAAACTGATAGCATATACATATAGATGGAGTATTAGTGATGTACTGCAACGCATGTGAAGTGTGAATAAAAATGAGGGTGCGCTGCTTTCAGTGAGCAAGCAGCACTGGAAAGAAACGGAAAGTCTTTGAGTCTTTACCAAAATTTAAAACTAATTTTTAAAAACTTCCTCAAATGTTTTGTTGACTTTTTATTTTCATTATTATTCATTTACATGCAGTTCCATATTTCTAATTATCTTCTGAGAAAAGAACTGCAGAAATACATCTGAAACAAAAAAACTTCTTGCAGTATTTATGATCTGATTCACAGAAAACAATACCAGAAGTCTCATGAGAACAATGTTCTCACATGAGATTTCTAGCCAATTTTACAGACCAACACAATCTGAATAGTTTGAATCTATTTCCAAACTCCAAACCTTTGAGATACGTATCTCGTCACAAATGCCTTGTTGAATTGTGCAGAAACTGTGGAGTGAAATAAGGGAGTATGTTCTATCCTTCAGGAACTGTGAGTGAGTAAGGAGATAGTAAAGAAATTTTATCTGAATTGTCAAATTTTTAGGTCAGTGTCTTTGTCTTTTTNTTTTTTTTTTTTTTAGTTATATATGTGTGTATATTTGTAAATATGCTTATGTGTATAAGTCTGTAAGGAAATTCTGCTATTATTTAGGTACAAAAATAAACATTTATTAGTCAAAGCATGGTACAAACAGATAAGAAGAATCAACCTTTGCCCCAAAGAACTTACAGTTTGAATAATTCTTATTGTGTTTTCAATGTTATACCTTGCAATATATTCAAGAGAGTGCCTATGCATAGGAAAACACCCCTCACTCTCTGCCCCAAATATCTCTCAATCCTGCAATATCTGGTACTTTTTCAGATAGAGTTCAGGCTCCTTTTCTCTTGCTTTTGACATATCTCATACTGTTTGTCAATATTCATATTAAGCCCCAATACCATTGTTCCAAGATCCAATTCAAGTTTTATACATACAGTTAATCAAAATTCAGGGTTCTGCTTGGGATATCTCAATAAGTCTTTATTCAACTTCATTGTGTTCTTCTACTATCACTCTCACATCCTTCCCCCAGGGTGCAGCTGGTTTGATTTATCTAAATAACCAAAATATTTTATTTCTTTACCAGATTAGTTTCACCCTTCTGCATCTCCTGAGTTTCTCTGTCTCTCTTCTTTCCACACACATGTGGATATTCTTGATTTATATTAATTACTTCCGCTCAAGACCATCCAAAATTGATACTGCTGAACCTCTGTTTCAAAGTTTATGAAGTTTCACTGAATCTATAAAGACTTCTATACACAAGAAGTGTATACAAGAAGAAGATTTTCTTTCAGTACACAGAGTTAACCATCAAATGCCCTAATATCATAAAGTTATGGAATCATAGAATTGTTTGGGTTGGAAGGCAAATTAACGGGTCATCTAGTCCAACCTCTGATAGATAGATGGATAGATAGATAGACAGACAGGTAGCTGTTGTATCTTATGAATACTCCTGATTTTTTTCAGTACTGCTCTTCCATAGAAATATCCTGTGTTTGGTGTCCATTGTATAGCTCCGCTACCAACCTTTCCAACTCTTGGGGTTCAGTCCTGAGTATGGCCACATAGCCATAATGACAGACAAATCTTTCATTAGCATGAATCATCATAGCTGGATTGCAACAAATTTTAATCAGGATCCATACAGTTGTTTTACTCCAACTCTTCTGAAGATCAAGTTCCCCTCTAGATAATTCTCATGTGTTATAGTCTCTGGCTCCATAGGGCCGTGATACAAGTCAAGTGATTTGATGGCTTGAGTGATTACTCATGCCAGTTCAATATAGACCTATTCAACAGACTTTAGAGAACTATTTGGCAAGTTTATGAACGCTTTTCTGTCAAATTTCCATTTCTATTTGAAAATCAAGCAGATCTAGCGTCTCATGGAAATGCTTAGGACTTCATATAGGGAAGAGCCATGAGCCAATACTTATTTTCAAAAATGTTTTGATTTGCACAAGCTGTAGCCAAACAATTCCAAACTTTGTGTAAGTCTATCCCACATTATCACCTTTGCTCCAGTTTCCTTATATTTACATTCTGAAAGAAATTATACATGCTGATTTTATATTAGCAAACACTCAGTCTGTCATATTTTCCTTTTTGTCTTCACATGTCTGAACCCAAAATCAAACCTGTCTACAATATGGAAGTTCTATCTTTTTGTTTCATATCTGATTTTTTGTATGCTAGCAGAACATTTAGTTAATAGACATATTGACTTTACACTTTTCAGTTAAATCTAGATTACTTTAATCATTCTCCCATCTTTTTCCAGTCTGATTTGGTGGTGTGAAATCTTCCCTACATGTCATTTGAACAGCACATTTTTGTTCTTGTCATTTTATGCTACAGAATTCCTCATAGATATTAATAATTTAGAATATTTAGCCTATGAAAAATTCTAATTTTAATTTTATTTTCATTATCGTGTTTATATTTTACTAATATTTTCCTGAGATTAAAGATTAAGTTCCATCTCCATTTCTCTTGGAAAGAGCATCACACTTTCTTCCCATTCTCTTTGTAAGATGGTCCATTTGTAACAATGACTAATCCCTGGTTTTGTCTTTCATTCAGCAAAGTGATACATAGTATAAGAGCTACCCTTCATGAAATATGATTTCCTTGACAATACCTATTCAATAATTATTCAATGTTTTAGTTCTATTATTATACAGAAGTAGGCAATATCTTATGCATGTTAACAGTTCTTAACATATGAGGTATATTTTTAAACTCTAATATAGCTCAGTTTGAAACTAGACTTTGAAATTTCGTCAAGGTGTTTACCCAAGGAAAACCTATCCAAGTAAAACTAGCTTATAAGCTCTAAAAATAATTACTTCTCTTCTCTGACTTAAATTCCTCATGTTAACATGATGCAAAAATGATAACTGAATTCAATGGGGCTCACATGACTTTCAGTAGAGCATCAGGACTATCTTTATTAAAATTGTATGTTAGCTGTCAGAACACCAAAGTAGCTACATTTTGCTCAAGTCTTTGTGTGATATTTCACATAACTTAATGAATTATTCTCTATTTCAGTAGACACAGTTTGCTGGCACTGGAACTCATGCCCAGACCAGCCTAACAAGCAAATAAAGTTTTGGAGGGTACCATCAGAAACCATCTCATTGCAAGATCACTATCAAATTCCAGATCTGGTATGCCAATATATACTATGAAAAAAAAATATTACTACAGTCCAAGGTTCTCAAAATTGGTGAAATTTGTGGTTCTGCCAGTTGTAAGTGGTCTTCTCCCAGCTCACACCTGGAGATGTCTGTTTTTGACACAGTCTTCATCTTAAGTATGGCATTCAAAAACACGCCCTGGACCTTTCCATTGTCACAGGTGTTGTCCCAGGAAAGTATCTGCCTATTTCACCACATGCGAGAGTGTCCTCCAATCTATTTAGAGTTCCTCTTCAGTTCATAATCATGAAAGTATCTTGGAAGTGTTACTGAACACTGAGACTACAGAGAGTTTGCTACACAGTACAATCCTTCTCCCTGCTCCATATCAAGGATGCAGGATCTTCATGAGCACTTAAAAGCATCTGTTCAAGATGGGTCAAGCTGAGGTGGATTTTTTCAGCACTTTTTCAAACTGTCCTGTCATCTGTAAATCAATGAACATGCTGAAACAGGAATCCGGGATCCAGACTAGGTTTTATTGCACTCCAGGCTAATCTAATAAGGGATGGATGTATTTTAGCCCCAAGTAATATGCGTCAAAATATTTGGCATCTCATATGTCCCTATCTGTTTGAGGGAAGACTTTGAATGTGCAGAATGTGAAACGTAAGGACATATCCAGTGGGACCTAACCACACAGTAGAAACAGACTAGATCTAATTTTCTCTCCTCCTCTTGCCTGCTTTTCCAGTCCCCTCCTCTGAAGTTTCTGGTAGTTCAGATGACCATTGTCTTGGTCACCAGTCCAGAGCAACATGAAGACAAGCAAAAGAAAAGTATGTAAGGCAACATTGTTCATGGGTGTGGTGATGGTAATGTTTTAATTTATATATAGACTAATACTTTGGTAAAGGGCTATATCAATAAGTCTTTCTTCCCTGGAATCCAAACAAATCATTAAGTGTCATAAAGATGTCCTGGAATAGCTTCCTAGATTGGGTTTTAAATGGGTTTTTTTATAAAAAGGCCTCACCTTTGACCCAGCAAAGGTTATGGAGGTTGCAGCAAGGCACAGCATTTGCATATTACACACATCACAGATAAAGTAGCTGAAGTCTACAACACTTCAAGTACTAGTTTGCTAGATCTAAATGCAAGTTATAAAAGTAGAAGTGCTAATGGTCTTGCCACATCTGTATGCAATATCCACTCATATCCCTTGCTTCAGGAGGAAAAGATTCTTTTTGGGCCCATTGAGAAAGAAAATCTAGGAATCCTGAGTATGTGGCTGCTATTTATTTAGACAATGTAACTGGTCTGAGTTCCCATGATCATGAAACATTCTAGAGCAGGCAGGAAGAGAGTTATCCTTTCCTAATGGCACTTGCCTGTGAATTAGGCATTATACTGTCAAAAATAAGAATCACGGTATGTAAATCCACTAATGATGCACACAGTACTGTTTGTTGTCTGTGGTTTTCACCCCAGCAATTATTTCTCATCTCCAGTGCCTGTGAAGCTACAGAAGCTGAGAGCAGCCAGATTCCAATGAACAAGAAGATAGGTATCTTATCAGAGGTTATCAAAGGCGAGCTTCATATCAGAAAATTCTTTAAGTACTATTGGTCATCCAAGGACTTGAGGATAATATTTTCCAGTGGATAAAAATCACGTTGTCTCAGAGGCATCTTGATCTAAGAAAACATAAGGAGCACTCTGAGTAGGATGTTTTGTGCTGTCATATAGCCACCCTAGACTGAAAAACAATGAGATGGCAAAAGCAGAAAAAGGCATTTGTATCAATAAAAATACAGTACTGGTAGTGAGCAAGAAAAGGAAGGAGGGCTGTAAATTAACACCCAACATGGGTGCTACTAGACCAATGATAAAATGATATGATAGAGTGAAGCATAGAGGCATTTGGAGGATACGGAAATCCCAGCTTTGCACCTTCGTAAAGGGTACTGCAGAAGGCAGAAGTGATCTAAAGCATACAGATCAGAAATTGCATTTTAAGGGTTTCGGCTTATTCAGACCAGATCCGGTATGACTATTCAAGACAGCATTGGATAGAGCAAAAGGTCTCACAAGCCTATTAGCAATGTCTCCAGACATGCAGTTTTCTAACAATGTTACACTTTCAAGAAGAAAGCTTGTTTTCTGGGAAGAAAAGTTTATTAAATCAAGTTCTGACCTTTTGAAGCTTACAGAGGCACAGTTCTCCACTCAAACACACACACAAGCAGCATCTCTCAGACATGACTCTATCATCTTCAGTCCCAAATTATACAATGCCAAATTCTTAAACAGACAGTTGTCACCAAGTAGGACTGTTAAAAGTCAACACTAGAACTATTATGTACACAGCAAGTGTACCCACAAGTACATTTTGTAGTTGAAGTTATTGCACAAACTTTACCTGGATACTCAATTTATTCACATTTTCCTACGTGATTCTCAAGTGAGCTGTAACCATAAAGGTCAGATTATAGACCTTGAACACTTCAGCTAATGGAAATAACTTTTATGAGGAAATACATTGTTGTATTTTATAAGGTGCAACCCACAGAGGGAAAACGCTATCTCTGTCACTGCATTATGCAATGACTTGCGAATGGGCCCAAGACTGTTGGTAGCAGCATTTACAAGCCAGGCAGGCAAGCCTGTGTAGGACACCTATAGGGACCAAGCCTGGGATTCTGGAGTTAAAAGCACCAGCTCATCGCTCATGGCAGAATGAGAACTGGAAATTACTACTGGGGCCCTTGCAGATCCATACATTTCTGTGCAGCATCTAGCTACCTGAAAAATATTAATAGAGACATTCGCGCACGAACATTCTTTAAATCAGTACAGAATTTTTCCCATTTAGTCTAAAATGTGGGTCAGCAAACACTTTAGATTTTTCCTCATAAGGGCTTCAGTTCCTTTTTCTCTTGGGTTGCATTCAACCTTATGGGAATTAAGACTCTAAACCAAAAGGATAGGAGGCACCTTTTTTCATAAGAAAGTTTAAGAAGTAAACTTTAAGGAAGCATTTCAGTTCAGTTACACAGGCAAGTAGACTTGAATGCTAAAGAATGTCTACTCATCCTTCAAATTCTATAAGAACCTCAGATATAAGAAATGTGGAAGTTATATACGGTATGGCTGTGGTATATTATACTAGAAATCTAGACCAAGAAACTAATTTTTTATGTATTAGTATTTTTTAGGTGCTGACACTCTTGCATAGGTTTTTAATTTGAGTGTCAGCTATCAAACTGACACTAAAGTAATAAGAATGTCATCAAAGGACTATACTTTGTACCTTGAATTATTGCTTGTAAATTTGGTTAGACCATGGGTTTTCTACAACTGAAGGGAATAATACGATAGAATTAAGTTTCTTTGGAGCTCTTTGCAATCACCAGTAGCATTTCTTAGCTTTAAATTATCTTAAAATTTTAGATAAAGCACCATATTAATTTTAATTTGGTGATAGTTTACTAAAAAATTAAACTTCACAAAGCAGCCAAGCTCGTCTAACCTAAATAAATAATTCCTACCTTCTTACTTGTGAATAGCATAAAATTATTTTAAAGATCAGCATGTTTTGACCATCTCCTGTGTTCTCCTGTCTGAGAATCTATATGACCATTACTGATCATTTTCAACCTTGATGAAATTATTATATACATCAATAAAGCTTTAGCTTTTCCAGGTGTAATCATTTCACCTAATTACGGCATCTAAGTTTTCTGTACAGTCAATGGAAAAGAAAGACTCATTCAGAAAGTGACCTAAAGAGTACAAAGATAGGATCTTGTACTGCTCTTCTGGAGATAGCTCTCTCCATCAGCATTGTATAGAACTTTAGAAGACTTCATAGCACAGACATCCAAGTTGAATGTCTACAGTAAATATTGTCAACATGTCTATGTGAACATGTCTACATGCAAAAATTAAGATTGAAATTGCTCCTTATCATCAGTGGATGAGAATCAGCATAAGCTTTGTGATGTTCTATAGCTTTTCTTTAAGGCAGTTCTTCTAGTCCAACACTCCAATTCAGAATCGGTTTCGCGTGATACTGCATGATATGCTAAACCTTTTATTTATTTCCATATTTTTTGCAGAAAAATCTATTGAATGCATAAAGATCATATTTTATATGGTGTTGTACTCCCTATGGTTTTCAATGCACTAAGCCACTCAAAGTGTCTGATAACACCCTTGTGTAAATAAGTCAGTTGAATCCAGCTGCTTAAAACAAAAGTAGAACTTAGTCCTAGATCCCTAAATTATGATTTCTTTACTTTCCTGGCTCTAGCATCATGTGACAAGCTGAATTACTACGTCTAGTACTCATTTTGTAAGTCATCATGATATTTACACATTCCTTCCTGACACATGATTATCCTAAAATTAATATGTTGAATACTGCTTACCAGTCTTATATTCCAGTTTTAGAATAATGTCCACCAGATTTGCAGTCACTCAGGTCTAGCTGAAAAACAAGGAAAAAAAAAAGATCATGAAATACTCCATAAAGGGACCCAATTAGTCTGTACACCCTACTGTCTCTGTACAGATTTAGTTGCACACCAATTAAATGCAACAGTTCACAGGTAACTTTAAAAGAAAGACCTTAAGAGACAAGCCTATTTGCCATTCTTTAAAACTGTTTTTAGAGCTTCTTTTATATACTGGAGAAATCAAAATAAGCCATGGAAGAGCAGGAAAGATAAAAATGACAGATCGTAAAGACCACATAATCAGCCCCAGCAAGTTCCATAATACATAGGTGCTCCCACTACAAGGAATTACTTAAAGACCACATCCTCAAAAAGAAAAATCTTTCAAAAGATGAAGATGGGCTATTTCTAATTAGAGCCTTCTTCGTATTACTGTAATTTCTCCACCATAATCTTAGGAGGGTTTGTGAGAAGATACCAATTCATAATAGTGATTATTTATACCAGTAAACATATAAGTAGCAAACACATTATCGTATATGACAAACCCAGACAAAACAGGAGAAATGTAGTTTTGTTCAGGTACATCAAAAAAGGGTTTGCAACACACAAAACTATTCTGACAATCAGTTTTCCCTAAGTTTCTTAACTTCATAATTCAGCATCTTTTTGTGGTATCAAATGCTACCTTACTCCTCATCTAAATACACAGATAACTCCATTCCAGAAATATTTCTGTTTTGTAGCTTTTTCGGAGCTTAATACCATCTGAAGGCCAAGATGCCAAACAACTAGAGGGTGCAAAATTGGTCTGAAAAACTTTCTTGGCAATAGATGAAATTTGATAAAGATACTAAAGTCCAACTATAGACTCAGTGTACTGAGAAAACCCCAAGAGGAAGGAGGGTCTATAGTCCATCCAGAGACTGCAAATGTGGGGAAACACATACCCTTTCTGCCATAATGTATCATGGGAACAGGCATTGTGACTTTATTATCTCTATAACTGAAGAAAAATAAAGCACTTTATATGATCAAAACTGGTTTGAATAGTGCTTATTATGAGAATCCACTTTGGCTTTATATCCTGACCCAGCACAGAACATCCTATTGCAGTTTTCTTAAAATGCAACACAGAGTGCAGAAAGAGCCACCTTCACAGTGAGTTAACCTCCACTTTCCATAGAACCAGAAGTTCTAGAGATAAACAAAGAAAATTATTCAGTTAATTGGAAATAATTGTGTAATTAGATTAAAATTACTTGGTTAAGCCCCCCAAAAACGAAAGTAGTTTTGTGCACAGTTTGTATATGACTGAGTTGGGATTCACTGGGGATTTATCTCAGGCAATATACAAGAGGTCAGATTAGATGATCTATTGAACCTTCTGGCCTTAAACGGTTTGAAACAATGGGAGTTTTTATTATACCCAGCCTTGTATGCCTTTCTCAAACTGCAATGCTATAAATTATAAAATATAACAAAAATTTCTAGTCACTTCATTGCTACTTTTTGCAAAGCAAACAAATAAACTGGGTTTTAATATTAGTGAATAAACTGCCTCTTTAAGCTATAATTAATATAGAAAGAAATTATAAAAATCATTACAATTTAAGGTATGGTTGAAAACTATCTTATTTAAATATTTTAAAATTACTTTTATATGATTTAAATATATTTTTTCTTTCAAAGGTAAAAATTTACATTCATTCACTCAAAAATTACATGTTGACATGTTGTTCAGATCTGCTCAATATTTTAACTGAAGATGCCCTATAGCCAGCATACATCCTGAATGAAGCTTATCTGTTACCAAGGTTTCTTAAGTACACCAAATAATTCTAATATTTTAATAAGTTTTTGAACATTCCTCCTTTGCAGTAATAAAATACGTCCTAACACGAGTGATGAAATAACCCTATTATAATAATATAAGCCCATTAAGTAACCCTATTATGTTGCCTCAGCTGTTTACTCCTGACTACTGTCTATTTCAGTAGTTTACAGCCAGTTACACAAAGAAAATAATTCATACTGAAAATTTATATGTCTAGATTTATATCTGGAAATCAACATAAGAGTAGATAACTTTTCTATATTGTTTTGGTTTTTTAGTAGGAGGAATTTAAAGGGAGATGTTCAGGAACATGTTTCAATATACTTTGATGTGAGTTCAGTTTATCTTTGCCAAAAATGGGGCCTTGTGTGCGCTTTTAAAGAAATTAATATGTAGAGTTGGATTGGTATATTCATATAGATTAAACTCAGAAAGAACCATGAAAATGATCTAGTCTGAGAGAAGATACATGATGATCTTTTAGTTTTCACCTGAACTGTATTTGAGATCAACAACCAAGATTGTTACAACTTCAGTTTTTCTACAGTAATATTTTTAAATAAACTTCACATATTTCTAATTCTTGGTTGTTTTACTTCAGTTTACATATATATGCTCCTTCTTATGCATTTACTCTAGATTATAGTTTATAAACACACCTTCAAGTGTTTTTAAAGTATTATGACATCCTTTCCCTGTTTTTTCATTTTTTTCAAAAATGATGTAAATTTAATGCTTTATTTATTCTCTCAAAAACATTTTCTCCTGCTCTAACAATATATTAAGATTCTTTCTCCTACCCTAATAATTTTAAATTGCAGACATTTCCCTGAGATAATGTATTTTATATCTCTCTCATCATGGTTGTATAAATAAGGAAATATCTTACCTAATCCCTGCTGCCCTATTTTACATTCCAGGGGTCACATGAGGCCATGTCTGATGTTCATGAGAGTGATGCACATTCCTGTTGAACTGTAGTTCACGGAATTCACTCTCATCTATGATGACAAAGATGATCAGTAAAAGCAAAATAGGTCATAACTCTTCTGTTCACAAGGAAAGAAATGGGGGGAGAAATGGAAATTATAGGTAATTATTTAGATTTTTTTATAAGATTTTTGCTGCCTTGTTTTACTCATTGAGAAAACAAAGCTCCATACCATTCGGTCTTAATGATCAATTGTCTCCAGTTTAGTTTCTCCTTTTCTGCTCTAATTATCTGTTGCAGCCCATATACACATATGAATAACACAAAATCAACAGAGACAACATTTACTGCCCACGTTTTAGTAATCAAAGTCCAATACAAATCTCTGTTCTCTGTCAAGCAAAATGCTTAAACCCAGAGCCTTTCATTATTTTATCCTTGTAAAACGTCCTTTTTTTCAGGTAAATATTGATCAATATAACATTAGCTTGTCAGGAACTAATTTTGAAGACATAATGCAACTGAATTTTGAAAAAAAAAATCTACCTTTACAGTATTGGTAAAACACATCCCTCAATCCTCAATTTTTGTCTTCAGTGTTATATTATCCCTATTTGGTTCAATGCTCTAGTGAACAGTAGCAGGTGCTTTGATGTCTCCAATTATTGAATCATTAAAAAAAGAAAAAAGTTGCCAGATTGAACTTGGATTAAGGCTGAATTGTATATATAATTTCACTGTAGGACATTTTTCATGTTACAGTATGTTTTCTTCCCTTTTAATATGACGATGAATGACAGTTGCTATCAATATAGCTAGGATGTATTGCGGAAAAGTTTTACCAATTCAAGTTATTCCGTCACCAGAGGAAACTGTATAAGAGTAAAGATCATCACAACATGTGACTGAAGAGTGAACTTGCTCTATGTTGCGTTCCTGATTGCTCGTGGCTGTATAATGTTCCACAGGAGCGTGGTTATGTTGGACACTCATTTCCTGAAACCTTGAGCGTAAATAATAAACATTTTGATATTTAGAAAGTTGCTCAAAAGATTCTTATGAACAGATGCAATTCATTATAGAAATACAAATACACCTGCTTTAGATTTGATGGAATAAACCACGCTCATTACAATGTCTTTCTATCCCACATACATTCATTAGAACAGAAGTGGCAGAAGAATTTAAAGGAGGGACAACTTTATGAAGCACTAAGCACAAAGGGAATCTCCCAAATCTACTTTTTTATTTAGACTAGAACAGTAAATGGTACATTTCTTTTAGCTGGTTTTAGCTGGGATAGAATTCATGTTATTCATGGTAGCTAGTATGGGGCTGTTGATAATTCAGGGATGTTTTCACTACTGCTGAGCAATGCTTACACAGCATCAAGGCCTTTTGTGCTTTGCACCCCACCCCACCAGCACGCAGGCTCAAGGTACACAAGGAGTTGGGAGGGGACACAGCTGGGACAGCTGACCCCAAGTGAACAAAGGGATACCCCACACCATATGGTGTCATGCTCAGCATATAAAGCTGAGGGAAGAAGAAGGAAAGGGGGATGTTGAGTGATGGTGTATGACTTACCAAGTTACTGATAAGCATGTTGGATCCCTGCCCTCCTGGAGATGGCTGGCCACCTACCTACCTGTGGGAAGGTAGTACCCACAGAGTTTTTGCTTGTGTTGGGGCTTTTGCTTTACCTATTGAAGTGTCTGTATGTCAACCCACGAGTTATATCACTTTTACACTTCTGATTTTCTCCCTGATCCTCTGGATGAGAAGCGAATGACTGGCTGTGTTGTGCATAGTTTCTGGCTGGAGTTAAGCCGTGATAGTCCTGTTTATTGATTATGCTCACATTCTAAGGTAGAATTGTAAACTTGGATAAGAACTTGTTTCAGCAGAAGGCAGACAAACACTTAGCAACTTTAAGTGGCAGAAATGAACAGTGTCCCTTTTTGGTCAGTCAAAAAAACTCCCTTTATATGCAAACAGTTCAAATTTTTTGTCAGATAAAATGAAAACTTTCACAGATAAGCACTTCATATACAGGGCTGTGGTTTTTTGTTTCTTCATACATAATAGGTAGAAAGGCACTGATTTTGCCGACTTGACATCTTCATTCTCACAAAATGATGATTTGAACCTTGCCTGAAATCTATTAAGAAATAAATGTGGGTGAAGAATAAGAACAGAGCCACATGAAGGCTACGAAATATGAATCCCAAGGGTGGCCACCTCTTTTCATTCAAACAGGAAAATAATAATTAAAAGCATCTGATGCGTTACACAAGATTTGTTAATTAATTAAATGAAAGTTGTTTGTTTGTACTTTGCTATAATAGAAGAGACAGTACACGCAAATATACAACAGAATGTACACTAATATTGGCATGAAGATGCAGGCTCACACTGTTGGTACAAATTCTGGCACGTTTTATAGTCCTGATCTGTACACAAAAGGCATGTATAATGGGTAACTTTTACATGTTATACACCGTGTGAAAATTCTCAACATGCTGATAATTAGAAACAGTGTTAGAGGTTACTAGTAGTTGATTGTCTGATGTGAACATTGAAAGACACTGTGCTAACAGTGATATCTAGCCCCAGATGTAGTTCATTGAACAGAAAAATCAGACGAATTAAAAAAAAAGTTTTCTCAGAGAGTGTTTTTTAATTTCCTTCACTGGATTTTGTAAAAGAACTTTAGAGGGGACTATCATACTCTGAGCATTGAAACGGTTTATGTAAGGCAACAATCTTCCTATTTTGTGGTCAGCATGCCTCACATCAACAAGGTATTAGACACAGATACGTATACAGATATAGATGTTTTGGTCTACACAAGAGTAGTCATGAGGCATTTGGTAAAAACAAAAAACAAACAACAAAACCAAGCAACAAAAGGAAGAGTTACTCTCTGTGCCATGCGTACAAGTCACTAAATTTTTGGCTGCATTCATGTGATCTCTGAGAATTGACTTTTAGGGCCGTACTCTAGTCTATCCTTTGTTATAACTCAAGAGAAAATGCCAATGCTTCTGTATAGTTTGTATCACCTGGAGGGAAAAGCCAAAAAGCTAATTATACCTATCTGCATGGACATAACATGTTCAGCAAAGGATAAGCCTTGTTTCTAGTACTGAAGTAAGAAACTGCAAATGCTAGCCACAGGTCTTTGACATGTCCAAGGCAATGGGCACAATACATTAAAGTTAGGTAGTCAGTCCTCATTGTTATTGGATTTGATAATCCTCACTCATAACAAGGCAATATTCCCAAGTGGAAAATCTTCTTAGTGGAGATTTGTTTTCCTCTACATTGTATAATGACCTGGCACAAATGAAACAGCAACATTTACTTTATGATTATAGGGCAGTGTGAACTTTATATTTTATAAAGCAAATGAAATTTGTCATCAGAATTTAGTTGCTTACAAATTTTACAAACCCTTAAATGTAATACAAAAAATAAATGAAGGCAGAGAACCATCTTCCATGTCCCACTGTTAAGTGTAGAAATATCTTATTCTGTCAATGTGATTTCATAGCAGGATGAAAAATGTCAAAAGTGGGTATGACAAATCAGTCTAGTGAGGAAAAATGACTCTCAGACAAGAGATGTCATTTGTCATGATTGCCATTTGACTGCACTTTCTCCTGTCTTCTCTTTCAGATGAATGTTACTTTGCCATTAATTTAAAATTATCTTAAATCAAAGATGGGTTGAGCATGAAAAGCAAAGGTACTCATCTTTTGAAGTTTTGCAATATGCAGAAACCTATTCAAATGTAAACTTACTGAAAACTGACATACATATTATAAAAAAGGTTATCATCATGAATTGTTAACTTAGAAAATATTATAGTTCTTCAGTTCAAAAGTCCATTTTTCCTAAATACAGGCAACAGCATGGCTTTTGTTTGAAACTGACACAGCTGAGCACAGCACTCTGAGCCACTGCATAATACGGGTGGTAATTAAGCCACAGCTTCAAGGTTGCATGGGCACAAGACAATTCAGCCTAATGAAGTATCGATTGGCTGCAGTCGAGGTAAAACAAGTTGACATTCATTTAGAGGTAGCAATGTGAATATACCACAAAGCCACCAAAGAAGCAAGGGAAAAAAACAATGAAACTGAATTTTAATCTTGCAAACACAATTAAGATTCTTATTTACAGCATGTTGCTATCACTTAAACTAAAGCTAATTGCATACTTACTGCCCTGACATCAGATTCTTAAATCAGCAGAAATTATATTCATAGGCTATTGGCAAAAACACATGAAGTTCAGTGTTTCAATTAGAACCTGTCCTAACACTTCAAAAACCCAACTGCAAAAAAAATACTTTGAGTCAAATTTCCACTTTATTCACAGAATTGAGTTTATTTTAAATGCTGTGATAAACTCCTCTGTAACACAGGTTATGTAATTACTAAAGACACTACTTTTACCTCTTAATGAAATAATTGCAAGTAGATTTTTATATTGTAACATTATGCAAATATTCAATATAGCTTTTAAAAATAATTTTATTTATTTTTCTCTCTTTATTTATAAAATCATAGCCTTGACCATATTTGTCTCATGTGCACGTATAGATATAAAATTATACTATGCATAAAATACATACATCCATGTATAAATTTATATCTTTAAACTTATTTTTGTAATCATTTTGTTTCTAATCACTAGGCTTAATTTTCTATGAAGTGAGGTGTTCTCAAAAACCACAGGATAAGTGCAAAATTTTTGACATTAGTATCAGCAAAACACTAATAAAACACAAGATTACTTTTTACTCCTATTACAAAATCTTCAGGAGATTTAGACTGAGGATACAAATATCAAAGTGTTAAATTTTTTCTGTGTAATATTACATTTAATTTAAAAGTCCTGAAATTTTACTTATGTACTTTGAGATTGAAATTAATAAGTAGTTTAACAAATCCAATAAAGTATGTCTAAGAGAACCATACTAATTAAAAAGAGAACTTGAAAAATAAAAATAATTTAATCCTTTCCAAACTGTATTACTGTTTACAAAGGTTTCTCAGGAATTTCTTTGAATTTGGGTTGTTGACTTCTAGTTTAAATAATTCATCAGCATCCTTTTTCCTGAATTGTTAGCATAAAATAAAATTTGGCCAAAGAAGCCTGTAACTGTGTACACTATAATTTTAGACTAAATCCTTACATTTTACAAACAAATACTCAGAAATTGCAACAAATGTACTACATTACATCATCCTAACAAAATCCTCCGTATAAGGCTGAAATGTGAATGTATTTTGAGCTTTCACCTTCCAAAAGTGCAAACAATTTACAGCTTGCACCAATCACATTTTCTCATGAAAAATACCCCCAAATGACTGAGAAAGTGCTAATGTGTCTAATTGCATTATAGACCCCTCCGGCAGACAGACATTTCTTTAAAAAGTAACTCATTAAATCACTCTGATTGCCAGATGTTGGGATTCACATCAATTGCCCTACTTGTGTACTGAATTAAGGCAGTCTGAGCACTGAAGTAAACCTAAACTATTTTAGTAATTAAAGTATTACTCTAAAAATTCAGAAAATTGAGATCTGACTACATTTACTCTATGTGAATTTTTACAGGCAAAATATTTTCTTGAGATCTGACTACATTTACTCTATGTGAATTTTTACAGGCAAAATATTTTCATCACACTCCTAAACTGATTCTCAGTGTCTACTAAGAGATTTTTGGAATCTAAAAGAACAAACAGAAAATGGAAGGCTACTCAAAAAAAAAAAAAAATTCCCCCAGCATACCAGTGTTAAATACTTAGAACAACAACTGTATTGTCGTATGGGCTGGACTCTGTGATCATGGTCTACCTTTTCAACTATCATCATCTTATGTGGAAATCGTGTAAAAGAAACTTCATATGTCATTGTTGTAGATATACTACAAGATATTCCAAACTAAGGTGACAATTTTAGTTTCTCTTGGTAGAAACATAGGTGGTTTCTTGAAGCCAGGTCGGCACACTGCATAACGTGAGAAGAAATACTGCTCATGTGAGCTGATATACTACTTGCCTATAAAATTTCCCCCTTCTGCTTGGTTCAAGTCTCTAACCACATCCCCCATTATCTGTGAGGTCTACGGTCTAGATGGAAGTGGCAGATAGAATTTCTAGCCACTAGTACTTTTGTTAAAAGTAAATATTTATCTTGGCAAGGACTCTTCTGCGCCCACATCTCAATTGTGAAGTAATAATGAGAAGAATTCAACCCAGTATCAGTGCAATGGAGATTCCTGAGGCAGAAATGTTCAGTCCAGCAGACTTCAATTCCTTTTCCCAAATGACTGCAGAAAGAATCTCTGTCAGCTGGAGATAAGCATTTTGGAATTAATGGCCATTTACAAATGCTTTCCTTTTGGCAGACTACCTCTCAGACCACTAGTGAAGAAGCTGTGCCCCAGTAAATGGATTAGGGAAAAGCACAGATTACTTTTGAGAGAACTCATCAGCCTGTTGCTGTAAGTGGTCTGGATTGACTGTACACTCTACCTAAAGAAATCAGGCATATCCAGGTAATATCTCAAGGCCTACAACTGTTCTCCTGAAAAATTTCATTTCTTCTTCTGAAGACAAGTTCTCTCCATATTGAAAATCCAAATCTTTTACTGCTCTTTCAGAATATGCTATAAATTTTGTATGCAATTGCATTAGTATTAAGCAGGATTTTTTTAAGCATTCAAGTCAATGCTAAAAACATGGTTTTGGTCAACAGTTCATATTTACAAGTCTTCAAAATTATTAAAAAGTAACTCAAAATAATAACAAATAATAAAAAGTATAGTCATTGCATATTTCCATGGTAAAAAAAAAAACAAACGGCTGATACTGCACTCAAAGCGTAAACAAAAGTTTTTTACAATATTTCAGCTGTTTATTTCCATATCTCATATTACAGCTGTTTGTCATCAAAATTCTAATAATCTTTGATTTACTATTTAAATATATATATTTTCAAACACAAGTGAAATTAGTTAATATTAAAGACAATTTAAACTTTCCCTAGTGAAAAAACAAGTTTTCGTAGTATGCTTGCACTTGTGCTATCTTGTTCCTTATTCACAAAAGGAAGTTAAGATGAAAAGATGTAGTAGTAAATGTGTCGGCTAGTTTTCTGCATTTCATCAAAATAATTAGAAACATTTCCTGGGAAATTCATAGTTGCTCTCCGAGTAAGTGTCTACTCACAAAATCTTTATGTTTTTTCTACCTTCTGATTTGAACCCCAGGATATTACAATTCAACATAAAACCACCACAATCTCTTCAAAAAAATAAAATTTTTAAAAAAACATTATGTCATTTAGGAAAAGATATTTTATTATTTAGCTCTGTATATATACAGAATTTGTGTGCAATTAGGTTTACCTCATCAGAAAATGGAATATAAGCACTCAAAAACTGTCAATTTTAATTCTAATTTTCCTATGTATTCTTAAATTATTTTTTCTATATCAATACTACTCAGTGATAAAACAACCTCCTAAAATATTTTAATCCATATAATATTTTTTTTAAAATATATGTTTATATGTTTCATCAGGAACTGTCGTGATAGGACGAGGATTAATGCGTACAAATTGAAAGAGGGTAAATTTGGGTTAGATATCAGGAAGAAATTATTTATTGTCCAGGTGGTGAGGCACGGGAACAGGTTTCCCAGGGAGGCTGTGGATGCCTCAGCCCCGGCACTGTCCAAGGCCAGGTTGGAGAAGGCGTTGAGCAACCTGGTCCGGTAGAAGGTGTTCCTGTCCATGGCAGGAGTTGGGACTAGATGATATTTAAGGTCCATTCCAACCTTTTAACATTCTGTGATTCCACGATTCTATAACAAGATTATTCTATTCCAGCTCATCTTTGAAAGATTCTAAGCCTATTATGTACACTTTTATCTTTTAAATGTCTTGGAGAGGTAAAGTGCACCGGCAGTTTAGGACTGGAACCAGGAGCAAACTTTGAACCTGCATGGTTCTAAGCATATGCTTTACGCATTTGACCACACTTTAAATAATTTTATAATTATATTACCTAGTCACTTCCAAGAGAAAAGAAGAGGGTCAAACACTGTCTCTTCAAGAAAGTCAGGCAAGAGAAACAAACATTGAAAAATGCAGGTTATGAAAGACAGGGAGTTATATCTATGCCTTATTCAAGTTCCATCAGCTGAACTCTAGCGAAGACATTCAGTTTTGTCAATAAAAAAGGAAAACTCAAAACTGCAAGGTTTCAGTCTGTCTAGTACAATAGTTATAATCCAGGGATAATACCTTTTACTTCTTTTTAAATATTTGTTGTAGCCTGTATTGAAAAATCAGAAAGATATCTGCAAGAAAATGCTTTAAGTAAAGGTTACAAGTGATATAGTGTCTCAAAGATCTAATAATAAGATAAATGTATTTTACCAGGAGGTCATCAATTCAGATTCCACAAAAAAAAATCAGCAATGCTTTGACTTTTAAAAATGTCATTCCAGTTCATATTAGAGTAATGACTAATTTAAGAGGATGAAAGTCACTCTTTAAATCAGTCTGTCACTATATTTAACAACTCTAAAACTGAAGTTTTAGGGAATCAAACAGGCCCGTACCAGACTTTTTACTCCAAGGGATGCCCTTTTTTTTACACCAAAGCAGATAAACACAAGATCCATGTTGTAAGACATATGCATGCATTTAATATTAAAAATTTATTTACTTCTAAATAGAAAAATTCTTTCATAAACATATTATGTTTTGCCCCTATTCCCACACTACTCAAGAACTAAGGCAGAAGTACATGCCTCATAAGACAATGGAACTGTGAAGTACTTCCCAATCACAGATTCAAAGTCTCTGCTATGGCATTAAATATGCTATATTTTCACTTGAATAAATTTAAAAAGTTGTCTCTGAAAACTGATTAGTTTTCTGATCTCCTCATTTAACAGAATGTTCCAGATCTCCATCCCTTAGATGGATAGAGAATGTGTTCTAATTTTAACAAAAAATTTAATTATGATAAAATATATGTGTATTTATAACCATTTGCTCTCCATGTGCAAAACTGTACTTTAAATTTTTCATTCCATGGGCCCAGCTTCATTCATACAAAGTTAGCATTGCCACAATCTCATCACAATGTCAAGTGAAGACTATGGAGATTACATTATGATGTCAAAATGCAATTGCAAGGAATTTTTATTGCTATCTATGGTCACCACATTTACAATATCAAATCATGATGAAAAGTGTTTCAATGTTTCTCTGGAGATGAAATTATAATGTCAAGCTGATGACATAATGAGGTCAGTACAAATCTTCATACACCCAATCGCAATGTTCATGCAATGGGAAATATATGGAGACTGTCATATAAAGACAATAGAAAAACAAAGTGGACAAAAACTACTGGAACTTCAGCAAGCTTTAAAAACTATGAAGTTAGAAAAGGCTTTGAAAAATATCCTTTCGAAAAATTTCCCTACTCTTTCTTCATCACAAGTTTTCTTCAGTTTTTTTCTGCCTAGCATCATCACTGAACTATTCTTTTCTGGATTCTGTGTCCATGATTCCAAGATATTTCGGCTGTTCCTAACTTTTTTCCAGTCCTTGTTTTACATAGCTCCCATTGAGTTCGCTCCTCTTCAGCCCCTAAACTTTACAACAATTTCCCATTTGCTATTATTGAAATCTCAATGTAGTATTCCCTTCATTTTTTTCCTAAGAGGTTTTGATCCCTTTCCTGATGACACTGAGACCACATTTAACTGCAAAATGCCTCTCTCACAGAGTTTGAAGCCTGCTTTTCGCTGAGCTGCTGACCGATGCTGAGTTTCGTTACTTTTTTGCAGTCTTGACGGTTTTCTTTTCTGTCTCTACCACAAAAAAAGTACTGCCTGTTCCAGTCATCTCCTGAATTACTGTCTGATTTTGTATCATCTTTTCCAAATTTTCAAGTTCAAATGTTTTCCATACTCTTTCTTAGCACATGAATTTATCTCAAATAGCTTTATTAAGTCTGATTATTTCCTCCATCTCTCTTTTTACAATTCACATGTTACAAACATTATTCATGCCTCTTGTGTATGCAGACCAGGGTTCGGTGTGAATTTCTTTTATAAACTCTCTCTCTCATAATTACCCAGGGGTAAAGTAAAATTTAAAAGAAAATGTGAAATTTTTCTTGGCAGTAGACAGTGTTATATGTCTGAAATATGCTACCTTCATTTGGATAAAATTCAGTTTGTAAGCTAGGGGTTTGAATCCTCTTTCTGTATTTGTACAGATTGATGCTAAGTAATAATAACTGAAATATTATAAAAAAATTTCCAATAATAAAAAAAATTCAAAACTTTTGCATACCTCTATCTCAGTCAATTTCTATCTCTAAATCCTTGGGAGGGTTTTCCTTTATTGGAGTTATCATGGTAGTATTTACATTCCACTAATACAATAGAATCTATATTACATAGAGGTAAAAACAAGTGTCCTCTCATCATTAATATCGTGTTTTGGAAATGCATTTGCCAGGAAAAAACCATGATATTCTAAAAAATTTAAGGACCGTAAAATCCACTGAGGGCTAAAATGATTGATGATCCCAGTGCCAATACAGAGGTAGATCAGTACAGACTATGCTCTGGTAATATCTTTAGGGCATATTCATCTTCCTTCTTTTTACACATTTTAATTCTTCTCTTATTTTGAGTGTCCTCTTCTAAATTAAAAGTTATTTAAAATCATAACATTGTTGCAGTTTTCTAAATCAAGAGTGTACAAAGACTTAACATTTTTCCACTTGTTTAAAGCTGGTATTCATCAAGACAGCATGAATAACAATATTATCTGCACTGAAGCAGATTATTCTCACTTCTTCTTAAATAATAAATTATATTGATGTGATTTATCCAGAACAAGTGCCATAAATATTTTAACCTAATGCTAATACCAATCAACTGGAATGTTTAATGCAAATGCAAAAGAATATATTTATCATAATTTTCTTATTTTAGGATTTATCTCCTTCATTTTTCCAGCACCAGAATTTGCATGACCTTTTTCTCATAAGGACAATGATAGAATGGTGTTGTAGGTTCTTTTCCACCAAGCCCACAGTCTGCTCATTGGCTTTAGGTCAGTAAAGTTTTCACTTCTTTTATGTTTAATCTCATTTTCCCCCGTTTAAAAAAAAAAAGAATAATTTTTCTGAGCAAATGTAAGTTTTAAATTTCTCTGTTACCACTACAGATTAAACATATTAAATTTGTAATTTTTATGTTTTAAAAGCATTTTGAGTCTGCTTTTGTTTTCAATATCTTTTTCAAAGTAGGAAGAAAAAGTCTTACTTGATTATTAATACAGTAATAGATATCATGCATCCTGTACTCTTTTAGCGAAAAAAAAGGGAGAAAGAAAGGAGAAAAGCAAAATCCCAATATTAATAAAAAGGAAGTAAAGGACATGTTGTTTCAGTAATGGAGAGCTGACACTGACAAGTTTTTTTCACAAACTTGACATAACTAAAGATAGACAAAGGCAAGAAGTATTGGGCATAAATAAAGTAGGAGCATATAAATCAAAAGTGATTGTCAATATTTTTGAAAAGAAGAATAGTTTTTATTAGTACTTCATATTTTTCTAGAGAGTTACCAACTAACCTAGATGTAGGTCCACATATCTTATATACATATACATACAGAAACTGATATATTGTACAGAGAGCGGAGAAGGAGTAAAAAAAAACTAAACCAGACTTCAAACCCTAGCATTCCAGGACTTCACATTCCATTATTCACTGAATATTCCAACTTCCTTTCCTCATGTACTGTACACTGAGAAGCAAAGGGTGATTTTGGACACATGGGGTTTTGCATCCACTACTTTAATACAATGCTCTTTTACTTTTATCCATTCATTGACGTAGCAAATTACCACTTCTCACTTCATCAAAGCAACATGGAAATAGGTGTGAGATTCTGCAGAGTCATCTTTACACAGGAGCTCTGATCTATGACAAAAGGAGTAATGCACACATATAATATGATAGTGACATAATTGTGAAAATTGAGAGTTTCTGTTTAAAGCATCTCATAAGAGAAAAAAATATACTCTACGTGGTTTGTTAGTGTCAAATGTAAAGCTTAAAGTCATTGCATCAACACATGTTCTAATGTTGCTCGAGATTATTACTAAGTCCAGATTCTTATATACAAGATTAACACAGCAGGGATGTTTGAGGCAATGGTTAAAGCACAAACCAGGAAAGCTGTTGTCCATTATGGACATTAAAAATATGGGTTGTATGCATTGATTTGCTTGTATGGCCCTTATATGTACTACCTTTGGCAAACAATCTGGTTATCGATAGTTGCTAACATGAAGATGTGTACATGGTGTCTACATGGCTTGAATACACAAAATTGTCTAGGGTGTATCTGCTCAAAACTGACAGATATTAAAGAGAATCATGACTATCAGCCAGATGAAACAATAATCAGAGATCACAGAACCATAAAACATCATAAGAGGGAGGGGATTCACAATGAAACATCAAAGTCCAACTTCTAGTCCTGCACAGGACAACCCAAGAATAACACCATGTGTCTGAGAGCATCGTCCAAACATTTCTTGAACTCTGTCAGGCTTGGTTCTGTAACCACTTCCCTGGGAAGTCTGTTTCAGCCCAACCACCCTTTGGGTGAAGAACCTCTTTATAATATCCAACCTAAACCTCCTCTGACACAGCTTCAGGCCATTGGGTGCTGTCACTGTTCACCAGAGAGAAGAGATAATGTCTGTCCCTCCTCTTCCCCTCTCAAGGAAGTTGTAGACTGTGCTGAGGTCTCCTCTCAGTCTCCTCTTCTCCAGGCCGAACAGACCAAGTGATCTCATCTGCTCCTCATGTGGCTTTCCCTCAAGGCTCTTCACCATCTTAGTAGCTCTCTGGACACTCTCTAACAGCTTTACATCTTTATTACATTATGGTGCCCAAAACTGCCCCCAGCACTCGAGGTGAGGCCGCCCCAGTGCAGAGCAGGACAATCCCCTCCCTCACCCGGCTGGTGATGCTGTGCCTGATGTACCCCAGTAAACACTGGGTCCTCCTGGCTGCCAGGGCACTGCTCACTCATATCCAACTTTCCATTGAGCAGGACACCCAGGTCAGCTCTGAATGATGCTGGGGGCAAAGGACTCAACCTGAAAGGAATTATAAACTGAGCTTGAAAATGTATGACAGTGGAGAGAGGTGGTGGAGGTGACAGCAGAAGGCAAAAGCCTTCCAGAAGAGGTCCCATGCCCTCTGTCATGGGTGCTTCCAGCAGCTATGTGCAGCTCACTCGCAGGTATCATAAGTACACCCTGGAGACCATAAGTACCCTGAGTGAATGGGGGTTTCTTCCAGGGGGTTGTCACCTCTGGGGTAAGGAGTGACAGCACAAAGCTCAAGCACGGGATGGGACCCTTGCACAAGCAGACTTTTGCAGGTGGGTGCCTCATGTTGAGATGAAAGGGGTCTGCATTCTCCAAAACCTACGGCAGGGGGTGCACATTTCTGAGTGCGTGTGTGGGCGTGTGTGCATGTGTTTATCCACAACTAGAAGTTCTTGGGATTATAGAAGGGTGTTTCAAAATTTCCAGGTATTTATTAATTTTTTCGAAGTATCTAGTGGCATGGTTTATTCATTATTGTACGAGTAGTGACTCCCAATACATAGTTCATTGATGCCTAGTTAATCATAAGTGGTTAATAAATTAATAAATCACTTCAATTCTGATTTGATTTAAATGACACAATTTTCCCCTGCAGCAGAAAGTCTCCACTTTCATCTAAAAAAAGTCATAAATGAATCAACTGCAAGGTTTTTGTAATTTCTAGACTTCTAAACACTCCTGTGGCAAAATAAAGGAAAAAAAAAAAAAAGAAATGGAAAAAAAGAAAAGAAAATAATGCTACTTTTCCTATTATTT
Organism: Oreocharis arfaki; assembly: GCA_013398015.1. NCBI lineage: Eukaryota > Metazoa > Chordata > Aves > Passeriformes > Paramythiidae > Oreocharis > Oreocharis arfaki. The sequence goes on along the minus strand of VZRR01002347.1, from coordinate 173,393 downwards.
TCCCCTGATTATGAGATGTTCTGGATACTTCAGAAAAAGAAGACACACAAAATACAGCAGCACTGAATGTTTATAATCTCTCTAAGGCTAGCAATGTTTGGTGAATGCATATGAAGTACCAACTAACTTTGAAATTCTGTTATACATTTGTATTAATGCATACTGAAAAGGCTTTGCTTATCGAAGCAGCAACAACATCCCTACAAGCAAGAGCTAATAATGCACCTTGGGGCATAGACTGATGCTAAGAATATAGTATTTATTTTTAGACACTTCCAGGAACATAGAAATTTTAGACAAACCAGTACTGTTTTCTGTAACAAGATACTTTGTTGTAAAGTGTGCAGAAATTACCAAATGACTCCCATCTAGAAGATTCTTAGCAACAAAAGTGTAAATAACATTAGTTTTTATCTCTGAAATACTGTTCCAATGAAACCTATTCATATTTCCTTTTATTTAGAGAAACCTGTGGTCCACAGATCTCTTGCTTCTAAACATTACTGAAGACCTCATGACAGCAGTCTTTTATCTTTAAATGAAGTGAAAATTGGGAAAAAAAGAATGGGAGCTATAGATTAATATTTACAAAACACAGAAGGAAAATTCAAACGAAAATTGCCATCCACAAATACAAGCTTATCCTGGGTTTCACCAACAAGATGATAAAAATGGTTCATGTTACATCGGAAGACCCACTCTTTGTGTCCATTCACAGTAAATATACTTATACATTCCCCCCAAAGATTAGGATTTCACCATAGTTTGACAAGGCACCAGTCAGAACATATGTAGATACAATGGTAAGTGCTATAAAATTCTTAACAAGCGAAGATAGGCAGAAATTCAAAATATAATGTAGGTCAGATCTTTCCACTGGTTTGAGCTATGATTTGAAGAAGGGAATTAAATTCCCATATCTCACTGACTTTCACTGGGATTTGGGAAGCAGAAACTTCTTTGAAAACCCTAGCTTTTATTGAAAATTCTCACGGTCACTTTGAGAACCATCCTCTTGTGTGTCAGGTGCACTTTAACTGGATTTGAAGGCAGTTACTCCTCCCCTCACTGGACTCACAGATACCCCTTTGTGAGTTGTAATGTGGGCTCTTCAATACATTTAGTTCTATGAATAATTAATGTGTCTCCTGCTCTCACCACTTGATTTCCAGTTATTTGCGTTGCATGCAATATGCTGAGCCAGTTTCATAGCTCCTAGACTCAAATGCAGGCTTCCAATCTCATTAAGTGTAATGGGATATGAAAAATAAGAGTAAACGTGTCTTACAGTCCTTAAAAATACTAAAAGTAAAACCTCCAAGAAAGAAAGCACAGGTGTTGTTTATGGGAGAAGAAATAGAAGGTTTTATGCAAAAATTCAGTGAGCATGAGAGACAATTTTTTTGTTTGATGTTTTATTTTGTTTGAGTTGGGAGGAGGGTGTTTTGGCTTTGTTTGTTTGTTTCTAGTTCTGTTAAAAAAATGAAAAAAACATTTGAAATATCATCTTTTTGTTGGTTTTCATTCATTTGCTAAACATAACTTGGCCAGAGTTTACAAAAGCAAACTTGTCATTCAAGCTAGTCACCACACTTCATGGATGACTGAATAAAAATGAGTTTTTCAAGAGGTAACCAAAAGTACTGCCTCAGTGAATCCGTATGTACTTACATACCAGACATAGAAGAAAAAAATCAGTTAGATGTCCTTCTAAGACAAAGTAGATCAATCTCATTGCTTCTATAAGATATAAGATGAATCTGAACAGACTGGATAATTTCCAGAAGCAGTTATATCGGAGCAGATATAATAAAATAAGTGTAGCTGCAAGAAAACAGACTAGATGAAAAATGGAATGCAAGACCTTTAGGCCATTCTGGAAGCAAGGAGGAGAGTCCAGGAGCTTTTTATTATTTAGGTATTGAATTAAAATAGTAGTTGTTAAAACTCTTAACAAATGTTGACATGTTATATAAGTTTCCGTTTACTGATTTTAGAAATATGTCTTCACGTTTATGGAAGCAGCTATTTATGGAAAAGTCTTTTCTATAAGTGTTTTGATTAAAAGTTGTAATTTAATTTTCATTACAGTTTAACTAACGAACTTCAATTAATTTAAAATCATTTGTACAAAGAAGAGAAGGAATATCTACTTGTCTTGCTAAAACAACGTAAATCTGGAGTAGTTTCTGTGATTTCACTGAGTTTTAATTCAGGTCTTAATTTTTGTTTTATTTTTCTGTACCTTTTTTATCAGAGACTTAAAATTAAACCGTAGCTAACTGACATAATACTCATGTATTGATGCTAATACTAAACCAAAAAAAATTACTTACTAAACAAAGAATCCATCAAAACAGAATTAGAAAATTATATCAGAAAAATAAATCCCTGACATTTTATTATTTGCAAGACAAATAATTTTTTTAGTTCCTCATCATGGTATTCTTATTTGCTTTTTTTTCTTTAGGGGGAAATTTCAGACCCATTCCTTTTTGATTCTTAAGCATCATTCAGTTTGCTGTCTCCAAAAGCTGAGCAGTAAAAAAGCCTTGATCAGGGATTGCAATCTCTTCCTTTCAACCTAAAGACTGAGAAACTTGACCTTTTTGCTGTTCCCTCATTCAAATTTCCAGGTTCATACCTCAGAGATATATGGAGAGTTTGTAGTTCTGCAGGTGGGTGGAAGTGATATGTCCATCTCAGGAGCAGAAAGAAGGATGTCCAAAATGGTGGGTGTGCTATAACTTTTCTTCTCTACAAGACCTGACATCTTTGATTCTCTCCTCTTTGCAGCATCTCAATCTGTTTGGGCAAGACACTGCAAAGCAGCAGTAATCCTCAGCGTCCGTAAGAGGTTGAAACAAAGATCCTCCCAGCCCATCCTCCCATCTCCAGGAGTGACCCACAGCACCTTGTCGTTGCAGTAAAGATACAGCCATATTCTCCCAGAACATTTTCACAAGCTCCAGAGACATGCAGCATAGAAAATCTGAACATGTTATCTCTCTCTGGGATAAGTTATAGGTCTATCAAGTAGCCAAACACTGGAACAACATCCATAACAGATATTTCAGGACGTATTCAGCTGCTTGAATATAGTCCACCTTTATGTGGCGTGTTGATTACATACAAAAAAATATAAATGGCTTCCAGACAACAATGTGATTACATTTAGTCTGAAATATAGAAAAAGCATTTCATATACATATAAATGGATAAAAATTCAGAATGTACAATAGATTTTTAACCATAAGTGTAAGCTTGTAGACAAGTACACTATACGTCCTTTTTTTGGAAAACTTATTATATGCTGCATAGTCCACTCCCAACTCTATAAATACATGTATCAATAATAAATGTATGTGTAAATAAAAGTGCTTGATACGAATGATACTAAGCTTTTTTTTCTTTTGGATGCTTTTAAATATAAGATGAAACCCAGATTCATCTAAGCCAAAGAAAGTTTTAGAGATAAGACAAAGTACTCTCCAATTTCATTATGAAGCATAATATAATCCTAACACAGCACTGTAGACGTCAACTGAGCTTCTCATGAGAGCAGAGGGTGAAGAAGTCATTACATATTTTGTTTAAAACCTCCTATAAAAGTAATGAGGATTTATGTTTGGAATGTTCTTGTTAAAACACAAAGTTCAGACTGATTCTGTATAATATACTGTGAAAAATCAGCAGAGCTGCTGGAAACAGTGGTATCCTACAGCCATACCCCAGAATGGGCTCTGACACCTTTGGCGTTGGGCACATCCACAGTGGCTGCACAGTGACAGGCGCTGGGCAGCCGGGTGCTGTGGGGTAATGGGAGTGGGAGGAGCCCGTGGACTGCTCTGTGCCAGCCAGGCAGGATTCTGGGGCAGAAATGAGCACCTTGGTGTGTGCCAGAGCTTTGCTTTTTTTGCCAGAGCCCACGGTCCCCTCAGCAGAGGTATGCGGGGTGGGACAAGGGGTGCATGCACACACGCCTGAGGGACCGCCCTGCCTCAGCCTCCCCTCCTCACCTCCCCGCCTCACCAGAGGAGTTTTCATTGACTGTGTGCAGCCCTTGGAGAACACAAGGACAATTAATTCTGGAGAAGGGGAGAATGTACGAGTTTGACACATTGTTTGTATTCCTGCTTTCCCCAATAACCAAGTCAGTGATCAAAAGTTTGCTTTTATTGGCAATAAATTGCATACAATTCTCTGACTTGCAAGTGTTTTGCCTGGGACAAGTTTGTTGCTGGTTTACAAGGCCTACCACACTCCTTTTCCGTACATTCTCACCAGTGCTGGCGTGCAATTAAAGACTTAGCTCTTTGAGACACACATTTATGTGAAAAGGGCCCTAGAGGTGCAAGTTATTTCACTTAATGAACAACCAAATAATTGGAACATTTTAAGATTTCTTGTCTTTAAATGATATTATTTCCTCTCTCATTAGTATTTTCCTCTTTAACTTCCCTGAGAAATTAAAAACAGCCTAAATGGTACCAGCCTTAAATTTAAAATATTCCATCTTTATTTTTTCACTCATCTAGTAATTCATATCACATTAGCAACACAGAGATGCTTCAAGTATTGCCATGTTGGTAACACTTCCTAATTTTTTTCCTTTTTAAAAAAAATTCCAGCTTATTTCTGTAATATTAATGTATACCATTTCTCATTCTGTAATAGGAGTCACAACATGTTTTAATTTTTTATTAAATTCTTCACCTTAAAAGTAAACCAAAGGATTTTCTGTAATTTTTTACTGTAATTTATTAAGTTATTCATACTCAGTCTTTAATCAGAAAAAGAGTTTACGCAAGAGGCAGGACATAGAATCAGTCCAATACAAAGAGGAAAAACTTAAGGAATAGTAATCTTAAGAAAATGTAATTGACTTAAATCTTTTAAATCTTTAGCTTTTGTACTGCCGTTATCAATATATACTCCGGGTAGAAAGAAGGGGCAACAATTTTTTAGGAAGTCTACTCTCAGGAAGACAATGGCTAGGAGTTTTTCCAGCCAATCTGCCTGAATGCTTCTTCCTGTTATGGAAGTAAACATTGTAACATCTTGGAAGAGATATAAATGAGACGAGAAATGCCTTCTTGATTTTTTATTGCAGGGTTCTGCTTAGTTGAGGCATGTCTACCTCCTCTAGCGAGAAAAATCATTGCCAGTCATGTGTGATAGTAGAAAACTGACATTATTATCTTGAGATATAGGTAGCTGTTGCTAAGTAAAATACTTGAATTATAAACTTGATTCTCTCAGACACAAAGCCCAAAACTTATACACTTGATATAGGTTTAAATAGTTGATCACGTCTTGTTAATATATGTGGAGTCATCTCTGTTGTCTGCTCATAGAAAGGAAAGACACTCAAGTGATCAGCTGCAACAGTTTTCATTCCTTCAGTATCTCTGTATACAGTCCAGAAAATTCCCCAGGAGAAAACTGGCATTATACACAGCTGCAAGAAATAAATTGGAGGAGCTGATAACAACTCTTGTCTATTCTTGATTAAAGACTATTTCTCTTCTGTTTAGTCTTTGAAAGTTTTGTTATAATACTGGCATAGATACCCAGTCTAGAATGTTGGATCTTCTGCTGGCATTGGTATCAAGCCTTATTCATGGAAGCTTCCAACTGAGAATAAGAAAACTCAAGTAATATGTTACTGCTCTTCTTGCAGGACTGTGTTCTGACACCAGTGGATGATGCTAAAACCAAGAGGCCTTTAGGACGTCTCTGAATACAAGCCACGTAATAGGATTGAAAAACTTAAACATTGAAACTTATCAAAGTTGAATTTCATATTCTTAAAAATTCACATTCTCTATTCTCAGTCAATTCCACTGAATTTTTCAAGTATGTACTTCATATATATGGGGGTGCTTTTTAGCATTAAACCACTGTAATCTAATGATTTTCAATTTTAGATAAGTATTTTCATTATTTTTTTGAGAGAAACAAGTACAAAAACGTCTTTAAAGAAAAAAAATCTTTTTAATTTGAAAATTACGTTATTAAAATTTGAATATAAATGGGAATATTGAGGCATAAAATCAATTTTGCAGTTATTTCCACAGCAAGTGAATTCCTACAACTTTTTACTTCAAGTTGTATTTTACATAGTCTTTGTTCCATTATCAAGCGTTAGGAATAGTTAAGATAATTGAATTGACCAAGTGTTTCTTCTAATTTTGATTATATTCATAATAGGAAATAACTTGTACCAGTATATTGAAATACTCCTGGAAGGGAGAAGGAGAACCTAGGACATTATCAGATTTAAAAAACAAACAAACAAACAAACAAGCTTTATCCCTTTCCTCTCATTTTTACATTGTTCAGGTGCACACTTGAATATGTTTATAGATTTTTCTGAAACTTTTCACAATTTCAATTAATTTTAAGGATCAGGGTAATGGGTTCATGTTATTTAACTAGTCTTATAGGGATAACTTATGTCCTGTGTTGTCCACCCTTTTTAAATTACAGAATTTTGCATATTATAGCATCTACAATCTCTGGCCTCTGGTTTGTTCAATCTAATACACAGCAGCTTCATTTTCATATTTTCTTTTTGGATATTTGATATATTTTAAAACTATCTTGTAAGAGCATGCAGAGATGCTTTGGGTTTGGTGGAGGTTTGTTTTTTGCTTGTATGTTTTGGTTGGGTTTTTTTTTTTCTAATTCCCTAGTGCATCAGTTCTTGATTATTTTCTTTACTCATCTTTAAAAATGCCTTTGTTCTTCTTGTGTGTTTCTGTCTCTTTGCTTGTGACATTCCTTCTAACTATAAGTTTCCCTTAATTGGCAGGTTTGCATTTGAGTTTCCTACGTGGAATGACCCCTTGTTCCTTGTTCTGCAGTGTCAGGAAACAGAAATGTCATTGCTGATTAGGGGCCTGAACCCTCTGCTCCTCCTTCTCATACAGTAGGCAATCTTGTTCTGTACACACTCTAGCTGCAGGGTCAGCCTTAGGGGAACTCTAAACAAGTGTCCACATGGGATACCAAAGTGGAAGGGGCACTGATAGGGGCAAGTATTCTTTGAGCTCATTTGTCTACCGCAGAAAGTCTCTTCTGTCCCTTTAAGTGTAAAATGTCCACTGGCATTGCCCAAGTGTGTACATTTTAACCAGACAGAAGCATTTTTGTGCCTCTGGCTTACTACACATGTACATCAGTGATGTTAGTAATATCTCTGCCTAACAATGTGACACTGAGATGTACTTCTAATGGTTGTCTTTCCTCTGAACTGGGATACAAAAGCTTTCATTTTTGGTTCTGAAACCCTCTGTTAAACCAACTTTGACCTCATCCCAGGGCATGATTACCTAGTCTTGCTTGGGGCACCTGAAGCTCTAAAGATGGCCTTGTGTAGCTGTGGTTGAAAATCTCTCTTCTTAGTGCACAGAGTGCATCCTGTCTTACAACTGAGTGGAAACCTCTGCTTTTTCCACTTTTGCTCCTCACCTAGGGAAGTGGAACAAACCAGAAGAGGGAGGAAGAGAAACTACACAGAAAAGAACAGAAGGTAGTGGCTTCAAGTGGCAGCGAACATGCATAAGACCAAAACTTCTCCCTAAACCAAAGGATTCTGTAAAACACAGAAACTAAAAAGAGGGGAGTGGGAATAACACTTTACTTCCTACCATATTCGTAGCCTGAAGGAAGTCTATGGATGATCTACAAAGATGAGGAAATGGAAATGAAATATAAAGGACTAAGATGAATCCCTCTTACAGCAACTGAGAAAACTGATATTGCTTGGAGTATTTCAGGGATAAAGGAAGAGCTTTACTCCCTAGTGCAGGCCATAAGAGGAGTTCTATAGTCACAAGGATAACTTGTTATCTACAGCAACTTCATACCCAAACCAAATCTATTAATCCATCACATGAGCTCATAAGCTCATATGAATTTAATTTTCATTTTACTTTTGAAGATTAATCATATGAATTTAATTTCCATTCTGCTTATCTAAATAGCATAGCAAATAAAATATTTGTACACATTAGAAAACATTTTTTTAAAAAGTTGAATATCTGTGTGCTTATTTTGTCAGACAGGTATATAGGTCTAGTATTAAACAAGGTTATTGCTGATACATACTTTTAATCAACATATTAAATAAATGTCTACATTTTTATGAATTAATAGACAGAGAAAAGAGAAAAAAAGAAAGACCATTTGTTATTTTTTCAAAAATATAATTTAGAGGTGTCAGTGAGCCACATTTCTACAAACTCCTTCAGTAAGAGTAAATAAAACCTTTTACCAGTTTCATGAAGCTGTTTTTGGAAGAGATGTAAAATTCAACTCCTCCTGACTGGCTTGTCATTAAAAATCCCATGGCACTTTTCACAAAAGAAAGGCTATTAACTATAATATTCTGGCCAAAGTCCAAGTCACTTTGGGGCTACCAAATCTCCAGCTGAAACAGTTAGTCTGCATTTTCCTCAAAACCTTGCTCTGTAGACCACCAGTCTTTTTTCTGACAGGCAATGTCATTTTGATAAGGCTTATATGAACATTTAATATGGTTATTTTGGATCAATACAGTGATCCTTTAAAATAAAAGTTAACATAATAGCAAATCTATAAATTCTCAACAGCATTAAAAAAAATCAGATATTTTGAAAGTCATTATTTGGTTATTGGCATGCCCTTCTTTTTATGATTTTTTTCCTCTCTCGGGAATTTTCAGGAATACGTTTATACATAATGTACTAATATTTGTTACCTGATATATCACCCTTACCTGGAATCCATGGGCAGGTGATTAAACAAGTATCCAGTCCTAGAATTTTGAGTTTCTCCCTTTTATTGGGCAATTGTTTTAGATAATTGAGCAGGGGAAAAAAAATTGTATTTAGTATGACTTGTTTAGATAAGATGTTGTGAGAACATTTGATTTTCCAAAATGTTATCCTTACTACTGAAATGCAGAACATCTGTTCTATCCTAGGTCAGCTGTGAGAGCTGGAACAGCGGTTTCTTCTACTCTGAACAGGCTGAAGGTGTGTACTATATTTGATGTTGAGGCACTGGTTTGGGATTAGTCTGTGAGTACTGTCTCAGAACAAGACAGATCCATAAGAAAATCCAGTCCATGATGTTTCCCACATGTTTTCAGCCACATAAGTAGCCTCTCACTTTCCCGAACACTAAATGTATCTAGAAATTATCTGAACAAATCTCTTACTGCCTGCTTCCTAACAATGTAACATAACACAATGCAAGCTCACCAAGCTAAATCGAAATAAGTAGGTTTAGAAAAGTCTGACATTTTGGTAAGTAGCAGGCAGTGAGGAATCCTAGTCGACTGAGGCTGCTTCTAAGAGTTGCAGTAGGAGTTCATATTAGGCTTGACACCCTTCAATATTTATCAATTCTCTAAAAAGCAAAGATAAAATCAGAGCTGATAAAATTTATGGGATGACACAAAGATTGGCACACTGGTAAATAATGAAGACAGGCAGTCATGAGAAGTGATCTGTATCACTTGATGACTGAACCAATTCAAATCATGTACAGCCAAAGTTACAGATATGATTTTGCAGGAATAAGGAACTTCGATTAGGTGAGACATTAGAAAAATTTAAGGTAATGATTCCAGTTTGGTGAATAGTGTATGTCCTGGTAAAGATGGGCATATGCATTTTCCATGTGAGAAGAAAATCTTGCTTTTCCCTTTTGTCCTCACAGCTCTTTTGACTCTCACAACTTTCTCCTAAGAACTGATTGGCTTCTGACCCTTTTATTCAAGTGTTTGCCTCTTATTTGAGTTCATGTTTATGAGTTTACTGTTAAGGAAAGAAGGAAAATTTCCATCTTAAGACTTCACCATGTTTGAGTCCCATTTCTAGAGTATCATAAAGTGTCCGCACAAACCATTGGTAAGCATATACCATAGACAAGTCATTCGATCTGAGCCTCCAGATAAATGCAAGAGCAAAAAGAGACAGTCTGATCTGTTGATATGTAAAGGGAGAATATTGGGTAGGATTAGAGAGGCAATTTTATTTTTGTTGTTCCAGTATGCATTTTCAAAAGATTACTGAAAAATTTAGGAGGGTTCACATAAAAATGATTCAATGTCTGGAGAAAAAAGCTCAAGCATGAGAGACTTAAATAACTTTAGATCACAAAAAAAAAAAAAAGTCCAGGGAGAAAGACTCTGTTTCTAAAGAGAATCTGTAATCTGGTAAAGAAGGGCTAAGGATGAATATTTTAGACGCTGAAGAAGGATAAAGTAAAATTAAAAAAAAAAAAGAATGATTAGTTATCATTGAGGATTAGGGAATTACCTCATGCTGTATTTAGGTGAAGATAGGATGGTTTGCTGGAAAATATACTTCAGTCAAGCTCAAATTACTGGATTCAAAGCAGCAATCAGGAGCTAAAAATCTGTTGCACAGGGGATCAAACTAGAGGTCTTATCAACACTTTATTTGACCCTAAATTATACAGAAAGTTTGTATCAAATCCAGTTAATGGCCCTGACAATTCTGTTTCACTTTTCATCATTTCAAATCTCACCAGACTTAAGACTTCACTAGGGCAAGAAGCTAAGCATTCGTGAGAAATCCCTGACTCAGGGAGATCCCACTGTATGTGATTTTAAAATAACAGGAAGCATAAAGCAATACCAGATGTGAAATTTCCAAGATGAGTGTGAAAGGACAGTGTGAGTGCAAGCATGAAGCCTGAAAAAAGACATAGTCAGTCTTGAGGGGAGAAGGAGGAAAGATGTGGATGAGGAAGGAGAGAGACCTCCAAGGATTAGTTTGGATAAATACGAGATTAGTATCCAAACTTCTTGGTACTTCTCCAAACTAAACTTCTAACCTTTAAGGCTTCATCCACCCATCGTAATTCTAGCTGATCTTGAAGACTCAAGCTGCCAAGGTCATGGCTATTAAGAGGCAGAGGAGGAGAGTATTAAAAAAAAAAAAAAAGCAACAAAACAAAAAAACCCCAGAGCTTTTAAAAAATAATTTATGCTAATTATATTTGTGAAATAATTTTTCCTGCATGTCCTAACATGGAATATATCCATAGTCTCCATCTGTTTATCATCTAAGATGTGTTAGCAAGATGTGACTGCTCATCATTCTGCTCTCTCACAGCATGTTACAATCACTGTAATAACATGTACAATAGAAATAAACTACTTGATCCCTCATTAGAAAATAAATTATACTGCCCTCATACATTTACTTTACTTGTAAAACATTAGAATAGAGCTCGTGAAAACATTTACCTACAAGAAAATGGCATAGTTAAATATGATCCAATACATACATTGCTACCTAAGGCTCCTTGGAATAATTTCTCCAGCCTGTAGATAGGAGGTTTTTAAATACATCTCTGGCATTTTTCCAGTAGTGTTATTAAGCTCTTGGAATTTTCCCTTTTCTGTGGTTCCTTTATGTGTTTCTTGTCATTCCAGTATCTCCAAGTTCCTCAATTTTCACCCTATAAACAGGCACTGGCACAATGCTGATCAACTATTATATGATGGAATTTATCATGTGTATTAAGTTACAATTCTTGAGGGTTTTTTAACCTCTCTGCTTTAACTTCAGTTTTATTTCAGGGTATTATGAGGCATAGCATTTCTGGCAATTCATGTTTTCTTTCAGATCTCTTCCAACATTTTAGCACACAACCTTTATAACAGCACTGTCACCATAATTCTGGATCTCAAAATTATAACCATATTTTAATCTCAGGAATGAAATCTTTCTAAAAGGATTTGTGGGGAAAAAATGAACAAATAATCTATCAAAATCATGGTGCTCCACTACTATGTGACAGTATTTCCAACAAATACTTCTTGAGTTACATGAGAGAAAAAGATGTTCATTTGGAAGTGGCAGCGATAGTCTCCAAAGAACCTTGTGAAGCAGTATATTTATTTTGTTCAAATATGATTATTATCATTCATCTTTATCCAAAAACTCTAATCAAACACTCTAAGTTAACAAAAAATTCCAAAGGATAGTCTAGTACTTAGTATCTAAGTATTTCCACAGTCACAAAGAACTTAAGATCTTTTCTTCCCCACCGCATTTTAAAGCTGTGTTCCCCTTCACTGCAGAGAGAAAACAAAACCAAACCAAACCAATCAAACAACAACAACAAAAAATACCCTAAACAAACAAAATAAGACATCAAATCTAAAGTCTTTAATATTTATTGAATAAATGCATCTTACTGTAAATAATATAAGTCACATTGCTATGAATTTGAATAAAGACTGACCAAGGATGGATCTCAAGAATTTGCTCATTGACTTCAAGGTTATTTCCTATTTCTATTTCTTTGTGTTTTAAAATAAAGTCCTCATTGTGTATCATTCATTCAAGCGGCAGCCCAAAATACTGCAAAATCAGAGAAGTGTAATGTCCACTGATTTTAATGAGGTGTTAACTTCAAAACGTTAACTTTGAAGCCTAATTACACCTACAGTAAACACAAATGCAGCTAACTGCTTCACTGTCAGATGATGAGCATCTTCAGCGAAATCTATCCAATCTGTCTAAATTTTCATTCAGGAATCAACCATTCATTTGAATGGAATGGAGCTATGAAAAACTGAGGCCATAAAATATACATGAAGTGCAGTAAGTGAACCTTGTGCTCTATTTCAAAAGACTCATCTAAAAAGACACAGATTGAAAATAAAATGCATTTCTACAGAATTAAGTTTAAAAAAACCCTTTTTTTTTCCTTCTACCTCTACACAGATATTTATAGTAACATGCAATTTAAACACTCCGCAAACAATTTAAAAGTGTTATAAGGATTAGAAAACAATTTACAGAAAATCTAAAAAACCCTTTTCTAATGAAGTTAATTTGTGCCAGCCTTAAGAAAAAAGATGAAAAATTTGACACTCACTTCCATAAATCTTTTTCATGTAAGTTTTTCCATAGCTTTTCAATTTCAGTAAGATTTAGATAAGACCTGAGAAGTCTTAACTCACTTCCCAAATAGTTCATTTAAATCATACATTCAGTATTAAGTAGTAGTAGTGTTGTTAAGGGAAGTCAGTACATTACTGACAAAAAGAGCAAAAGAATGAGTGATCCCATAACCTGGAGTAAAAATATAATCTAGAGTGACAATAAAACCTCAAATTTGTTTTCTCACAAATTTTAAATGATTTTTACTACTGTTTCACCAGATAACATTGCACATACACAAGTCTTTTTCACTAGACATTTCAAGAATTTCCCTGAAATTATTTCACTACTATCATGGAAGAATAGTAATGCTTTAACTGCTTTTCATTCAATTAAAACTGAAGGAGAGGTTAAATAGATAAAATACAGTTTTACAGCGTAGAAAATATTGTTAATTAGGAGCACGGGTACTAGTACAACAGGACTTTATTACTGGAAAAGAAAGTATCAAATATGTGTATTGATTTTCTAAGTGACTTCAGAAACTAATATCTGCTGTATATGGCCCATATATATTTTCCTATTCACTTTTGATACCTACTGAATATTTTAACCTATTGAATGGATTAAGACATGCTGGGAATGGTTATTGAATGCACCACAAAACTAAAATTTTCTGAATGTTGTATTAATACTGTCAATAGTGTCTGAGGGCTTTAGTTTTAGGTACTGGCCTCAAGTTTGTTTTCTGATTTTGTGTGGTGGGGGTAAAATATAGACAGGAATGTAATGGAATGAGTATGTATATATCAATCTAGTAGTGGCAAATTTAGAGGTGAGAATAGTAGTGCAGGAGGCCAAAGGATTCACAACTTCAGTTGTGATTCTGGTTTCCATAATCCCCTTCTGAAGACACTCTTAAGATTTCCACAGTTTTGTCAACTCTTCTGCTACAAAAATGTATGTGACCAAAACCCTCTAGTTGCTTCTGTTAATTGTAGATCCTGCTGAGCTTTGCAAAAAGGCTTAAGAGTCACTTTACTATGCATAATTGAAACCCCCTTGTTTTATGATCATCTCCGTCATCATGTAGCTGAACTTACTGAAACAATACGAGAAGAAGAGTTCTGGCTTGAGGTTCTATTGCATTAGTGTTACATATACTTAACTAGCTGAAAGCAAAGCAGAAAAAAATAATTCTGATTAATAGAAGTTTCATATAAATGAATTTATTTTTTTGCTATAGACAAACAAATGAAGACTACACACAGGATTTCCTGCCATTATTCCTGCTGGATAATTGTTAATTTTGGAAGTAAACCATGAAAATAACATCCACATCAAATGACTCAGACCCCCAACTCCAACCGTAAACCCTCTATTTTCCTACACAATCAATGAATTAATCAAAAATAATATTCAGTCTTCAATTTTCCTATGGTTCTCATAGCATTGCTCCACCTCCTGAAACTGCATTACCTGATCTTTACTTCAAAGCAAAAGAACTAGTAGAGGGAAACTTGCAGTAGATTTCCTGGAAAATTCAACTCTTCTTCTCCTCTGCTCTCCAAAATCTGAGCAAAGTTGTTGGGTACTTTTCATATCTTGTCACCTCACTTCTCATTCTTTTTGTTACAAAACTTTTATAGCTGATTATATCACTTCAGAACAAACAGTGAAGAGAGAAACACAAGTGCCCTGTTTATCTCTTTCTTCCACACCAAATTTATGTATCTCTTTCCTCTCTTCTACACTCCTCTTTAATTTTTTTGACCTTAATATTTTTTTTATTTTACTAGTGGGCAAATATTTCTTCATGAATGAGTATTATGCTTACATGACAACTGAAGTTTGACCCAACAGAGACTACACTTAATTTTTGAAGAATTTCTTAGATAAATATATGAAGACATGAAAGTCTGATTTCCATGGATTAAATGCAAGTTAGTAACTCTTCAATACCTTTGAAAATCTAATTTTTGAGTTCTTTACACCTTACCTTCCTAAATCTAAAATGCTTCCCAGAGAAGCTGAGATAGGGAGGAGATGGTACTACTATATAGGGATCCAAACATTTAACAAAGAAAAAGAGGCTGTAGCATGGCATTTATAGGAACCTGGGCTTGTTGGGAGCTGAGAGATTATCTCCAGGCCTGACTGAAAACACTTCTACTACTGATCAGCAGGTTATATGACCTCACTCTGAATAACACAGAGATGATTTATGCAGATAGGTTGTTCTTCAGATATCTGTTCTCTATATGCAGCTGTCTATGAGTAGTGGGTTCTTTTTCCCGTCTTCTCTTGGCTGACTCTATAGCTTGATTTTGAAATCCTCATTAAAAAGCCCTGAGCAACCAAGGTTGCTGGTCATTCCTATCTGACTGGCAATTCTGATTTGGACAAACATAAAGCATATATCCAGACTCAAATGATTTGGAAAATTTAAGTTAAGAAAATGCTGTGGTTCAATAGTATTGATTGCCATCCTAACTTTGGTACTTGCTGCTGATTCATAGCTCTGCCTTGCCATCTTCCTTCAGATATGTAAAATGTCCTCTGTAATCTTGACAGATAGGCTCAATTACAATGGTAAGATAACTCTATTATTAAGAAGAACTCTAATATAATAAATCAAACTATAAATAACCTTAGAAGACTTTTCCACACAGAGCTCTACTTAACATATGCTTTATTAAGTAGAGTTTATAAATTATACATTTCCTCTTATTCTCAGCATCTCAATTTCACCTTATGAGGCCCATTTCAAACAATAGTATAATGTCAACCTAATCAAAAAAGTCTCATGAAATATATAAAATTATATATTTCATAGATAGGGATTCAAATTCACTTTAGAAGTTTAAATTTTCATTATCTTCCAAATTTTGAGTTATTCAAGAGCAAGCTGCATAGCAAATAATACTATTGTTTACTGAGTTTATTCAACTCTGCAATTAAAAATGTGATAATAATCTAGTACTTTTTTTAAGAGACAGGATTCTCCTTAAGGAAATGTTATTGTGAACAAAGATAGTCTGTGAAAGAAGAATCTGATTTCAAATTTTGCCTTTAAGAGTTAAGTCAAGTGAAGTTTTATTTTCTGAGTCCCTGAAATTGAATTAACTCCTTCAGTTTTGTCTTATATTTCAGATTAGGCTTTAACTATCTAAGTTTATATTCTAAATTTATGTTCTGCCCCCTGATCAGATTATTAAAGCATCTTACATATCTGCTAAAGAGAAGACAAAAAGGTCTCTGTTTTTCTCTTTCCATCCCACCTGACAGCAGGAATTGATTTGCTTATTTTTTGGCTTTGGTGCCTCTAGGTGAGAGAAGTAGGTTTCACTGATTTGTTCTGAAGGTACTGAAATTTATGACCACTTAGATCTAGTCCAGATGTGGTTCCACAGTTGTGGGCAGCTGCCAAAAACCTTCAACACCTGTGCAAATGCTTGTGACCATGTAAGGAGAATCAGTCTCTCAGGAAATTTCAGTTGATCTCAGAGAGCATGGAAGCTTTGAATTTCACACAATATTCATTGGAAGGCAACTTAGTGCTGTGATCACAGGCACTCTTAGTTCAGATACCTTTCTAAACCTTTTTTTTGAATGAACTTTTGGAAGGCTAGACTTCATAAGATCATTATTCATGATAGCAGTTTTCATTGAATCAGCTCCATACATGGTATCTATTGTGGTCAAAAACCTTAAAATTTCAGACACTGTACCTGTCCAGTCTAGCCATAAATTGAAGCGCTGCTTTTCTTTTAGCCTCATTTTTACAGATGGAGACTCAGCATGTCCATTTGCTGCCAAAATGAGAAGAACACACATTGATATAAATAACTGATCTTTATTTTTTTAAACTTTTTTTTTGCATCTCTTTAATGGTGAATGTGAAGCAAATATGACGGGTGGTTTCTTCATTGTTTGTGAAAACCAGATATTTCAGGCTAGTAGCTGGGATACTGGAGAGAAAAAATAAGAGTTAGAAGGTCTGCACCACAGGTTGCTATAGAGGTGATAATTTAATATTACAGTTATTTCTTTGCAATAAATAAAATGTAATTTGAGGATGTTGTTGAGGTACATTAATATATTTTAAAATGTTGTAATTTACACTGTAATTAAAAACAATAAACTTGAAAATAAAGAATGTGTTATAAAGACAAGCACAAATATATAATGCTCTCCTAACATTTTTTACTATGCCTGTCTGAGAATATTAATAGGGGATTCTCCTCTGTTGCCTGGGAGAAAAAAAGCACCAGGCTGGAGGTCAGTTTTCTCCACTCGGACTAGGATTCCTCGGCTTGATTTCTCACCTCCATTTCTGGCAAGTGTCTGGCCTTTTGCCTTCAGTTACAGTCACAGAGTTTTTATTTGCATACTTGGGCTTAAGGGAGAGAAAGGCTCTGGTTGTGCAACAGCCATCTATTCACACCAAAGAGCCTTCTTGATAAGCAGTCCTTACAAGTCCTGCAGACAGACCACAGGTCTATTCACATGTCAACAGCTACTGCCAGCTCATCCATACCAACACAGATACACCTGCGTGATGGAAATCTTACTAATATTTCTAGAAAAAGGTTAGTTCTTTGTCAAGAAACATGGGCTTTCAACTGCTCAAAATAGGTTATCTAGTTTTTTTATTAATCTAGCTAAACCATAATTTCTTTATTGAGAATAGGCTTGGGACCTTTAGAATTTTGTTAGGAGTTATGCAATGAGAGCACTTCTATACTGGTTCCAGTGTAGTCAAGTCCAGTGAAGTCCAGTCATATTTTGCTGCTTTTGATCAGCAAAAAAGTCGAAATAAATACTGTCATGCTAAGACCTCGGACAGCTTAGATCCCTCCTCACTGGGCTTCTCTTCACTTTTGCGGTTGTTCATAGTGGTAGAAGTCTTTGCCCTTGGGTACAATATAGTGACTAGAAAACAAAAGTAAGTATTTGCAAGCATCTGTGTTTCTGCAGCATGGCTGCATGGAGTTCCACGGCCTGAATGTCATGCAGTCTGCAGAAATGGCTGTGCAGGAGACGGGAGAGATTATTAAGATAATGAATTGGATGTAAATTCTTCTTGATATAGCCTTGTCTATATGGCTTTTCAACCCAATTCAAAGCATTTCTAGAGCCTGGCCAGCATCATGGGAAGGCAGACACTGAGCTTGTTCTGCTAGAGCCAGCCATATTACTTCTGGCAGTGTAGACAATATCAATAGTGACACTGTCAGCTCAGTGACAGTAGATTAAAGCTGAACAAATAACAGGTAGGCCTGACATACTCCTTGTCCAAGATGAGCTTGTCATAATCTTGTACTGCACTGAACAGAACCTGCTAAGTTGGATTGAACCTAAATTCCCACAGTGTACCTGGTTGGGTTCTTGGATCCATCTTGTCAAATGCCTTTTACCAGCCAAGGGACATGCACAAAAGAGAGAAAGATATTGGTAAAAGCACCAGAGGCAAGACCAGGACTCGCTCAGCCTACCTCTCATGTCCTCTTCAAGGTGACACAGTGGTGGTATTTACTCTTCTTATAAATACCCATCTAATTTACTCTTCTTGTAAATACCCATCTTACAAATGGGTATCCGACAGTCATAATGCTTGCTGAGGGAAGAATATTCATGAAAGCAAGTAAGGACTGTAATTTAGCATAGATTTCAGGAGGAAACAAAAACTACAGCTGCTCAGGACACATTGAGGCTGGGGCTAGAAGGAGGGAGAAACAAGATTGGGTGTGCTGGGAAACAAAAGAAGGAATGAGAAGATCATAGGATCACAGAAAAACAAGGTTGGAAGGGCACTTTGGAGAACATTTGTTCTAAACTTCTGTTGAAGGTAGGGTGTTAGATTAGATTATCAAGGCCCCTGACAAGCCTAGTACTGAATAGTCCACCACTTCCCTGGGTGACATATTATTTAAAAGTTAGGAATAATTTCATGGTATTAATGGAGACTGAAATGTGAAAGGAAATACTGAAGTTTTTTCAGGACAATTTCACAAAATTTGCTGAATTGTATATAGCATCTTTACAAGGAGAATGAGTGAGCTGCAGCAATCTTAGGAAGTAGGACAAAATTTATTATTCTTTTATCTCTATGGTGGCCTCTATAGCACTTTAGGATTAGTGTTTTTCTTTGCCTCATGAAGTTTGCATTTCAAATGGAACCCTTGTACTAACTGTGGAGGGGGGAGAGGGGGAAAGGACAGATATCTGTCATCCTAGCACAGTTTATAGAATTCAGGACTAGGGGCATTTCAGTACTGTTTTTCTCACAGACTGGATCAAAGGCTGTAGGGCTGCCAAAACGCTTCCACTTTATCTCAACTACTAAAGTGTTCAAAAGGAAAAGCCATGTTTAAGGTTACTGAGACACAGTACTTCCAAGAAGCTGCCTGTCAGGTTGTCTGCACTGAGCTTTGAGCTCACTTACAAATGCAGTAGTGATAACAATTTCAAACATGGTTTGGTTGGTCAGATGAGTGTCAAAGTTTCCAAAACTCTTTTCAGGCATGATATTTGAGCTGCAATGATATGTTACAGAGACTTTTGGAAAATGTGTTTAAAATATTATAGCCTATTTAAGGTAGAATTACATGGCAAGCAAGTTCAAATTTGTTATTTAAATATGACTCAAAGCTCAAAGTAGACTGAAAGAGACAGGCTGTCCCATAGTAATATGATGGAACATTTTCTTTAGTGTTTATAAATGATGAGGATGAGACAAAAAAGACCTCATCAAGTATTTTGAAATAAATATTCATTTCGTACAAGATAATTCATTCGCAGCATAATTTTCAGTCTTTGAAAGGCAAAGAATTTGCTACAGCTTTATTTTTCTGTTCTTCTTCATCTTAATAAAGTTTGTGTAGCTCACACCTCCTGAAATATTGAAACCTTTTCCAAGGATCCCCAAAACTCTTCCGGTTATTTCTATGTTCCACCAATCTCTAATTAGGAGCCTAAATGGTTTCAAGTGACATACACAAAAGAAAAGGAGCACGGTTTCCAACCTAACTAGTCTTGCCAAGGGTTTGTGAGCTGTAAGAATAAAGTTAAATATCACTAGTTTTTTTTATTTAAATATCAAAATATTTACCTGTTGTAAGTCTCCCAATGTTTTTCGTTATGTTACGAAGGCTCAAATTAAGTTCCAATTGTAATACTTGACCATCAGAGCTTCTCAGCAGTAGATTAGGAACTGCTTTTTTCAAAAATAAACATACATATAGCTATGATACCTACAGATATAATAAATACATCTTATTTAGAAATTAGCAAAGCATCTGAAAGTTTTGTTATAATAGTGGTCCAAGAAATATATTCTGTATTTCAGTCACATGTCAGATATGCTAGATGGCTGGCATCCTGCATTTCATTAGGCAATGAAGTGAGGAATTTAGATGGACTGTATTGGTAAGTATGAACTTTTAACATATATCACTGATGAATACTTTTTATGAAAATGAATAAGTTTCTAGATAGGCCTGTCTTTTGTAATACACTTCCTCTAAGGACTTTTGTTTTTTTATAGAAATTGTACATTTGGCTTTTTTTTAAAGCATGAAATGTTATTTAGGGCTCTAAATAATCAGCCCTAAACAGAAGGTACAATAGGTACACTATGTACAGAGGGCACAATCTGCACATTAACATGAAATTTGTATTTAATCATTCATTATATGAAAGAATTTCCAGACTAAAAGGTTAAAAACACTAGGATAAGTTCTCCTAAAAACTTTTCCCTGAATTAAAAAAACTTATGAGGAAAGATAAAAACATATCATCACATTATCCACGACACAATTTGCTTTGGAAGAGACTTTTTTCCTGAAAAGAATATATCCCATCATTTAGCATGTAACTGTTCTGTGTCTGTCTTCTCTGTGACAGTTGCCTGCAGGGTGAAGAGCCTCAATAGATGTAGGATTGAGCAGGCATTACTCAAGAGAACAGAGAAAAAAAAGAATTATTATAAAGAAGTTAATATAAAAAAAATTGATGTGCTTTTCCTCTCAGTCTATAAGTGTAAATTCTGTTGCTTAAAGTTTAGAATTAGAGTCAAGCATAGCTTTTTATCTGAAGGGCTGTATCACCTATCAACAACTATCATTGCACAAGCTGACATTATCATCAAGGCCACTGAAACAACTGTGGCACATCAGACCAAATATATATAGCTATCCATCCTACACCAAGTACACAGTAAAAATACAGTCAATTAAGAGACAGTGTTAATTGACTGGAAAATCATTTGACTGGCTGTGCATCTTCAAAGCTAAACAAGGTAGGATAAGAGACATCTGTCCCTTGCTTAGTATTCAAGTGGCCCATGAAATATCAGCTTCAATTCATAGTCTTGTTCT
Organism: Oreocharis arfaki; assembly: GCA_013398015.1. Taxonomy (NCBI): domain Eukaryota; kingdom Metazoa; phylum Chordata; class Aves; order Passeriformes; family Paramythiidae; genus Oreocharis; species Oreocharis arfaki. Next base: position 152,095 of record VZRR01002347.1, on the reverse strand, counting down.
CATTTTCAGAGGCCTGTCTATCTTCTGTACCTTTCCCAGTACTCCAGCCATATCACAACTCAAGTGTTTTACTCACCAAATTTAAATGTCAGCAAGAAGACTCCTTGAGTTAGAGACTGCAGCTACTCAAAGTTTTCAATGTGAATAAGCAATATGTTGAAAGAAAAAAAATGAAGCTCAAAGAATTCCTGGAGAAATTTTAAGTAATAGATATGGGCAATCTAAAGTGGTCAATATAATAATATTTTAGGTAGTCCTCAAGACTATTGTTTTCAGTTGTAGAAGAAGGGAAATATAAACATTTTCACGAGATAGGGGCAACTGACTGTGCAGCTGCATAACAATTTAAATGCAGCAAGTATCAGAACATTGTCCTGTTCTGACCATTCTTCTGATCAATCTTTGCTTCAGGCAGAGTTGGCATACAGTGTCTGGAAATGATGACAGTGATATTTTGGAATGTCTAAGTTCAGATAGTTCAGACATAAAAAGTAATGCTTTCTACTTTTGATAGGGAACAGTAAAGTATGTAGTAGAAATATTTAGTGACTTTATATCAATGCAGGACAACAACTGAATTTTAGGTCTAGTCAGTACAGCAGAAGTGTTTTTACCCAGTAGAAGTCCAGGTGGCACAGTGAAATAATGCAGATCCTAGTGAGGTGGCAACACACAAAATTAGAAGAGAGGGACAAAGAATTGAAATGGAATGGTTTTATATTATCATTGAAAACAGTGATGTTCTCCCACTGTTGTTTACTTCTTAAGACAAAGCTTTTAGAATTCTAGCCAGCAAAGCTGTTATCAGATAAAATGACACTACACAGAAATAATCAGCTGATTCTATCAGACAAAGTAAAATTAAGATCTGAGTCAGCCATTGCAATTGATACATTATAGGTCTTATTCAAATGAGACTACCTACTGTTATGTCAAATATAAATCTGGAAGAATAAGAATTTCAAAATCCAGTAAAAATTCTCATTTCGTCATATATGTTTTGATTAGAACTTTAATGTAACAGTTGGTGGTACTATGAACAAAGTCAATACAAATAATTCCATAACATACAAACGATTTATACTATAAGTGGTGACTGTACTTTCTTTCAGGAATTACTTTTAATTGTGGTACCAGAGTTTAATGATATTATCTGCAACTTTATGAATTGATGATATTTATGTTAAGAGAAGATTTCTCAATTAAAGCCCTAACTAATGAATTTTATCTGTTCAGAGAAAAGAAATATTTTCACAATGACCTCCACAAGTAAACTTATAAGGAAGAATCTTTATTTGGCCATCACTTAAAGGCATCTAGAGGATGGTGCCTCACCTCCACTTTATGAAAAAAATGTACAGCTACAAAAAAACCCACAAAGAAGATCTCAGAAAAAAAGGAAAATTCAATTAAAACTAATCCTTAAAATTGCATAACTGTAAATTCATTTACAAAGCTGGAACACCGATAATCTATAGGTAAGATTTTTTTAACATTAATATCAACTAAAAACTAAAAGTTAAATTGACATAAAAAAAGATGGATTTCACTCATTCTGGACATTGAAGCTGAGTGAGTTTAAATTTGAGGTCATACTGAATTCCTTGTTAGCCAAGCCAAGCTTTTTGTTGATTTCTCATTCCTGTAAATCTTCAGAACTCAACAAGCATAAGTGTCACAGGATGGAAATATCAGCAGATATTGTTGATAGCATTTTGCAAGGGCATAAATGCCCAATGCCAAACCAAAACCAAAATTCACATTTTATGTTGAATACAAAGTGTTTTTCTGCTGACCCTTTCAGCTGGATTTCAGCTCTAAATAATACACGTGGTAAATTGCTTGCCCAGTTGCCAGGCTGCTGAAAGCATTTCAGACATACTACTTTAAGAAATAATTTTTATATTTTTGTCAATGAAAACATATCAAAATTAATCAAAGCATTCCAGTTCTTGTGTAAGACACAGAGCTTTTTCAAATCCCAAATATAAATTTCCCTGACATTTGACATCTTTAAAAAAAAGAAAAGAAATGAAGGAAAGAAAAAGACCAAGAGGCCATCACTATCCTAAGCTGCTTAGAGATAAGGAGGTATTAAAAAATAGAGTTCTGTGACCTGAGGTCATTAATTGATTGTTAGACCAAAAATGAATCTGTGAATAACTACTTTGATTCCCTGTATCATCACAAAAGCATCCTTCCCACATAACGAGTATACTGATAGGAAAGTTTTCATAGCCGTTTTATCACTCCTTTTACCTCAAGCACTACAGGTTTTGGGCTAACGTGAGGTACAGTTCACTAATATACCCTGTATCAATGCACTGACCTTTTACTGTGACTCCTAGCTCCAGGAAGAACTCGGACTTACAATAAGAGTTTAAATTTGAGAGAGGTTATTTTCCAGATCTCTCTTGTTGCTGTTTGGAGGTCAATTGGTTGCAGTGGGGAGAGTAAAGGGTATTTCTAATCATTCTTAGAGCAATGTATTCTGTTAGAGGGCAGTAATATTAAGAAGGAATGTAGGGAAACGGATAAAATGTAATGAAAGTTGCACAGCATAAAGATTTTAAAGATTTTAACTAAACATCTACTACTTCTAGATTGTTGAAATGGCTTAACAAGCTGTGGGTTGACCTGTGAAACCCAGTGTTCCAAGGGACTGAGATTGACAGTTGGGTTGGGAACGGTAACCCTGTTAACCCAATGAGGTTTTCAATTCTGAAGCACACAGGAAAGTATCAGTTCTTCTCATTTTCCTGGGTGGAAGTAGCAAGAAAGACAGCACCTAAGTTTGAGCAGCCTTGACCATTAAGAAGGCAACATATAAAATTGGTGCATAATGATGAACATTACTGGAATCTATTACCAAGAGAAGGATGCAGTAGATATATGGGATAACACTCCTTACTGTGAACACTAGTGTTGAACACCTTATACAAAGACACTGCTATGTAACGGAAAGGAAGTTACACATGCATTTCCACAGGGATTCCAAAGACTATTATGAATCATCTTCATGCTAAATATTGGAAAGCCATTTGACCTACTGTCATAAATAATTACTAGATTTTCATTAAATTTGCAATGAATATGCTCTGATGTGATCATATTCATGATTTTAAAGAATATCCCAAACAATTTTTCAGGAGTAGTAACCTAAAAAGTGAGCTTCGACTTACTGATGTGGTTATATATAGTAAGATTCACTGCTGTATTCAAATTCAGTCATTCCATCATGTCAACAATGGCCTTGCCAAAATTACCTTTGCTATAAATACGAAGAGTTGCTGTGTGGAGCAGACCAACTCATTGTGTACATTTAGAGAATCAAAGTGGTACTCAAGTATAATCAAGTATACACTAACTGATGGATCGAGTGAAGCCTCATCTCCTCTTCCAAAATCGGTGTTAAAATGATGTTCTGGAAAACCAGCGAAACAACAGACAAATAAATGTCTTCCTACTAATGCCAGCGGAGTTACGCAATTTATGCTGAGAATCGCATTATGGATCCTCTACATCTGTATTACTCTAGCAGGAGCACAGAAAAAACAATGGCCATTTTCCACACCTTTGGGATGAAACATTCTTCTAAGATACTTTTATCTCTTCCCCCCGACAATCTCTCCTCCTGTTTACCTTTCTTGCACAACAAATAGCTGGTAGCCACCTCTAGATACGTTACATGCTGGGATGAAGGAAGAAGAGAAAAGGACCTTATTTCTTATCAAAGAAGTGGGTAAAATGAAGACAGTTTAAGGAAAGAAGTAGAATGGCAAAAGTTAAAGTTTCTTTACATTTTCACCTTTTATGCCTTTCTGTGTCTAGATCGGAACAATTCAAGCAAATACATGCAAAAAAATGATAGATCTAAAAAAATGAGAGGAAAAAGGAAGCATTTGTCATGAAATATGAGTTTCTAGTTAATCACTTTGACTTCAAATGTTTCAAGGTAAAGTTTATAAACCTTCTTTTAGGAGCTTTTCTTTAGAATCTGTAAATCACATGTATGACAGAAGAGATGTGAAGAGACTGTGCATTTTCTAGCCACCCATGCACCATTAGGACTATCTGCAAAGCAGTTTGTTCTTCAGTCTAGAAGACATACTTGAAATAAAAATATAACTACTAACAGCTTTAATCACAACAGGCATTACTTTGAAAAGAATACCTTTTTTCTTATGTGATTTTCGTGTTCAGCCTTACTGCATTTGGAATATGAAAATATAGAACAGGTTATTTGCAGCTCCTGTATAAAACACGATGGAAAATTCAGACTCTCTGCTATCAGACACTATCTTCCCAAAGAATGTCTCAGTGAAGTGGGACGTGGAAAGTTAGTAAAAAGTTAGGCTCTTCTGCAGAAGGAAATTGTTTACCTGTTCCTTCCCAATCAGATGGGCCCCCCCCTCACAAAAATTTGCCATTATAAGGACTCCATTAGAGCAGTGAGTCTATTTTGTAAATAGCCACCAAACTGTACATAGGACCATGAATCTCACAACTAAATAAAATAAAAATGATATGTTGTTGGAAGAATTTTGAACCCTGAAAATCTGGCTTAAAAAAAATCAGCAGTCACATCAAATTAGTTTGATCTGAACATTTCTTTCGTAGGATTAGGCAACAGAGAGAATGAAAAAGGAAAAAGGACAGCAATGTCAGAAAAAAGCAAGTAGCTGCCACCGTGGACAAAACCAGCAATGAGTGGTAACTAAGGACTTGCTGCACTTTAGGCCTCTAGGCTGAATGAGCAAATGGTAACAGGATACATATGCACTCAATAATGGGTAACACAAATAATGTGTGCAGTTCAGTAGTGCTGGCTGGATCCCCCATGTGCACATGTATAAGTACATGTATTCAAAAACCTATGTGGACATGCCCCAAAAAATCTGAACAATCCTTTCAAAACCAGCTTTCCACAGTTTCTACCTCTTGCTCCCTTCTGATTTAGAGCTATTCAAACAATTAAATTTGAATATTATTACTCTCAGATTCTGATTACTAAAACCAAGTTTATGAATCTCCTAAAATTCAACCTGACATTACAAAGGGGTATGTGCTTCCCAGTGCAACTCATCACTGGAAGTCATTATAAAGGTAAGCATACCAAATAGCTATATTCCACATTTCATATTCCTTTACTTTCTGCTTGGTCAAACATATAAAAAAAAAAAACTTTGCCTTTTTTTTTTTTTTTTTCGGAGACTGTTACCATGAAAAAGGACTCACAAAACACCAAGAGAGGCCCAAACATTCCTTTTAAGAATGTTTTATTTCTATTTGACAAAAATGTGGTTTGTACTTTTTTTTTTTTTAAGCGGAGTTCAATTTACACATGACTTCATTCCGCTTCTCCTCATCTTTGGAAGGTAATCACAGGGTCCAGATGCCAAGCTATGAAAGATCTTCTCCTTTCAGTTTCTTTCGGAATTAAATTAGATTTTGACTTGAGAAATGTGACCACATTATCTGTTTGAACATAAGGAAACTGCTCAAATCCCTCATAAAACCTATGTAAAATTCCTTTTATGTTTAAGAAGGAGCAATTTTCTCATGTCCATATTTCTTAGAAAGGAATCTATGCTGCCCTTTAAGGAACTTGCATTCCAGTGCATATTTTTCTGGTGCAAGTTGAATTTAGGAATCAGTAGGAAAATGCATAATCAATTGGTTATGCAGTATAGCAATTAGATCAAGTTTTGTGAAGATTCCCACTGCAATGACGATTCCATAATACAGCTAGGGTGCCACAGTAAACCGTAAATATAGCTAGGGCTATACATTTTATGATAAACCTTACTTGAAAAAAATGTAATATTCGTCAAAACAAATAAATAAAAAAGGTGAACCCTCAAAAAGAACCCAAGGACTTCAGTCTGAATCTCCACTGCAGCTCTATCTATGTTCTCTCCCATTTTTTTCTGTAGCAGATATCAGACTTGTAGAAGAATAAGTGTATGCTCTCTAACTTCATTTAATGGGTCTGGTACAATGGGGATTTTGAGGTGCACCAAAAGGCAGTAAAGCTGCAAGTGAAAAAGTGTAAAATGAATAGTTTAAACACTTCTATTGCATATAAATATTTAAGTAGTATTTCTGTAGTAAGACAATACTTTTATTAGGGAAATTATAACTCTCAGAGAAGAATTTATATTTTTTTAATATCTCTTTTCTTTTTTGCTGTACACTCATTTGTTCTTGACAGTTATATGAACTATGCTACCTGACATAATTGAAAAACAGCTTTCTGAGGGTTGTGTTCATAACTGCTTTTAAACAATATTTGTATTTCTGAATTTGATTTTATTGAATACTTAACATTTTCTACCTCTGTCTTTTTTCTAACAGTGAACACAATTTATAAACATAGAAGTTGAAATGCGCTTTTAATATCACTCAACTCTATTGTAATTGTGAATTTAAAAGTATATCTAAGACATCAGAAGCAGAAAAAAAATCCTAATAGTGTGACATCCATGCCCCAGTACAGTAGTATAATAGATGAAGTTTCAAAATAAAAGATCAAGAATAGGCATGGCTTTGTTATCCATGATCCAATAAAGGTGAAATAAGCTGTGAAGGCAAGCATTATAGACATATGAGCCAGCAGGAATACTGCCAAGAATAGTTCATGGGGCACTGAGCAGCTGGCTGAAAATCACTGCTTTTTCAGGACCTTTGGACACATTTCTAGGCCAGGGGCTCAGAAGCAACCTTACCACTGCCCCTAGTCAGTGTTCCTTCGAAGTACAGTTCATAAATATAAATCAGCTGCTGCTTAAGTTGGCAAAAACAACAGTTCAAAATCCTAGAAGTACTGCATTTACTTTTTGGCACTTAAAAATACATTAATTGGCTGTTTCCTCTTGTGCGTGAGAGGCAGAATCTGGGTGGGGGTAGAATCACATAACCATTTTTCCATCCTCCCCAGTATGGTGAGTACTTCTAGCAAAAATGTTGAGTGCAACTGATGAGCTAGGTGCTTCTCTGCGCCAAATGTCCCAAGGAAATCAATAGCTAAAGTTGTAATGATCCCTTGGGTTTTCACTTTTATATTTTCAAATCCTGTACTGCCTTGTGTGTAACTGTGAACTTTCTTGCAGCCTGTTAGCTGCTGTTCTCTCAGGCCAGGC
>VZRR01002347.1:129708-144538 GCA_013398015.1 Oreocharis arfaki | reverse complement strand
GTTAGATTGGGGAAATTACATCATTTAGCTAAAATTTTAATTGGCTAATTTATGCTGATATGCAGATGAACCAAACCTATAAAAGTGTGAAGAACTCGTGACCTGAAGTCCATCTTGGCAATAGCCTTTGGCTCCCCAGGGTGTACCTTTGAAAGCCTTTAAATAAATAGCCACCTTTATTCCTTTACTCCTGTCTAGTCTCTGTTTCTAGGCAGCCTCTTAAGGCATCAGTAACTAGAGCATAGAATATTTGAGGAAGGCATGCAACTCTGCAATTCTCCTGCCTTTCTTGTTAGATAGATTTGTGTTCTAGGGAGAATTTTTAAGAAAGATTTAATAAGAACTTCTTTGTAGCAACTTCACCATCCACCATACAGTACTGCAGTGTCATACCTTGGGTAAAGCTCCATCTGTTGTATGGGCTGTCACCAGGTCCCTAGCCTTGAGTCATTCTTTTCTGTTTTCTGAAACGCTCATGCATATTATAAATCACTTTTTCTAAGGGCCAGTTTTTACAACAATCAACAATATTTCCAGCAGATTCGCAAGAATATGTATTCATTTTCACTCTAAAAGCAAGTGAACAGAAAAGAAAACAGCAACAGGAACTTTCCCCCTCCAAATCAAAATCAGATAAAAACTAAAAGGTTTTCAGCCTTTACAATATTAGTTGACTTGATTTTAGAAGAAAATTGTTATGTAAGATTAGCAATTTGGAATCATATCTGTACATATCCATTAAACAGAAATATGAAGTAAAAGAAGAACTCAAAATATTTGGATAGATTAGAATATTCAGAATTAGAACAAACCAAAATTCTATGACTGATCATTATCTTCAAGCTTTCAGTTACTTTATAAGGCCAGTAAACGTAATTTGCATTGAATAAATGTTATAAGATTCTAATCACTATATGATACAAACCAAATTTAAACAACTACAACTCATTAAAAACATAGAAAAAAATTTACTGGGGTGAAATTTTCATGAACAGTAATATAGTTAGGGGGAAAAAATTGTTTCTGTTGCTGTGGTTGTTGTGCCTACTGGCAGTCTTTGCGTAAAGACTTGATGAGACTTTTTAGTCTATATTACTCTGTATTATTTCTAAAGGCTCAGAGTTTAATATTAAGATAGAATGCATCAGCTGTTATATTAAAATGCAAATCAGAGACAAAATAGAAAGAATGCAGAAACAGTCTCAAGGCTAGCTCCGTGCTTGGATTGTGTTTGTACGTGTTTATGTTATACTGTAAACAAAAGTCATCTCCCTAGCCAGCATCATCTGGAAATGTGCTACAGTGTGAACAGAAGAAATAAAAAATCTGTAAAGGATATTACTTTAAGTTGTTTTAACCATGCTGATAAATATCGCCCAGAAAATGTAATATTATTTCACAGACATTCTTACTGATTCCTGCTTCGTTTATGAACTCCTATCCCAAACTCTCCAAAAACCCCCGAAAGAAAACAATTCATGAACACCAATGATTTTATTCATATTTCTAAATGTAAAATAAAGGAAGTGTCTGCCATGCATAATTCCTGTACTGTGATAAATTTCCAATGGATTCGTTTTCTTGAAAACATATTTGAAATTCTTGGACAGAGATACTCAACTCCATCAAACACCTTTTAACTATAAATAGATAAAAGTTGCCAGTAATAGTGTAAAGCTGAGGTTCTTATAGATTCATACACCTTTTGGAGAGAGATAGGGCAAAAAACAGTTCTTTGATTTTATTGGCCAACCTGACTTTTAATTTTTTATGACTTAGAAAAGGTTTTTTTAAATGTGACTTCTCTACCTCAGCTACCCAATACTCATCAATAACTGAATAAGAGGAACCTACTGCCTTATCTAAAATTCTCATCCTACACTAAACAAAAAATCCTCCCGGAATCCTTTATTTTTGTCTGTCTTGATCAGTAAAATAAGCAACACGATATATCTGTTCTTTGTTTTTCTGAAACATGGGCAGATAAGTACTATTGGTTACNAAGCCTCTCCAAGCCTGCTTTTCAAGGACACCCAGACTGTCCTAGGCCTGAAATGTCTAAACCAACATCTTGAGAAAAGGGAGTGAGTTGGGGAAATTACATCATTTAGCTAAAATTTTAATTGGCTAATTTATGCTGATATGCAGATGAACCAAACCTATAAAAGTGTGAAGAACTCGTGACCTGAAGTCCATCTTGGCAATAGCCTTTGGCTCCCCAGGGTGTACCTTTGAAAGCCTTTCAAATAAATATCCACCTTTATTCCTTTACTCCTGTCTAGTCTCTGTTTCTAGGCAGCCTCTTAAGGCATCAGTAACTTAGTTCAAAGCATGTGTGTCTAACAGTAGTGATGGAGAAGCTAAGAATTCAGACCTTCATTGTTCCTAAATTAAATAAAAACACTTATAAAAGCAATGCAAGAAAGCAGAGAAAGGCACATTCTCAACATTAAATTTTTAGTCCCCATAAAAGCGTCCACACAAAACAGACAATCACTTTTTAGAGACAGGATCCATCCAAAAATCCTACCATTTGATAAGTTAAATAGTAGATGTATTTACAAGTTTGGTGAGAAATCCAGGATATTTTGCCTTTCCCAGTCTTATAAAATCAACAAACTAGAGCATAGAATATTTGAGGAAGGCATGCAACTCTGCAATTCTCCTGCCTTTCTTGTTAGATAGATTTGTGTTCTAGGGAGAATTTTTAAGAAAGATTTAATAAGAACTTCTTTGTAGCAACTTCACCATCCACCATACAGTACTGCAGTGTCATACCTTGGGTAAAGCTCCATCTGTTGTATGGGCTGTCACCAGGTCCCTAGCCTTGAGTCATTCTTTTCTGTTTTCTGAAACGCTCATGCATATTATAAATCACTTTTTCTAAGGGCCAGTTTTTACAACAATCAACAATATTTCCAGCAGATTCGCAAGAATATGTATTCATTTTCACTCTAAAAGCAAGTGAACAGAAAAGAAAACAGCAACAGGAACTTTCCCCCTCCAAATCAAAATCAGATAAAAACTAAAAGGTTTTCAGCCTTTATAATATTAGTTGACTTGATTTTAGAAGAAAATTGTTATGTAAGATTAGCAATTTGGAATCATATCTGTACATATCCATTAAACAGAAATATGAAGTAAAAGAAGAACTCAAAATATTTGGATAGATTAGAATATTCAGAATTAGAACAAACCAAAATTCTATGACTGATCATTATCTTCAAGCTTTCAGTTACTTTATAAGGCCAGTAAACGTAATTTGCATTGAATAAATGTTATAAGATTCTAATCACTATATGATACAAACCAAATTTAAACAACTACAACTCATTAAAAACATAGAAAAAAATTTACTGGGGTGAAATTTTCATGAACAGTAATATAGTTAGGGGGAAAAAATTGTTTCTGTTGCTGTGGTTGTTGTGCCTACTGGCAGTCTTTGCGTAAAGACTTGATGAGACTTTTTAGTCTATATTACTCTGTATTATTTCTAAAGGCTCAGAGTTTAATATTAAGATAGAATGCATCAGCTGTTATATTAAAATGCAAATCAGAGACAAAATAGAAAGAATGCAGAAACAGTCTCAAGGCTAGCTCCGTGCTTGGATTGTGTTTGTACGTGTTTATGTTATACTGTAAACAAAAGTCATCTCCCTAGCCAGCATCATCTGGAAATGTGCTACAGTGTGAACAGAAGAAATAAAAAATCTGTAAAGGATATTACTTTAAGTTGTTTTAACCATGCTGATAAATATCGCCCAGAAAATGTAATATTATTTCACAGACATTCTTACTGATTCCTGCTTCATTTGTGAACTCCTATCCCAAACTCTCCAAAAACCCCCGGAAGAAAACAATTCATGAACACCAATGATTTTATTCATATTTCTAAATGTAAAATAAAGGAAGTGTCTGCCATGCATAATTCCTGTACTGTGATAAATTTCCAATGGATTCGTTTTCTTGAAAACATATTTGAAACTCTTGGACAGAGATACTCAACTCCATCAAACACCTTTTAACTATAAATAGATAAAAGTTGCCAGTAATAGTGTAAAGCTGAGGTTCTTATAGATTCATACACCTTTTGGAGAGAGATAGGGCAAAAAACAGTTCTTTGATTTTATTGGCCAACCTGACTTTTAATTTTTTATGACTAAGAAAAGGTTTTTTTCAATGTGACTTCTCTACCTCAGCTACCCAATACTCATCAATAACTGAATAAGAGGAACCTACTGCCTTATCTAAAATTCTCATCCTACACTAAACATAAAATCCTCCCGGAATCCTTTATTTTTGTCTGTCTTGATCAGTAAAATAAGCAACACGATATATCTGTTCTATGTTTTTCTGAAACATGAGCAGAGAAGTACTATTGGTTACTTTATTGCACACTGGATAATCTTGTCTGGTCATTCTATGGCTATGTCATGTTGCTCATATTTGAAATACTATCGTCCTGCTAAATACAGCCTTTAAAGATAAGTGTTCTTAGAAAACATTCTAATTTTGATTATAACTGTGATATATACAACAATCTAAATTAGTTATAATTTCTTCCTCTATGTTATTATGTGTATTCTAAAGACACAAAGATGTAGATGCGTCCTCTTCTGATACTAACTATGTCCGATGAGAAACTTCCTGTTACCTTACTATCCCCTTGACATTTGGTAGTATATTCTCCTTCTGGAGATTACCACAGGCTGGTGTCTGCTAGCTGAGGTGTGCATAGGGTTTCTTCCTCACCAATCTCAGTTAAATAAGGTGGTTTAGTTCAGAGAGTTTAAGTAACAACTCCGTACTTGCCCATCAAATTTGGATCAAAATGGATTAGGAAGAAATCACACAAATGTTTCTGCTGGCATAGCTGATGAGGCAGTAAACCTATTCAGACAGCCCAGCTGCAGGTATGTGGTTGTGTGAAAGCATTGTTGAGTGTCTGTGAACTTTCTACAACATAAACCACAGATTAAAGAACTCCTATTCTCTTAGAAAACGTATCAACCCCCCTCTAAAAGCACCAGACACCAGTCTTGCAAAAAGAAAAAGAGAAAAAGAAGTGGCAAATTCTGATCTTGTTTACATTCTGGCACATCTAAAAGCTTAAACATTTAAAATTATATTTTACAGAATTACAATTAGGTTTTGCAGTGAAGCAGTCTGGATATGGATGGGTTCGTATGCATCGCAAATACACAAACAGCAGTCAAAACACTTCTTAGAAACTTTGAGATGGCTGAAAGGTTTTGCAAGCTCTTTAAAACTCTATGATATGAAAAATCCTTGCTCATTTTATGGTCCCATGGAAAGTAATGTGAGTATTGCAAAGACTAATGGCTACATAACAGAGCTGATAAATGTGCAAGAGAGAATACAGCAACTTAAGATTATATGCCATTCTGCGTGGTGCAATTTAATGTTACAGAATTCATAATGCATATCTTTAAATAAGTTAATAATGACAGAGTTGGAGTTAGTGCATGTTGTGTTCAATTCTTAAAATAAAAAGCTTTAATCTGAAAATAAAATACATTGGGAAACTACTATCAGGTAAATATTCATCTTGATGGACCTCCATGAGCACAAGAGAAATAGCAAAATAATCAATGGACGGGATAAATTCACTGACAGAAAAGGAATATAATCTCCAATTATGGGATTTCTAAGCCTCCATTAAGTCTTTAAATCTTAACTTGCATTAACTAAGTTGCTGTGATTATACTTCAAACTCAGGAAACTTCACATGTCTAGTCATTTATCGAATGCATTTGTTACTAAAAACCAAGCAGATAGATTTTCAGGAATAAATAATAAGCTTTTTTCTTTTAAGTCCCACAGATAGAACTATAAATAGCACCTATTACAAAAATCACTTCTAGATCTTTTCCAGAATCACTCTATAAATAAAGTAGAACCTGAAATCATTAAGGTACTAAAGCCACTCTTGATTTCATGACAAAACTTCCACCCAGTAGAGTCAAACACCAGGACTCCCACTAAAGGCTATCATACTCAAGATTTCATTTCTAATCTATGTATTTCAAAATTCAAGAAGTAAAAATAGAAAGGTAGAAGGAAAGAAAAGGAATAAAAATGTTGGTGTAGTGGTACTGAAAGGCCTCTGAAGGTTTTCTGTCACTTATACCATTTCAGTGGCCTTTGAAACAAAAGCTGGGCACAGAAACAGCCATACTGTTCTCATAGAATCGTAGAGTATCCTGAGTTGAAAGGCACCCCCAAGAGTCATTGAATCCAAATCCTGGTTCTGCACAGGATGACTAAATAAATCTCACCAGGTGTCTGAGAGAACGATCCCAAAAATCACACTTAATGTCTGAGAGCACTGTCCAAAAATTTCTTGTTACTGCTGAAGACTGTTTAAACTTAATTTCCCAAATGTATCTGTAGTTCGTGGTGTTTTCTGTCCCTCAAAACTGCAGAAAGTAGCATTATCTGCATTTCTGAAAACAAAAAGAGGAAAGTGTTTTTTTTTCTTACCGTTCGGACTTTTAATCTTTTAAAATGAAGAAATTCAAAAATTTTGATGCCCAGTGTTTTCTCCTTAATTTTAATTTTATTTTTTAGGGGGTTTTTTTGGTGCCTCATATTTTAGCATTTGACTTAATAGCAGTTTGTTTAAGACAGCTGATATCATAGAGGACATAGGATAAACTCTAGTACCGTCTTTTTACCATGTTTAAATTTAATTTATCATAGTATTTTATACTGAAAATAACAAATTTATGGAAACTTGAAATCTGTGATCCTGATGCCTTGGTTTTTCACTTTTGTATTTTCAAATCCTGTACTGTCTACTATGTAACTGTGAACTTTCTTGCAGCCTGTGTGCTGCTGTTCTTTCAGGCCAGGCAGTCATAACAAAGCCTCTCCAAGCCTGCTCTTCAAGGATACCCAGACTGTCCTAGGCCTGAAATGTCTAAACCAACATCTTGAGATAAGGGAGTGAGTTGGGGAAATTACATCATTTAGCTAAAGTTTTAATTGGCTGATTTATGCTGATATACAGAGGAACCAAACCTATAAAAGTGTGAAGAACTCGTGACTTGTCCGTCTTGGAGTCCATCTTGGCAATAGCCTTTGGCTCTCCAGGGTGTACCTTTGAAAGCCTTTCAAATAAATATCCACACTCCTGTCTAGTCTCTGTTTCTGGGTAGCCTCTCAAGGCAGCAATCCTTTCCTGCAAAATTCCTCATAAATAAAAAGTTATCTTATCTGTTATACAGAAAATGGGTGAAATAGCAAATTTTGATATTGCTATATGAAATATTCTGTTCTTTCAGGCATGTTGAGAAAGTAGCAGTGGCATTTTATTGTCTTTCCTCATACACTGTTCTAATACCCACTGATACCAAGTTAAGCACACTAATTGTTGAAGTGACTGCGATGTGAGAGATACTGATTCTCCCAACCATACCCTTTCACTCACAGACACCATACTCTAACCACTGCATATAAAATGGAACATATCTCAGTACTCTTAGCCTCACTTCCTTCTGAATTTAGAAAATGGTGGATCACATTTGGAAGTCATCCTTTGTTTCCAAAGTTGTTTGTATAAAATAATTGAAATTTTGCACAAAAGGTATAATCTTCCCCCTCCTCTGCATTGTTCTTCCTTTTACGAATTTCAAATAATTTCGTTTGCAGATTAAATACTAACCCCAGTTCTTTGGTTGTATCTGCCAAAGAGATGAGTTATTATCTTTCATTTTATACCTGACTGGAAAGTGTAAAAAACAGCAAAACCACTTTTTCTTGCGTGTTTCATTAATTCTGACTGAAGTGTACTATTATTAAATATTACATAAAGAAAATAGTTAGAATTATCAGACCATGGTCCTAAAGTCAGCCAAAATTAGTACATTTTCATTATTCCCATAAGTAGTGGAAAGCCTTCTCACTTAGTCTTGAAGAAATCGATATGATTAGATATAGGCAAATCTTTTACAAAGTCATGGACATGAGTACATGAATGAAGAGTAAGTATAACAGTGCACTTAAATCTGCAGCTCTGAAAATTCCATGTCCAATTTTATGGTCACTGGAAGTAAGGAAACCCGCTACCAGGATAAAGAAAATTCTGTACTCATCTTGGGTTTTATGTCTTTTTCCTAAACATGCACTACGGACCAATATCCATGATACCTTTGCTCGAACCAGAACAGCAGTTCTTGTCTCCTAAGAGAAGTAAGACATGGCTTAATGCTTTTAGTCCCAGAAAATATTCCCAATACTTGTTTTTCATTTACTAGCAAATTAAATACAAAATACCACGCATACCAGGAATGTTACATTAGCCATCTTTTGCATGCCTTAAAGAACATAATGTAAAAGGCATAGATATGTATATGGAGTATATTTAAATTAGGATAGCACAAATTGGTAATTCAGTACTGATACTCAATGATTTAAATTAATTCCACAAAGAGGTCTTCTGTTTGAAGAAACTTTGAGTTGGAAATTGTCTTGTTTATCTTTAAAAGCAGCTATTATTGTCAATAGTCTGACTTGGCCTTCCTAGGTCTCATACGTGCTTTGAAGATTCTCATTCATAGAAGTATGTTTTTTATTTTCAGTGATAAGAGAAATTCATGATTTCTGAAGAAATAGAGTGCGCTATGTCAAAAAACTAATGAGTTTTTACCCTCCTTTTTACTCATAAGAGCAAAAATCCTTCTAGTTTGAAAAGGAGAAAATGAAAAACATACAAATCTACGTGGAGGTAAGAATGCCTCGGAGTAGAAGGAAAACTTTGCTTCAAAATTGCATGCAAATGCTCCCTCTTACACCTTTTAGCACTTCCTTCGCAAGGAATACCCTTCTGGCATGCCTGAGCTGAATCCACATCACTGCAATATTTCTTGCAGCAATTTAACTCCTATATTCTCTTTATTGCTCATGACTTGCTTTGAGCAATCTCTGTGTGAAGGAGCTTGATGGGGATTTAAAGCGGAGGAGAAGGGAGTCAAGGATAATGTTCCTGTTCCAGATTCAGCATTATTTCTGAAAAAGCAGTTGGCAAAACATGGTTTGCAAAACTAACTTCCAGAATAAGTGAGAAGTGTGAATACTTTTTGCAGCTGATTTTATCTTTTGGGGCTTTGTGGTGTCCATGTAATGGGAACTAATGGTCTTGGAAAAAAAATAGCTTTTATTACTGCAAGTTGACTTGCTGCCAGAAATTTTTCAACCTCTGCGCCTTGCAGTCAATCAGCCACTTGAATAGCCTGGACTTACAATCTTAGGAAAATTTTGCCTGAAGGCACAGTAAAAAACCTAACACACTCAAAGAGTAGAAATACTTTGGTATTGCTTCCCTTTCTGAAGAAATAATAAAAATCAGAAGCAAAAGCGAAAAAAACACCCATCGCCCCCAAATAGATAATGAATAACTGGAAAAAAAAGGTTTTTTTAATGTAGTGGAAGTAAAAATTATCACATAAACAGCATATCTTATTACTATTTGGGAGTCCTTTCTAATACATTTCTTACAAGACCATGAAAACAAAAATAATCATGGATGGAGGTCCTAATCTATCATGACAAGTGTTAGAGAGCTTACCAGAAAAGGACTGGTAACTCTGCCAATAGCTGGGTACAAATTCTAATTTTAGAAGTCTTTAGCTTTTCCCAAATTTTTTTTGTAGTACTCTGATCCCTGAATTTGACTTAGCATTTGGAGTCCCTGCTTGTAATTTATTATTTTGTCTGTCTGAAGTAACCCTTAAGGAGCAGTTAGTGAGTTGCCTTGGAAGCCTTGCTGTTGATGGCAACTAGACTGAGTCTCCACATTGAATTTCTTCTCTTTTGACTTAACAGCTCTGCACACCTGCCAAGAAGTTAATTATGCTCAAATTCTTTGCTGGAATACAATCCCTAGCAGTAGACCTGTGTTTTGTGTTCAGGTAGTTCATGATGCTTCCTTTCTGTTTTATCTGCTGTATAAATTACCTTCATAATTGTATGGGTTTTGGCTGTGAAAGAGTAAATTCTCTTCACACTAGCTTGTAGGGTGCTATGTTTTGGGTTTGTGACCAATACAGTGTTGATAAATGTCATGATTTGACCCAAGCTGGAAACGACACAGCCACTAGCTCATTTCCCCCCAGGTGGGACAGGGGAGAGAATCAAAAGAGTAATAGTGAGAAAACTCATAGGTTGAGATAAAAATGGTTTAATAGGCAAAGCAAAAGCCACACACACATGCAGCACAAGGAATACATTCACCACTTTCCATGGGCAAGCAGATACTCAGACATTCTCAGGAGAGCAGGGCTCCATCAGGCATATCAGACTTGGGCAGACAGACACCAACACGCTGAACATTCCCCACTTCCTCCTTCTTCCCCATTTCATATGCTGAGAATGATGCCATATGGTCTGGGATATCCTTTTGGTCCGTTGGAGTCAAAAGCAAAATGAAAACATCCCTTAATTATTAACACCATTTCCAGCATAAATTTAAAACAGAGCTCCATACCAGCTACTGTGCAGAAAATAACTGTGCCCCAGCCAAAACCAGCTCAATAGCTCAGTAATGTTTTAGTTATTGCTGAGCTTGCACAGCATCAAGGTCTGTTTTGCACCTCCCTCCACCCAACCAGCAAGGAGGCTGGGTGTGTACAGTAGCCTGGGAGAGGACACAGCAGGAAAAGCTGACTCCTACTGACCAAAGGGATATTCCATACCACATAGCATTGTACTCTTCAATAAAAGCCAGGGGAAGAAGGAGAAAGGGAGAGACATCTGGGATAGAGCACTTTTCTTCCAAGGGAACCATTACATATGATAAAGTCCTGCTTTCTTGGAAATGGCTGAACATCTGGAAAGCAGTAAATTGATTCTGTATTTTGTTTTGCTTGTGTGTGAAGCTTTTGCTTTACCTGTTAAACTGTCTTTATTTCAACCCATGAATATTCTCACTTCTGATCCTCTCATATATTCCACAGGGAAGAGAGTGAGAGATCAGCTGCGTGGGGCTGAGCTGCCTACTGAGATTAAACCACAACAACAATTATACAGTTTTATTGAAAGAAAAGTTTTAATGACATCTACTGTGGGTTTGGGGTTTTTATTTTTTTAAATAAAATGATGAAATTTTTCTATTCCTACATGTTTATAACAGTCAGGGCCTCCATAGAGGAGGTAAATTTTTCTTATCACTTGGGATGCCAATTAAGAACTAGTTTGCTGCCTTATATTAATAACCTGAATATTATAACACAGAAATGTAAAGAAACCAACTTTCTTTACCAACCAAGCAAAGCTCATCACAAGGCACATGCAGATGCACAATGGTGTAAAATAAAAATGCTAGAAAAATTTCTGAAATAATGAAAAATATATGTAAAGTATTTTTCAAAGGATACAACCATTCTCTTTATAGCAGTGTTCTTCACTTGCTTGTAAACACAATTCTACATAGAAATGTAATCAAGGATCTGGATGACCAAGTTGTTTAATCAGCAATTATTTTCCTTTAACTGAAGACAGCAAACCAGCAGCAAGGTAATTACCTGTTATGATACATATAATTTTTTTGCTCCATACAAACTGTGCTCTGAAAGAGACCTTTCTCCTCTCAAACACCAACATATAACTACATTTTCCAAAGTAACATCATTATTATATGCCAAACCTGGTAGTGTATTCCACCCATTAGAGTAAGATATTTTTAGTGAATCTCAATAAATACATTTTGTCATAATTTTTGCCATATTTGATTTTAATTTAACCACTACGAAAGTAGCAGTTTTGTTCTATTCAGTTCCTCACTTATAAATGATACTGTATTCCTTTAAGATTCTGAGAAACCTAAGAACTGGTCAGGTAAAGTCACCTGTGAGTAGAAAAAGGGAAAAATCATACCCATTTTAAAAAAGGGTAAAAATGAGGACTGTGGGATCTACTGACCAATCAGCCTCTGTGCTCAGTGAGCTCATGGAAGAGATCCTTCTGGAAGCTATGTCAAGGCATATGAATGACAAGGAAGTGACTAGAGATATCAACACAGCTTCATGAAACAAAAATTCTGCCCGACTGATCTACAGTGGAGTGGCCATGTTGGTCAGTAAAGGGAAGAGAAACTGATGTCCTGTAAGGCCTTTGGCACACTCCTACACTGCTAAATTGGAGATACATGCTTTGATGGATGGGCTATTCAATAGATAAGTAATTGGAAGGATGGAGGCATCCAAAGAGTTAGAGTCAATGGTTTAGTCTCCAAACGGAGATCAGTAACAAATTGTGTCTCCCAGGGGTCTACATTTGGCCTGTTAGACAATGGGAGTGAGCTTCTGCAGCATCTGGATGAACCCAAGCTACGTGGTACAGTTGATCGACTTGAGGGAAGGTAGGCCATCCCTAGGGACCTTGGCAGACTTGAGGATTGGGCCTGTGTGAACTTCAAGAAGTACAAGGCCAAGTGCAAGGTCTGCAGCTGGGTCAAGGCAAACTGGTGTATAGGCTGGGTTTTGAAAGGATTGAGAGCAGTCTTACACAGAAGGAATCCCAATTCCAGTACCAGTAGATATTGGTAGCTGATTTTTAAACTGAAAAAGGGTAAATTTAGATTAGATGTGAGGAAGAAATTTTTCTCATTGAGGATGACGAGACATCAGAATAGGCTTCCCAGAGAAGTTGTGAATGGTCCCTCCGTGGTGGCAAAGGTCAGGTTGGACAAGGCTCGAAGCAACCTGATCTAGAGAAAGGCATCCCTGCCCATGGCAGGCACTGGGGTAGGACAGGAGCTAGATGATCTTGAAAGGTTCTTTACAACCAAAATTTTTCTATGATTCTATGTACCTGGATTAAATATCACATGAAGCTTTATGTTGTATTCGGTGCTGGTTTTTCTTCAGATTAGTTTTCAGCATTGCACTGAAAAACTGTAGAATCCTAACAGAGCCAAATTTTTCCACACTCTTTTAAATTTTTTTTGTTTACTTATACATATCAATTTTTTTTGAGAAATCCTTGATAATGTAGCTGTACTCAGTTGCTTTTAATAAAGACTCCTTCAAAGTAATCAAGAAAGGAATAAATCTTGAATTCATGCAGATATGTGCATACACACACATCTCATTCACACAGAAAGTAAGCATGAAACGAACTAGTGCTTTCTAGACAATCTGAGAGAAGAATAACGGGGTCAGGAAATATTTTAGGTACCAGATGCTGTGAAATAAAGTACAATAGGTCAAAACAGGCCAAATCAGATTGTCAAGGTGCTGTATCAGCTTGGGCCACCTCTCATCTGACAGTGATTCACCCAATACTCAGGAAAAAAGGCTCCCTAGCTACACATCCCCTGTGCATGGCAAGTCCAGACAATGAAGCCCACTCTATGAACTGCAGCTCTCCAGTGGCAAGTATGAATGGAACTCTCATTTCCTACTTAGAAAGGCATCCTACTGAATTAAAGATGAAGAAAATACACTGAACCCCGACTGCGAGTCTGCCTGTTAGGAAGCTTCCCTTAAGGACTATTGTACTTTGCTCAAACTTAAAAATGACAGCTTTAAAATACACAAAAGTGTTTAACTGTGGCACACATGCCTTAGTTTAAAGGATCAATACAATAAAGAATTGCTAATATGTATTCTTCCTGAGTACAGTCATTGCATGCCAAACTGCTTAATTTATTTATGCACATCAGCTGCTTTTGTAGATGTTTTCGTTTTCACCTGCATTGAATCTTTTTTTCTACTTCACAAAAATTCACTAAGACAGAATTCTGCAAGACCAATAATTGGCACATAACATAAATACCAATTTGCTGGGGTAAAAAATAGCAAGAGTATGGAATTTCTTAGAAAATTCATAGCCATTCCTTTTTGCTTCTTCTTTTTCCTGCTTTCTCCACTCCCCACTTTTCAGATACTGTCCTGTGACACATGCAGGTTTAGTAGCACTAAATGCTTGCCTAGCAACTTATCCTGGCTGCACTGCAATATATTTGAAAGCGCTGCAAACAGTAATCTGCAGCTATTTTCAGTACTACTGAAACACATCTATTAAAGTTTTCAATGCTCACTACCACCTTTCACTTGTATGAATTTCGGATTCAGTCCCCATTACATCACCGATTGCAATAAGAATTTTCCTTGCTGTCTGTATTGTGAATATAAGATAAAGATCATAGTCAGTGTAACAGCTCCACTGTCCATGATCTAAAATCTCTATTTCCGTTAAGAGTACTGTTGTGTGGAATGCACAAAACAGTTTTTGACTCTGCATGATCACAATAAGTGAATAGAGAAATTTTGTAGTAATACTAGTGGTAGAGAGCCTAGTGGTGTTTCTCCATTATGTGATAGAAGAAAAAGGTTGAAGCTATAAAACCTTTTTCTTAGATTAGTTATAAAGAGAAAAGTCTATCAGTACTTCCAACATCTGCTGTGCAGAGGAAGCATGAACATGCTGAAAAGACCAGTTTCGGAAATAGAGTCCTGGTCTCCTCAGAGCAAAGCATTTAAAATACAAGTATGGCCAAGCTGAGTGTCTTACTTTTATCATAAAAGTTATGCAAACACTGGATTTTAGTGGGCTTCAACTAAATACTACAAAAATTCATTATGTTCAGTGTTTTCATCACTGGATTTAACCTCTAACAAAGTCCAGATCCTTAAGCAAGTAAAAAGATACATTTCTATTAAAAATTTCACTGAAGAATCCTCATAAGCAAGGCACAGGCGATATATTTCACTACCACTATATGAAGAAATAAAACGGACATACTTAATTTTTTTACAGAAACCAGTTCTGGTTGGTCTTTTTAGTTTTTTTTTTTTTTTTTTTTTTT
>VZRR01002347.1:0-129568 GCA_013398015.1 Oreocharis arfaki | reverse complement strand
TTTTTTAAACAACATCTCAGTTTCTATTTGCTTATAAGCTAAGAGAAAACAGACATTAAGCTAAATAGCACACAGTTATGGTTTTTACTTTAAAGTTAACAGACAAAAGTCTTTTTGTGCAGTGCCAGTCCCAGATATTTTTGCCAACCTGGGATATGGCCTTTCTGCCTCTTTTCAGCTTACTGATTAATAACCAATTCCATGGCCTGTGGTGGCATACATATCTGTGGTGGCATGCATACACTCCATTACTGTCTGAGATATCAGAAGTTTGCTTAATTTGAGACGTGGTTATTTTCAAAAGAATGTGAACTGTGGTAACACATGTACATGAAATTGCATGCATTGCAGGAATGTTTCGAGTTACGTGACAGAGGGTGTGCATCTTTCAAAGGAAGGGAGAAATACATAAAGGAGTGGCAGTTCCAAGAGAGAAAAAAAAAAAAGAAAAAGGTTAAATAAATTTAAAAAGCAAATACTTTCAATGAGAAAAAAATAAACATAACTTACAGTTGACCCTGGCCAGCTTTAATTTATGGGGTGAAAATGGGACACGCTCAAGCTATCTTATACAACCATAACACTGAAAACCATACACACATTTAGGACTCAATCAGTGCACTATTTACCAGACAGGTATTTTCATAACTATACTACATGCATATCTTATTTCAGTTTAACATTACTATGAGTACAATCAACTAATATCAGTTCTTAAAATATACACACACTGAAACATGGTATGCAGTGTCCAGAATAGAAATAAAAGCTTGTGAAATTACCTTGAAAACACTTCTTCAAAGTAAACTTGATACAGTGGGTAGTATTAGAGACATTGTTTTTTCAATAAGTAAACACCACAGTCTTAGTACCTAACACCTCATCAATATTACTATATAATACTGTTAAATGTGCAAAATGACAGAAGAACAGTTAAACTAAAACATAATGAAGATGGAAAACTGCACAAAATGAAGCAGTAGGGAAAGAGTACTGCTTATTTGTTCATTCCATAAGAAGTATGAAATTATATAAAGCAGCTCTGCTACTCAGAAAAGTCTCATAAAAGAGAATTTAAAATTGTTTTATGGACCTGATGACCTCTAAATTTGACCTGTTTCCTGATGAAGTTTGCATCCTTAAAAAAAAAAAAAAAGGAGAGATCTGCTTTCTCCTCACACCATTCCGAAGTCTTTTTTTTTATTAATGTAACTCAAAATACAAAATTTTATCCAATGAAAAGATGACAGGATGAAATTCCTGAAAGAAAAATTCTGCTTCTAAATGTGCTTAGAAAAAACCTCATCTGCAACATTATTGCATAAAATATTGCAGCCACATGGGACCAAATAATTATTTTGTAACTTGCATGGGGTGCTACGAAAACCCAGATGGCATTCGGCTTTACATCTTTGCAATTCATTTTGTTTTTATACATTTTACCACAATGTGTTCTGATAATACCAAATAAATATAAAAAAGCTAGTCACTGACATTCCTTAAAGAAAATTAAACTGGGTCCTCACAGACTTGTTCAGGAAAGGCATGAAGAAACAACTTCCTCAGAAGAACCAAACAAACAAGGAAGTCATCATTTAGTACACTAATGGTCAGCTCAAAGTGTTGAACTCAAGGGAAAAGCTTGATGGAAATTAAGCAAATTTGAAATTCTTTGATCTTTATGGGGTAAATTTGCAGACCTGCAAATTCTTGGTGGATAAGACCTCAAATGAAGAATGTTCCAGACAATAAGTTATGTTCTGACCATTAGCAAATACACATATTTGAACTCTCACAGATAGAAGTATTCCATTATAATGTAACAAAGCATATTCTCCGCATGGTGTTTCTCACGTATTAAACATGACAGTGTAATGATTTGTGCACTGTTATTTCTGTAAAATTATGAGCTGCACATTCTCACTGAACCAGTCCATGTCCTCTTCTTCAAACTTTCAAAATGTGTGCCAACAGCTGTTTTGTTGAGAAACTCTCAAAGCTTTTTCTATTTCCTCTACAAAACCAGATACTTCTCATTAATAGAGCAAACACTTAAAACATGAAAAAAAGTTGGAGAATACTCTCCTGATTTAGTATCTCTGGGTGACTTTCAGAGTTTGTATGATAAGAAATCCTGTCTAGTTTGTGGACTTGGTACAATTTTAAAGCAGCCTTACAATATGTGACATTTGTTTGGGGGTAATTTTACCAAGTTGTACCTTATTACCTTGAATTGTATCTAGGTCACCTTAATTCTATAAATCATTGCTTACAGCTACAAAGAATGGGAACTGGACACAGGGCTTGTATTTTTATCCAAAATATTTATTTTAATTCAGTGTAACATCGTACATGTAGCAAATTATTTCCCAATATTGTAAAAAATAATTATTTCTTGGCTAAAAAAATCCATTCATGTCAAATTAATTTTTAGGCAGTAGCACATTTATTAATGAAGGCAAGAGCTAGAAGGAGTGGATGCCAATCACGCTTTGGCTTTTATGGATGAAAACAGCGTTTGTGAGAAGTGAAGTATACAACACTACAAACATAAGATGGTAAGGTAAAAGTTATATTTTAAATAAACTTATGTCAAATAAAAGAAAGTAATAATTCTTATATGAACACAAAAAAATCCATATACAGTTTAATAAGTGCACTGATTTTCAAAATGCTACCTGCAAACTTGCTTGCTGAAATGGACTGTATGACTATATTTCACATTGTGACAAGGCAAACTTCCTAACTTCTTTGATATCAGTTTAACTCCACTCTAATTCTGTTTGAAGCTAAATGTTGATTCATGTTTTTTTCAAAGCTGACTCTTTTTAAAAATGTCTATCCTTGAACAGCCTACTGACACATCTGGCAGAGTCACATGAATGCAGACAGAATTCTCACTGAGCAGACACGTTTAAATGGAAAAATCAGCACTGTTAAATGTTTGCAAGATCACTGGCAAGATGCTTTCTGCATTTAATGTAAATATGTCCTCATCAAAGGAGCAGGAATTTAAGAAGGGTAAACTAACCACTTGACTAACTAGAAGCTCATGTGGTCTGAATTTAGCACTATAGTCAGGTCAAGGTTTTCATCACACTGTGATAAATACTATTTAATCAACTATTTTAATCATCATGTTAGCTCATTAGAAATAACAGAGTTATATTTTATTTTCTCAAAGTTTTTTTGAGCTGTTCATTCCATTATGAAAACAACTACTACCTTGGAAATAGATATTTTCTCAATATAGGTTTTAACATACTTATGCTTATAAAGCAGTGACAACAAATTGCTTTGAGCTACACTAGCAAAAAACAATTTTTTAAAAAAATGGTAACAAATATTTCTACAATTTGTCTTGTACAACTAATACCTTGGGTTGTACAACAGACTTTTTTCTCCTCTTTACATAAGAAAACCCCAATGAAATATGATAGACTATCCATCATAACCTGATTTTGAAATATAGTCTCTGAGTCTTCTTTTGAAAACCAGAATCTAGCTTGCCCCAAACAGAAAAGGTTACACTGTTGCAAGAGAGACATGAGATATTCTAACCAGTCCAGAAATCTTGATCAAAGACATCTATAATAACATTAATCTCTAGACCCACAATGTGAAAAGACCATGATGAAATCCTCATTAGTTTATTTACCGAATTCTGTAGGTTTGGGAGAATAGAAATGGAAATTTAACAACATCAATTATCAACATTGGTTAATTTTAACACTTCCCAGTTTATTGTCAAAAAAAGTGTTCCAGTTTCTTCATATAATTTTGGTTTAGATCAGCTGAAGAAGGGACCATCTAATACACTTCTTGCCAAGGAAGGAGTCTGGATTTTTATGCACAGTTCATTTTTCAACTGTAAGACCTAGCGCTGAATGGGAAACAATTTCAGGTACCAGCACTCCAGTGTAAATAGTGTCTAAATCTATTAAATATATATGTAGTGTATGTAATTCCTGCTATTCACTAGCCTTCTTTTACAACAAGGGATGTCTGAGCCATCACAATCTGAGATACCCTAAAGCAACATGATAAGACTCTAGATAGAACTTCACAATAATGTAAGATTTACATCTATCCTTTGTCATATCTGTCAGCCCTGTACATCAGAGATACTGCCATACATGTAAAACGGAACCAGATAGACACACAGGCAACCTAATCAAGCTCAATTGAGTTCAAATAGGAATTCAGCTTCTCAAATGTCAGTGTCTGCTTTACTATGGCCTGAATAACTCGAATAATAAATAATATCATGGAATTACAGAATTGTTGAGGTTGGAAGGTGCCTTGGGAGATTGTCTAGTCCAACCCTTCTGTTCATGCAGGGTGATCTAGAGCAGATTGCCTGGAATCGTGTCCAGGTTGGTTTTGAATATCTCCACAAGTGGAAATTTCATAACCTATCAGGGCAAAATGCACTAATGTTTGACCACCCACACAGTAGAAAGCTTTTTCTTGCATTTAAGTGAAATTTTCTGTATTTTCAGTTGTGGTCATTGTGTCTTGTCCTATCAGTGGGCTCTATTGACAAGAGTCTGGCTGTCTCTTCTTTGTTATATTGCATAAAGTGCCTACATGTGTTAACAAGATCCTCCTGAGATATCTGTTCCCCAGGCTGAATAGTCCCAGTTCATTCAGCTTCTTCTCCTGTGAGAGAGGCTTCGGTCCCTTAATCTGTCTTGTACTGAAGAGCCCAGAACTGAACACAGTACCTGAGATATGTCTCACCAGTGCTGAGTAGAGGGAAAGGTTCACCATCCCTGACCTGCTGGCAATGCACTTCAAAATGCAGCCTAGTACACTGTCAGCCTTCTTTGCTGCAAGGGTACACTGCAGTCTTCTGGCCAGCTTCTTGTTTATGAGGACTCCAAGGTCTTTCTCTGACAAGCTACTTTCCAGATGATTTTGTATAGGTGCCTGGGCTTATAATTCTCCAGGTGCAGGACTTCGCATTTCCGCTTTTAAACACCATGGGATTCCCCTTAGCTCAGTTCTTCACCCTGTCAAGATCCCTCCAAGCAGCAGGACCTTTGTTGTATCAGCTACTTCACACACTTTTTTATCATCTGTGAACTTGCTGGGGGTTCACTCTGTCCTACTGTTCAGGTCATTAACGAAGGCATCAAACAGTACTGGACCCAGTACCAATCCCTGGGGTACACTACTAGTTACTTGCTTCCAACTCTACTTCTCACCACTTATCATAACCTTCTGGACCCAGCTGCTAAGACAGTTTTCAATCTACATCACTCTCCACCTATCTAACCTGTGATTTGCCATCTTGTCTATAAGGATGTTATTGAAAATAGGGTCAAAGGTTTTACTAGAATCAATGTAAAGAACACTTACTGCTCTCCTGTTGTCCTCCAAGTTAATCATTTAATTGTAGAATGTTGGTTAAACATGATTTCCCCTTTTTAAATCCATGCTGACTATGCCCAATTATCTTCATGTGTTTGGAGATGGTTTCAAGGATTCCAAGGTTCCATCACCTTCCCAGGGACTGAGGGGGTTGACTATCCTGTGGTTCCTCAAATCTTCCTTTTCACCCTTCTTGAAGAATATTTCACACTCAAACACTTGAATTTACATGTCTTAATCTGTGTCTGAATTCCACTACAGATGTAAAAAATTGTAGGAAAACCTAACAAAGTACGAAGGGAATCAGTCTGGATATACAGCCCCCAAACATTTTAACCTCTGTATTTCATTAAATAGGTTTTTATTACAAGGCACATTTTATAGTTAATTGATATTCATCTGGCATGAAAACCCTGAGGCAGAAATTGGTCCCATACCCTATTGCCACATAACATCATATAACCTGTACCCAAATCCATGTAAAATATTGTTTGGGAAACAGAGAAACTCCAATCACACTGATACACAATTAATTCCCTAGGAACTTTTCAATTGCATGTCTTTGGGTCACCTGCCTAATAAAGCCTTTCACTCTCTTAAAGCAGTATGGCTACCCTTAAAATATAATGACTGAAAAAAAACATAAGAAGATTTATTCGAAACTTAAATAAAAATAACAGACAGTAGGATCCTTCATTTGGTGTCTTGATGGAAATCTTTGTACTGCTGCATGTTTATATGTAAAACACATTTTCTCGATAAACATCAGAGCAGCCCCTTCTTTTTCCGCCTTAAAAAAAAAGTAAAAGGAAAACTGTTCACTTGATCTCTTTACTGCAGCATCTGATTTTAACAAACCACCAAATTTCACAGTGCTCACTAGCACTCTTGAGAAATTATCTTCCTCCCTAGTATTGGTACAGCTTGGAGATCACATCTTCATGGGATCTGAAGCACGTGATTTGTGCCCTCGGGTTTTATGGTTACTTACGTCTGCAGAGACTATTATCTGTCAAGTAACATTGCAATTCAAGCTATTCTTTTTTCAATAAAAGTTGCAGCCTTGGTCTTTAAACCAATTGTTAGCATGCTGTATATTCTGCCTTCACCTTCCGCAGTGGCACACACATTGTCCTGAGCATTTATATGCAGCTTTAGCTCTCTTTTCCACAGCACAAACTGTGCAGCCATTAATGAATTACATGACCTCCTTAAACGAGGTAGGCCAAATTGCACCCTCAAATACACAACCAAAACTTTCATTGGTTGCAGTCTCTGTAGATTCAATGGTAGCTGATCTCAGATTCGTATCTGAGGGCAGAATGTGACCCAGCGCATCCATTAAGTGGCCTTAGTCTGTATAGCTCTTTATCAATTTGGTGAGCAAAGACATAGATTAATGGATGGAGAATGAAAGAGTGGAAAAATCGAGGTTCTTAAAGGTTTCTGATGAGCTGGGAAACTGAACACAACAACAGCTTAAAAAAAGATACAGAAAAATGTTCAAATATTTAAAAGGTTAGCACTTCTCATAGTCAACACTTTAAAATTATTATATTATAATATTATTAAAATTACCTTTCTTATATTTCAGCTCAGGGAGAAAATTACAATAAGGTTAGGGGGTTTTTTTTGGACAAAATACATGGGTTTGTCTTAGTATGGCTTGGATTGGAAGGCAGTTTAAAGATCATCTATTTGATATTTATCATCTAGTCTTGATGGATTTGGTTCTATTTATTTAAAGTTAAATAGCCAGCATGTGCTGCAGTTACTAAACCTTGTAAGGATTCAAAATTAAAATTCAAAGATAAGTTTAACTTTTTCATATAAAATAGAAATATCTTAAACTTTAACATAAGGTTTTGACAAAAAAATAGGTAGCTTAATGGCTCCAGGTTTCTAACAGAAGTGAGTCTGAGTTATATTCTGTGCAATCTGGGATAATTTAAAGCCGTTTCTTGCATGGAGATTGTCTTAATAAAACATTGAAAGAATAAAAGCACGTTTTGTGCACTTTACTCTTCTGAAACTTTTAGGAACTGTAAAATCTAGAGAACTGGTTACAGTCATGAACCCAGACTGAAAATTCTGAAGGTGTTCAAAAGGGACATTTGGATAACCTGTTTAAACCTCAGCTGTGCACTTTGTTTAGAGGACTGAATCTAGATGATTTGATCCCTCAGGGGTCACCAGGGAGACAGACAGGCATTTGTGTGAAAATGCATCAAATACTTCCCTCTCACCCATTCTTGGGTTGAGCCTTTAAACCAGTATATCTTGAAACAATAAATTAACTTGATCATTCATATTATGACGCAGTGAATAATTTCAGGGCCCTGACCTAAAAATCTAATCCCTGCCTATCCCAATGAATGGCCAAAAACCAAGTGAGAAACCCCAGCAAACTAGGGACCCTATCAAAATCACAGAGTTTGGGTTTATGCCTTTAGCTCCCCTCTCTCAGGGTTCATTGTCCCCCACACTTTTCCAGAGGCAGGCACCTAAGACTACATTTTCTTGCAAAAGTGAGATGGAGCAGGAAGTGCTGAGGCTGAGCTTTGCTGCAATACCCATTGCTGCACTAGAAGAGTGCTCAAGCTGGGAAAGCAGCCCAACAGCAAAGACCTCTTCAAATCCCTGTCAGAAAAAAGGCGAATGTGCATGGTGGCTCAGTGGCCCTACCGTAGTTTCTGGTTGTCAAAATCTACCCATCTTGTTTTGCCATCTTTGTTATACTCCACTTGTATTAATTCAGAATTAAATAAATACCTGTAATATTCCACAGAAGATGATCTACCTTTCAGACAGTATAAAAGTTTATGGGAAAACAGGACAGTCCTTCTCTGTATTACAACCTATTCTGAGTTTTCTGTTGCTGGGATGCAATGCTTTAGGAAGTTGCATCACAACAGCACTGAACATCTACGGAAGCTGTACACCAGGAATTAGTATTTTCAGTTAGAAAGGGTGTTGGAGATAGGATTGCATTGAGTTATCACAGATTTTAATAAGGTTACTCAGGTCGTTAATGCCCTCTCAATAGCCACACAGAGTTATTTGCCCTAAAAGGGAATAAACAATATAACAATCAAAAAAAAAATCGCTTTCGAAATTATTGTAGAGTGGAGCTTTAGCCATTATCCTTGAGAAAAAAATAACCATCTACTCTAACAGATATTGCTGACAAGTATTTTATATCTATTTTTAAAATTCTTACTAATTAATGCAAAATACTTCTCACACCCCATTATGTTTAGACCTTCACCAACATTCGAATTTTAAGGAAACAAGGCATCATTACAGCCTTAACAACATATCAAAAATAAAGCAACCCCAGTTTAATTGTTTCTGAGGATTGTGCTCAAGGGGAAAAAAGGAACATTTAAAAGCTTGTTACTTAATGCATGTAGCTCAATGTTTATATTTTCTGGTTTCAAACATAAGCATGTTTTCAAAGAAACATGTATTAAAGTATTTTCAATAGAATTACTGCCTTCAGTTTGTTTTCACACAAAATATGAGACTCTTT
This sequence comes from Oreocharis arfaki, assembly GCA_013398015.1. Classification (NCBI taxonomy): domain Eukaryota; kingdom Metazoa; phylum Chordata; class Aves; order Passeriformes; family Paramythiidae; genus Oreocharis; species Oreocharis arfaki. The sequence goes on along the minus strand of VZRR01002347.1, from coordinate 120,660 downwards.
TCAAGTTAATGGATAAATTTGCTCATCTCTTTCTTTATTATCAGGCAAAGATAAATAAGTCTTTTTCATTCAATCTGCTGAGATAACTTGTGCCCATGCCGAAAGGTGATCTGTTCTAATCAACTTCGTGAAGTCTGATGGAATTACACTGAACATATTTCATACCTGACACAACTACAGAATGATACAGTTCAGGACAAACATTGGTGACCTGAATAATACATGACAGACAGATGACCGGGTGAGAAAAGTAATTTTTCACCTACACCACTTGAGTTTCTTTATTAAAGGCTGAGACATATTTGATGGAAAGAAGCCTGCTTTGCCAGCTAAAAGCTGGTGTGTTTTATTAATAGCTCAGTCAGTATTCCCTTGCCATTTTACTACTTGAAACATTATTTTGACAATAAAATACTATATGTATCTAGTTTGCATGGAAAGTACCATGGAAATACCACCAACACTGGTGAAGAGAAAAATAAAGATTTAAGAAATTAAAGTTGTTAATTATATAAATTTAATTCTCAATAGATGCACATATTTTAAAATCAGAGTAAAAAATATCATGAAGGAGAAAAGCATTTTGGAAATAAAACAGCTACATAATCACAGGAGAATATATCAAATATCTATAATGGGTGGAAATTATTTCTCCCATGAGCTTGCAAGTAGATCCAATACATTTAAAAATAAATGTACTTTTTATAAAAGTCAAGTAAATTTGGCCTCAACAATACAATTTTGTTTATGTGACTTAAATAATGTTTTGTCAAGGAAGGTTAAGGTTAGGACAAACAATAATATCTTAGAAGTTGGCCCAAAAATAGGTGGACTGCTTCAAATATTTCTGTGTTTGAAGCCATACCAAGTTTTACTCTTGGCTGTATTTTTCCTCTGCAGACAGCAGCCAGGACAAATAGTTTTCTACAAATTCATAGTGTGTGACACCAGTGATCCAAAGGCTAGACAGAGACCACATGCTCATATTGTACTAATGACTCTTGTTTCACCAATTTTGTAACTGGGGACCTTCCACATATCACTGCTATCATGAACTCTCAACAATCTCTTTTCTGTGCTCAAAGAAGCTTAAAACTTTAAATGAAATCTCAGAAACTTCTTGTGTTTTACTTGCTTATGTTGTTTTACTTGCTGTAACAGAAGAACACACCATATATATTTAAACTACATTTCCTCAGTTCTTTTTTCTATGGTAGCCTTTTGAAGCTAATTGAATGCACATGTCATACTGAAAATAGTCTAGAAGCTGCTATAAGTTTAAACGTGAATACAAAACTGATCTTGGACCTAGCGAGCAAATATCAGTATATAGTCATAAATATTTCACTTGAAAGAATAAGAGCTTGATCTCTCATACTGGAAAATGTACAAAAAGTTTATCTGAAAGAAATAAAACTAAATATGCAGTGTATGATATTGGAGAGATTTTGCTAACATTAGAAGCATTACATATTTATACACATTTACAAACAGCTTTAGAGGTATGATGCTTAATCAAATTTAAAATGTCAGACACGAAAGTAACCAGAAGTTGTCCTAGATCTGCAAATAACTTTAAAACCCTCTGCTTTTCTACATATAAATATATAATTCAAACACCCTTTTTCACTCAGGAAGATAAGTTTTTCAGACTTTATTAAGTCAACTTTTCAGACATGGGTAGAACAACAACAAAGAAATTGTTTCCTCTCAAACCCCCATGGTGGCTTTGTCATACCCTAACTACAGTACCAATTCCTTCAGTAAGTAAGCCTCAATACCTCTGATGAAGCCCACAGGCCCTCCTAATCTGGAACAGTTTAGCTGAACCTGAAGAAGGGGTCTTATTAAGCATAATATATTGCACAGATATACTTTCCCAGATTAAGTGTTTCAACAGCTGTTTGTAACATTATTTAATAAGCCAAAAAAATCGTGGTCACTAATGGTGTGCAAAGATATCTTCAAGATAATAGTCAGAATAATACTTTAGATCAAAAACTCTTGTTGACAGGAGACAGACTGCAATGCTCAAATGGTCAGAGAGTTCTCCAGATCCAGGACATCTACTAGGAAAGCAGTGGCAAAATCTTTGGAAGGGGTTTTCAGGCTAATGCTGAACATACTATCTAAAAGCCCCCAGCAGTTTTCTGGAAGAAAACTTGAGCCTAAATTTCCTGCATCCTCAGCATCAAACGTATGTGCAAAGATGCACTTTCAAGTCAGAGAAAGAGACTTTTGGAAAACCCTTTTTTATCACAAGGACACAAGCAAGTTAAAACCTAAATTGTTTCAGAAAAAGAGAATTCATCAGTCTCTGTTTGTGGTCCTGTCACTGCTTTAGTTAAACAGAGTGAGGTTCAATTTTAAAACTCTTGTAGCTTTTACAGTTCTTACCATAGCAGCTGTGCTATTATGGACTACTGTTTTTCTGAATTGAACAGAGATTCTTCATTGAACAAAAATTATCAACACAATAATATTTTATTTGTGAAGATTAGGCCTAATTACTTCTCAGCAAAATGCAGATTTCTTCTCAATCTGAACACTTCTTTCTGGAATGGTACATTTAACGTGTGTCTTTCCATGTGAACAAACCTGAGGTTCCTTAATTGGACTTTAGATACTTTGCAACAGCAGTGACTAAACTGAGATATCTATGAGTTCCTCCAGGAATCAAAGAAATCTGGCATCAAGCCCTCATGCCCAAACATGGGTAAAAAACAAAATGCAAAACTTTCCTAGCAATCTCTGTAAGTCAAATATTTTTCCTACCGTAAAAACTGAATTTGTATATACAGCAGAAATACCCAACTTCTGGTGAAATAGAAAAGCTATATTACATTATATCCAATATTTGGATAGAAAAAATAAATATAAGTTAAAAATTTCTGGAGAGCAATTTGAGGACCAAGCTGAAAGAATCCTCAGATCAAACCAGGCCCCGAGGTGTCCTGTGGAGAGTCTTAGTGTACAATACAGTTTTAGAAGGGCATGTAGTGATAGGACAAGGGAAAATGGATTTAAACTGAATGAGGGTAGGTTTAAATAAGATATTAAGAAAAAATTCTTTATTCAGAAGATGGTGAGACACTTGAACAGGTTGCTCAGAGAAATTGTGGATGCCACATTCCCTAGTGCTCAAGGCCAGGTTGGATGGGGCTCTGAACAACCGTGTCTAATGGGGGGTTCCCTACCCATGGCAGGGGGGTTGGAACTAGATGATCTTTAAACTCCCTTCCAACCCAAACAATTCTAAGATTCTATGGTGTGAAAGCATATAAAATAATAAAATATATACATTTACAAGCGTAATGAAATGTGGCCATTTTTTATATTTTCAATATTAGTCATATTCCTTGGTGCTCCAGTTGGATAATACAAATATCACTGGGCCTGTTGACATACCTTTCCTTCTACTGTTTTCACTTTGGCCTACGCTGGCCACTATTTAGTAGCTGCAAAAACGCTTGAAACCGGGAAGTCACAAGGAAGGCTCCTTCCACCTTCCATTAAGCATGGTGATGTGCTTTTCGAAACATAATCCTTAATCTGTAAATAATTCTTTGTGCTGCAGCCATTACCTGCAAAGCTATACCTGTGTTATCATATTCTCATCACATAATACCAGTATTCCCAGCATATTGCCATACAGGATATAGTCCTCAGTTGCCATACAAGGAACAGCCCCCGCTCCTTCTTCACATGATAGGATTCAGCCCAATACTTGTAGAGGTTTCAAGTTTTTGTTTATGACACAGCTTCATTTATGTTACTGAAGATTCAGTTCTGACTTTGTATCAAAAGCAAGAATAATTTTTCTGCTATATAAAAAAGCTCAGGTTATTGTAATTAACACTTTCTATCTGGAGATGGGAAAGAAATTTTTAAAAATGTTCAAAGAACACTTTGTGTCCTTTCCTCCTGTTGATCAGCAAGGTGTAATAGTCTGTTGCCATATAGATACAAGTTTAAAGACTTGTCTTCAACAAGTACTGAGATCTTCAGAGATTACACTTCACACTTTACAAGTGGGCTTAACAGACTCCAATACAGAACAGTATTCTGTATGAAGCTGAATCTCATTTCTCAAGATACTTCAGTGATTTTTTGCTTCTATGGTGTAGTTTAAAGCTTTTAAACAGCAGCAGTGAATAGCTTCATCAGAGTTTCTCTTCTTGGCAGAACTAAGCTTATTTACCAAGTTACTATTCCTTTCTTTTGATTTTCAGCTTTCATTTTTATTCCTTTTCAGCTCTAGATTTGGTGTTGACTGACCTTTACTGTTATGCACTACCAAGAAACCCACTTGTGCTATGTACCAAAACCTGAAACAGGAAGGAACTGTGTTATAGATTCCTTAGCCACACCTGTGGACATTTTAACCAGTAGCTACTTACATGAACAACCACAGGGAAATTGTCTAGCTAAAAGGGATTCAGACTAAACTGTGAACTACAAAATTGTCTTTTAAGTCTGTCTTCATCAGTTCAGTGGAGGAAAATCAAACACCTCTGCTCTTCCTTTATAAAATATTAAAATGCTTAAAGGCTTTCAATATTCAATCAATAGATACAATCTAACATGTAAAGAAAGAAAAATAGTAACACTAGATGCTCAAGGAATACCAGGTACATTATGCAAACTTTTCATCAAAACACTCGCCAAAGAAAATCACAATCTTTTCCAACAGAATTTGTAATTTCTGCTCCTAGAGTTTGAAGAACGACATTCTCTTTGCTGATACAGCCTTTGGTCTTTCTAGCTGCCCTCAATCTATACTAAGCAAGCAAATAAAATTAAAATTACAAAAAGTAAATGAATAAAGTAAATTTTCCATTTCCAATTCTCCTAGAGGGATTCATGTTACATATATTTGATGTTTCTTCTCTTCTTAGGAATTAGCTTTCTCTTCCTGATTTCTTCCTCCCAAGAGTAGTGCTCAGATTGCTGCATGCCCACATTTGAGAAAGAAAATCTAACCCACAGTATAAATTTCTACAGACAGACAAGTTATCCCCATAGTGCATGTCACGCCGTACAAACACTTTTTCTGTTTTCGTACCATTTTTGGTAAACATAATTTAAATTCTATTAATTCTGCCATTTATAATAAAAGCGTTATCTTCTGAGAAAGGATATAAAAACAACTACTACTACAGAGGGCTAGAGACTAGAAAAAAAAGGGAAGAAAGAGACTTAGCACAAAGAGGTTGAGGCATTCAATCATGCTAAGAGGATCTAATTACTAAAAATGGAGGATTAAATTCCTAAAATTGTAAATATCACAGATAATTAACAAAAGACAATAGAAAAAGCTCTGATAAATTAACAAAAAAAAATTTTTACCTATTTAAATAAAGTGTTACATTTTCAGTTGTTTACATTGTGGGCCAAATAGTGCTCTATGATGCAGTTCTGTAGGTCATAAAAGCCAATAAATCAAACTAACATCAAAACATAACTGATAGCAGAAACTGACCCTTTGAAATCTATTACCTCTTTAACCTTCTTCTCTCCTTTTGACAATTTACTATAATTGTCAAGAATGTAAAGACAATTTTCACATTTGAATGTAAACAAAATCACTGCAGAAAGAAAATGCATGTTTGTATTCATCCCAAATTTGATAGGACAGTGCAAAAGCATCACATAAAATCCCTACTTAACAAAATTTCACTCTGAAAAAAGGTTCCTTCTCCCTTTTTTATCAATGCATTGAAGTGTCTTGTTGATTTAATGTAAAAAAACCACAGAAATCCTCTAGCTTTGCAGACCACATACCAAAGGTGCACAGCTCTTACAATTCTTTCTGTAAAACAGTCTGCTTCCATTCCAAAAATGCGAATTTTTTCTTTCTTTTTTTTTCCTTTTCTTGTTTCCCTGAAACCTTCTACTCCCTTGATACTTAGAAGCCGATTCCAAATTTTCTTGTTCAAAATGATCATGATTGGAATTATCATAAAGCCAGAAGTGCTACTGACATCAGAGAATTGGTGTAGGAGGTTTCACAGCGCACTTTAAGGCCTCTCCTTGTTGCTTAACACAAATATGCCATTCAGAACACAGTGAAGTTTTAGGCCACCATGATAGCAGCACGGTGTGTGTGTTGATGTATATGTTGATTTCTCTGAACACTGCTCTCTTACTCAGGCCAGGTTTCTTCCTTCTTTTTATTATTTTGCAAAAATTAAGTGGTTTTTTTTTTTTACTAAAAATGCAGCACCTGTCACATTTTATATGCCTTTTTCAAAATTCAGAAGGTTTCTATCATCTGATGTTCAATATCCACTGCCAATCCTGGTCTCAGACACCCTCATTTCTTCATAATTTTGTTTATTATTTTGCTTTCATCCTTATGTGTATAATTTTCTATTCGATACTTATTTCCTTTTATCCAGCTTCTACTTTATTAGCTTTCAGTGCTAATATCGTGCTGTTCTCCATGATACTCTGTGCCTTCCCTTTGGCATGGCCAGCCAACATTCAGAAACCCACAAATTTCGTCAGCACACTGGGATTTTTTTGCAGGCATGTACAAAAATATTTACTTAAATCAGACCCTTGAAAAACACAAATAATAAAACACTGCATCTTTTAGACCGACTCTTTATTCTTAAATTCTTTGCTTTTTCCATGCCACTTTCAATCCTTATGTAAAATTTAATCAATCTGTCCTCAAGGCTTCCAACTCCTCTTTCTTCTTGTAGGAAGGTTTCAGCAGCAGAGCTCTTTGTTTCAGGACACATGTCTCGTAATCATGCTTCTCTCAGTGTTTTCATCTTTACATAGCGCTTCAACACGTTAACAGTAATGTTCTGCAACACTTGGTATACTATTTTCTATTTCAATCCCCTCACAGCAAAGCCTTGTCCTTCTGGAGATCTCATTGAACAGAATAAACTACTCATGGCCAAAACCTACTCCTTAAAAGTATTTTCTGTTCTTTGTTAGAAATGATACCACACCAACAACTTTCCTTTAGGCCAGTTCTCTGTAGAGGGGAAACCACAATAGATCTACTCTCTTTGCTCTAACCAGGACGGTCTTAGTCATGTCTTCTGTCTTGTCTGCCAAGGGAGCACTGGAAAGACTGCATGATGGACTGAGCTGTCAGTGAGGGTCTTTCAGTGTCCTTCCCCACATTTCTTACATGCATATCATGGAAATTGGATTCCTTCGTACACTCTGCTATTCACTGAGACATTTAATAAAACTTCCAACCAAGTTCCAGCAAAACTGTATTATTTGAGTTGCACAGATAGTGGAAAAGATTTGAGATTTCCTATTACTTTCTTATGCTCTTCTGTTTTTGTGGATAGAGGGTTATGTGATTGTGTGCAAGTCCAGTGTTTAATACAAGACACTAATTCAAACTATATATTTGAAGTGGTGCATAGGTAAAGTTATGTAAATATCACATTATAATGAAGGAAGTCTCTATCCACAGAAAACCACATAGATATATTCATAGAGCGTATACACTTCAGAGACACTCTTCTGAGCAATATGGCTGTTAGGAGACCAGAGCAAATCTGGAATTTGCAATATCAGGAAGAAAAAAAAAAAGGAAGGAAATACATACATCAGTGAAGATAGCTGCTTTTTCAAAAATTTATTCTAAAGATAAATTTTATTTCTGGTGAGACTTTCCTAAAATAATTCTTGAATATTTTATCACTGGAGTACATTAAGGAGAATTACAAGAAGGCTACAGTGACCTAAACTTTTTTTTTTTTCCTATCCACGGGGTGGACAACGGCAACGTCCATTCCACACACAGGCTGGAAATGTTTCTGTTTGAGGAAATATTTGCTTAATTTTATGAGGTGTAGCTACATTGTTAATTCAGATCTGGTTCTTAAGTTTCCAGGATAAGTGGTCACCTCAGGCTAATACTCTATGCTGTAGGTCTAGTAAATGAATAAGTACTGCTTTCCACCATACTATACCTGCCAGCTCTCAATCTTTTCATCTGATACATATTTTTATAGAGGAATTTCTAGTCACAGCATAAAGTCTTATATTTATCTCAGCTTGTATTCTTCACCTCCTCTTCTGCTGTATGTCGCTTTTCATGAGGTTCCTGGCTATGCGATTTTAAAAACCAGCACACCCAGAAAGAATGTAGATTTTTTAGCTTAAAGGGAGAAAATTTCTAATTAAAAGGTGTAAATCCTTCTGTTCCATGTATTTTTAAAAAAGGGCTAGAGCCAACACTCACAATTTTCTGAGAACTATCCCTCCAGCTACTGTATGTACTACATAAGGGAGTAGAGCCAGTTTTAGCCACTTATGAAAGTCAGTGTATTTGCAGAGGGGCCAAATACAACAATCAACTGTATGAACTACAGAAACCTTCAGCAATCCAGTGGTGAAACAGCTGGATTTAAGCCATTTTTCCATTTAAATGTAAGGAGATGTAGTGGGATTTTTACTCTTTGCACTCTGAGCTTGCAGAAGTTTCCTGTGTATATTTTCTTTATTTAAGAAAGTTTTAAAATTAAAAAAGTAAAAAACCCCAAAAATAGAAACTACACCAGCAAGTCAGTAGCTGCTTATGACAATGGGAAGCTCTTTCATGAAAAAAGTATTTTTGAGAAGTGAAATAATCCTGGCTCTGACACACATACAATTTCTACCTCTCTTTAACTAGATTACGATGAAAAGATGACAACATATAATTTCTTTCTTCTAATATGAGGGAAACAGCAGCCTCCCCCTGACCCTAGTTAGGTCCCAGCACTTTAGCATAGTTCACCACAATATATTTGTTTACTTAACGCAGCTTAAGTTGCTAAGAGTATAGTAATTTTAAAATCTGAAAACATAGGTGGGCAAAAAACCATAACAGTATTGAAATCCTTTCTCCTCCAACACCTAGATTTCTTCCAAAATCTCCAAGGAACAACCTCCTTAATTTTCTTCATGAGGATAATGTATGTTGACATGATATGTCTTCAACTCTAGTGAAACCTGAGCTACTAATTAAAAGCTTCTTCTCTTCTCCCAAATTCAGCAAAGCTGAACTGGCAGTATTAAGATTTCAAAGGGAGTACACAGTGAATGTAGCAGGAAAAAAAAGTACTGTGGTCCCAAAATTTAAAAAACACCGTCAAATACACAAAAAAGACTCCTGCAATGACAGAGGTGACATGGGAACTGCTACTGTGGCATGACATTAGATTTTTGAGATTGTTCTGTGTTAAGCAATCCCCAAGGGCCTGTATATTTTACATTCTTATTACAACCAAGTTCTTGATACTCAACTTTAAGAATAAAGAAGGCATTCAAAAGTTCCCTCAAATCAGAGTGAACAGTAACCACAGATTTTGGCAGTTTCAAAAGGAAACTCCAAAATCAACACATTTCAAAACATGCCAAATGGTCCGTCTAGGGTTGGATCATCCTGTTCCTGTAATTTGTTTGATCATTTTTATTGTTTGGAAAGCAAAATGGGAAAGATTTAATGCAGTCACACCTGCCAGATTTACTAACTTTATAGAGCACTTGCAATTCATTTTAGCTCTGAGGTTGACCAAATGTCATCATTTGCTCTACTTGAGATATATTCCATCAAAGTAAACAGTCATATGATGAAATGTGAGATCCAAAATACTTTCCCTTATTTTTTATTCTCAGAGAGTGACTCCTCAAAGCATACTGTCCTTCAACAACTATTCTTATTCTCTTTCCTCTCCTCTTTCCTCCACCGTAATGTAGCTTAAAAACATACCAGTAAGACACAAGGATTCTTAGCCTCAGACTTCAAGAGCTACCTCAACATGTAGCACTCACCAATGCAATGCAAGGCCCTATACAAGCCTTTGTTGGGACATCTGGATCAATGAACAATCATATGCAGTATTTTTTTTTTAAGGTTTCATGATTGTACTAGATCATCCAGTCTTATATCCTCTTTTTAGGTGAACCAAACACTGCATACCAAGTGCACTAAAAAACGAATAGTAAGTATATTGGCTGTATAAGGACTTGATCTCTACTGATAATTCACAGTTTTCCTTTTGATTTGTTTTCTCTGGATAAATAAGAAGTTTCAAAAACAGTGGGACAACAGATAATGTTCATCAGTAATAAGTAGAGAATTACTGTTCACTCTAGTACTTTTTCCTTTGGAAAAACACAAGAGAAAAATTTAATTCTTTGAAAAAACCCCTAAATAATGAATAAGGACTAAGATTTCCCAAGTCTGTCAATACACAATAGCTTCTTTTCAGGCATCAAAAAGAGCCTGAATTTCCTGAAGAATACCACTCCTGATAAGCAAACAAAATGAAAACCCAGATGTCTGTGAGGATTTAACAAGTCCACTGAAATTTCCCAAAAACGATGAAACAGAACATAAGAAAAGAAGAATGAAGGACAAGAGTTTCAAAACTCCACAAAAAGGATGCAGATTTCTTTAAAAATTGTTTAAATCTCCAAAAAAATCAATTAGGAAGTGACCTGGAAAGGGATGCAGATATGCCGACTACAATGGTCTTCATGGATGCCATGGCAGCTCAGATGAACAGTAACCAGTATTAAAAAAACATCAGGAAAACTGTTGAGTCGCAGTGTGACAAATGCTGCCAATACTGGTCTCTTTCTGTAGCCAGTTCAAGCTATGTTAATGGCAGCTAAAGTATGACCATTTATGATCCTGATAGAGGAAAAACTAGGATGAGTTATACTCATGCCCTTGCACATAAGGGTCAGACTGGAAATGATTTGGCTTAGGTGATTGTCTCTTCTGAAAATAGTAGGTTTCTAACTAAATCCTAATAATGCAAACATAAAGGCTGTTAATGTACTTATTAGCCATCACAAAATGCATTTCACATTGGATGGTTACAATACATTATATCAGCAGCAATCACACCTCTGTAATAACAGTAGCAGTTCATTTAAGGAGAGCAAGTATAGCTCTTCTTCCAACCCATTATGTGAACATGATGAATGATGATGGCACTAGACTCATATGGGAGGGAACTGGAGCTGGAAGGTGAAAGAACTGCCTTTGTAAAAAATGGATGGAGTAGCACACATATAGGCATATCTGGGTATACTCAGGTATAAATATTTGAAAAAAACACCACAATTAAAAGATGCCTTCAGAGCCAGACAAAAGCAGTTTAAATTTGAAGCAGAAAAAATCCTCAAAAAACCCATATCAATTTCAGAATTAAAACACACAAAGAAGGCGGGGGGCGGGGTGGGGGGGAAGCAGTGAAGAAATATTAAATGAAACATGTGATAGCAGGGAGTAGCTCCCAGCATAAGAACCAGCCACTTCACAAGGGTCAGCTTTTCCTAGTCTTCACGCTTGAGCTTGGGCTCACTAAACAGTGGGTGATATTTAAACAGCATCTAAGGGTGAGACCCAGGTCGTTTGCCTCAAAACTAGACCAGAACTATGCTGTTATTTAGTTAAAAATGGATGGTTGTAATAACAACAGATTTGTGGCACAAAAAGTGGACAAGAAGCATAAAGTTACTTGAATTAATAAGTATTAACTATAAGGGTTTTGCTTCCTACCCAGTAGATGCTGTAATTTACAGAGGTGAGGATATCAGAATGCAGAGGCTTATCTTCTGCTGCCACTATAGAAGCTGAGCTCCGAAGTTGGTGTCTCTGAAAAGTTCACATGGTTCTGGAGATTCATAGGGATCACAAACCTCTTCTCATGTGAGAGGACAGTGCATATTTTACTGACAACAAAGCGATGAGGAGCACAATTGAAATTTTGCAAGAGAAGCAAGGGAGAAAATAAACAACACTCCCACACAGAGACAAAGGTGGAGTAGCCAAGGTGGATTCTTTACGTCACTCAACGTACCTCAGCACTCCACTGTAATGGCATCATGTGTTGAGGCTCATCTCATACTGATTTACCTTTCCTTCCTTCTCTAATTATTAGTGCCTTTTTTGTCAGGGATAAAAGGTGAATATTTTATAGATGATTTATGTTAACATATGTAATGCTGTCATTGTGTAGGTATTTCTTCATACACAGGATTTGATTCCTTGAAATGATTGATCCCCATAAACCTTGCAAAATTCAAGAAAGAATGGATGAAACAACAGTCTCATTTGATAAACTGATAAATTGATAGAAAACCTCTCATATACATCTGCATACATGCCAAATTCTTAGCTTGTATTACCTAAGCAATTGCAGGTTTTAACAGCAACAAGTACTGCACTGTGCATGGTGAATGAAGTTACTTGGAAAACAAAGCCAGGAGGGAGGACACCATACTTCCTTATTTTCATACTCGAAAATGCTACATATCAGCGCGTATCATGTACTTCGGGATATGCACTGTCAGGCAGGACCTTTTCTAGGAAAACTCATGGCACTGATTAACCCCAAGGCCTGAATGATTTAGCAGTGCTTCTCAAATGACTTTGCACTGTGATATGGCCCTAGTCTCAGAAGGAGACTCTGTTTCACTCTCTGTCACTTGTGTCTGTCAAATGTCCACAACTGTTCACTGCAGAGTACATCTTTGCCACCCAGAATTTGTAAGGAGAAGTGGCTCTGAAATTTGGGTAGGCTTAATTAATTTTCTCATAGGCATTATTTTTTTACAATACATTATGTATCTAAAATTATGTGAATGAGCACCTCTTTATAATCTGTTTTTCTTCAGAATATGTATTTCAAAATGATGTTGTGGTGATCTATTAGTCATCTATTAGAAATCTAAAGAAAAAATAACAGATTTATTTTTCTCTAAGAAATAATTTATATATTTCCCCCATAATACAGGATTTAAGAAGCTGTAACAAAAACCCAAAAAAACTCCACACCAAAAACCTAAGAGTTTGCATGCTTGTATTTGTTCTTATGCAAAATAAAATAATTTGTAGACAAAGACTGAGAACAAGCTAAAATAAAATAAATCCTCCTAACTGCTTCAGCCAGTTCTACCACGAAGCTTCACTTTAAACCTAAACCAGAAACATATAGACATATGCCCACACAAAGGTATTATCATCAACAACAATAATAAAAACAATATTATCTGAGACCTAAAAATTGTTGAAGGCAAAATAGCTCAAATGATTCTTAATGCCTTTCAGGCACATCTGAATCAAATAAGGTAATTATTCTTTAAAATGCTTACACAAAGTCTGATTTGCATGCTAGTAATTGCTATGCCTTGTGGCATCTAGCAATTGACACAGCAATGATTTTAATTATTGTAATTTCATCAGTATAAATACTTCAAAGTTATGCAAATAGTACCTCATAATCCACATAGACAGTTCAGAGTATTTGATTTACTAGTCTTGTAAGGCTCTTTGTCTATGCAGTTTACTCTCAGATGTGACTGTGCATTGCAATTGAAGCCTTTCACTCACATCAAAGCTCTAAATCATAACAAGATGAGCTAATTTTACAAAGACTGACACTTCAAACATTAACTTGCAAATACAATTATAAGATGAAATATATAAAAGACTTTACAAGGATATCATCTGGCATGGATACCTGCAGCTAATCATATCTAATGTTTTCTATGACAGTGGTAAGCAATGATATTGCAAGGCCAAATGCCTTGGTGTGAACAATTACAAACAGCCACTCTTGCTTCTGAACAGCTCTGTGAAAATATTTCATCGTGTTCTACCATTTAAAAGTTGTGTATTTAAAGTACACTAAAAAAAAAAAAACGCTGTAGTTTTTTAATAGTGTAGGGGAAACGCCGTTCTTACTACTGTCTCTGATATGGAAAAACAAATGTATAACAGGTAACATTTTCAGGTCAATAATAATGCAAAATACACCAGAACGAATGCATCTAAAGTCAATATTTATGACAATTAAGGGAGGAGGGAAAAAAAAGCTGTGCAGTCATCAACTTGTCTTTTATTTACAGAAACCTTTCCAAACCTGTGTTTCAGGCCAGATGTTTAGATGCGGTAAATCACAGCTTTCAATAAATCTTAGACATTTAAACACAGCTCTCTTCCTTTAGATACCAAGTTTTGTATCAAACTCACAAACAAAAAGTTGAATATCCATGAGAAAAAAATCTGAAAACCAGTGTTGACCATCAATATTTACAAAGCTGTCCCTAATCCTTGTTTTACAGAAGAGCTGAAGTACAGCATGAGATATCTCCAGTTCAAGACCCACGTGTGCTCAATGAAACAAGAATCAGACCTGTTGCTTTTCTTTCTTTCTTTCTTTCAGTTGGTTTAGATTACAGCCTACCCTGAAGAGCAGAGTTAAACAAAATGGGAAGAAGATCACCTATACAGAAAAAACTTCAGAGGTGCTCTGCATGCAGCGGTATCTTGGAGGGACTTTGATGCCTGACCTGACAAGTGGTATATGTTGAGAGAATGTGGCAATGGCCAGGGGTAATTCACTAAATAAGGATATAGTGGACAGTTTAAGCAAGAAATGACATTACAATCAGAAATAAATTGTCCATAACAGAAAATTACAAAAGCATTTTTACAACTTCTTCATAAAAACTGCCATTGGATTCCTATGTTTCTTATTGATTGCATAATATTTATAATTTAATCTTGTAAAGGAGAAAGTACAAATAGAAAACCGGGAAAATAAGAACTCTCATAATGAAGAAATAGCCTTTATATAAGTAAAATTAATTTGGGAAAACAGATCTGAGCCAAAATATGAGGAAGACCTGCTTGGAGAAAGTATAGAGCAATTAACTCTCATACTAAAAGAATGAGAAAAAAGCTGATGAAAAGTAGGAGAAAAGAGATTTAAATCAAAAAAAATTTTTTAATGCAATGTGTCTCTAAAAGGCAGAAATCACTGCCTCTGAATTTTTTTAAAGGCAGATGTAATAAATGGGCTACAAAAATACTAATTTGTAGAAAAGGGGACTGTCCAAAAGTACAAACACTGGCTAGGATTCAAAGGCTGACCCAGGAGGTCCCTAAGGGGCTAAGTGCTGGAACTAGAAAAATACTGCCTCCATAATCACCATTTCTCTTTTGCTTGTGAAGTATTTGCTACTGGCCACTGTCACAGATGGGAAACTGGCACAGAGCAACTGTTTTGAGAATTCAACAAAAGTCAGTGATTGTAATAGTTTGCAAAATGGCAAGCATATAAAATTACAAACTCTAAAAATTAGCATGAAAACAATGTATGAAATTAATATCTTAGAAGAATGTATAACACAGTCTGTGGAATACATATTTACCTGCTTAAACATTCAAATGTAACTTTGGCTCCCGCTCTTGCTCCAGCAGAAACAAGAGGAAGCTGACACAGGAAAAAAGCAGGATGTCAACATCAAGCATTTCAGCCAAGTTGCAGCCTACGCAAGTAGAGAATGACTTGCAAATCCACCTCGTGTAAGAAAAGGGAAGGAATCACTTGAAAGGAAACACAGAAAATCAGACAGCAGCATGAACAGCTAAATAAATTCCACACAACAAACAATGAAACACTGAATGATAACGATGTTGAATCACAGTACAGAAGAGTACTGTGATGGAAGTGACATACCAATGGAATCACATGTGAGAAACTGAAAACATCACAAACCAGAATCAGTTTTACATTTGCTACTAGCTGCAATTATTCCAGATGTTAATTTTTTTTTCTTCTTTGATTCACTGGCTCACATCTTCCCATTATTTTAGTAAATTACCTTCAGTTGATGAGGATATTAAATGATTTAATATAGTAAAAAACATTTTAGTGGGAGGAAGTAGCTTCTTATGTCTCTTCATGACTTTCATGTAGAAGCAAAATAATTAATAATTATAAATATATAGATTGTTCAATATTTGTTTCAGTCCAAACTACAAATAAACACACAACCTTAAAGTAATCAGAATGTATTTCACACCTAAATTTTATTCGCACATCAAAGTAGCTTATTTTTTTTCCACAGGTCCTACCTCCTTTCAGCACAAAAATCAATGGTGGTTTTATTAGGCCATCACATAATTTTTGATGACCTGGATAAAACTATCTGTTCAAGAATTCTCACCATTTTAAACAACAAAATATTTTTTATCATATAGAAATACAGAAAAGATATCAAAAAAAATGTGTAGATTAGATGACCCAAACTATTTTTCATCCCAGCAAGCAGTCCTTCAACAACAAACGCAGAATAGAGTGAAAAAGTTCTATGGGAAAATTTTACCGTCAGTATCACTGCTGCAACAAAGGGCAGAAGTCATTGCATTTCTATAATTCCTTTGCTGGCACTTTTCCAGCCTTTTTAAGTTTTTGGAAAATAAACCAAAACACTGTTACTGCCAGACTAGTACTAAGAAATCAATATACACAAAATATAATTTCCATGCAACCGAAAGGATGCAATATACATACTCGGGGTGTGCGTTTCAGGAGGGGAAGATGTATGACTTGCTAAAATGTATTAAAAAAATCCCCAAAACCTAATAGAATTCAAGTTTAATTTTTAACCTCTTGACTTTATTTGCTGTTAATTAACATTGGGATCCCATCCAAAAGTATTTGCACAACATTCATTTGCTAATAAATTAAATAATCTCAACTATTTCTGGGAACAGTACATCCTTATAGTCTGAGAAGTATGTGTTCCAGAAATACTTTTCTTGTAACCATTAAAAGTGACTTGGAGCATGATTAAAAACCATGTAACACTACATTCAAATTAAACACATTGGTAATTAGATTCACATGTGTCTGGAGCAACACATTAAACCAGTATGCACACAAATATTTATATGATGAAACCAAAGTAAACAAGCAACAATGGAAAGAGAATAGGATGGATATTGAAACATTACAGTCTTCATGTTATACCACATAGTACATTGACACTTATAAGAAGAGTCAGTGTTCAGTATTGCAGAGTATGTTACATTAATTTATGAAGACTTAAAAGAATCTGTTCTTGCAGCTATGGTGAAAACCACGAGCTGAAGTAATTACAGTATCATCTAATGAAAAACAAAGCAGACCCAAAAACCCTGTTAAAAGCTTAATTTTTTCCTTAATCTAGTCAACAAATCCCAGTAAATATTTCAGTTTTTGCCCAGAGTCATTTTGTCTTACATCAGACCTGAGTGTTTTAAGTTCTATGATTCACTTATTTAGAAAGAGGAATAGCTGAGCCATTGCCAGCATAGGTCAGGAGATCCATGTAAACCTGGTGATCACTATTTTGCGCTCTACTGTGTCCCAGGAATGGTCTAAGAAAATATCAGAACAAAAGAAAATAATTATTATTTTTTTATTAAAAGCTGTCACTGAAAAAACCCCAAACAAATACCAACCCAACCAACCACACAAAACCCCAAATAAACAAACAAAAAATACCTGTGGACAGATCACTCTCCATGAAGGAAAACTACCTGCATTGTTATAATTTAGAAGACATAAAGTAGATCAAGTGTTCCATCAGGTAACTTTCTATATTCCCACTACACAAACACTACAATGAAATACTTAATTGCTACCAAAAGAAAAAAAAAATCATTGTTTTGCTTTTACCCATGCCCAAAAACAGTGAGATGAAAGAAAATTCTAATCTGTATTACTTGCAGGAACTAGATTCCTAAGAGTACTGTATGCATATGTACACGTAAGATCCATGAAAATAAAATTAGAAAATGAATCCTGTTTGAGAGAAATGAGGAGCCTTTCAGTTTCCTCTTAGTGGTGTGAAGTTACCACCAGGGTGTTATTCAGTGGTTTATTTGAGAAATATACAATGGTATTGATCCAGTTTAGGATGATGAGCAAACCTCACTCTGTCTTTTTTTCATACTTACCCCAAATTCAAGCAGACTTATTAAGAGTTAGGTACAAAACCTTCAGAATAAACAGAATAATTTTAAGAGAGAGAGTAAAAGAAGCAGCATTCTTCCCAGCAGCCCCACATTTTGACTTTTTTGTGTAATGGAAAGAGATGAAAACTATTAAAAAATAGTTATAAAATGTATTTCTTAACTTAAAACATTTGTGGTCAGAAGCATTTCCTCACACAAACTCTCATGCTGCTGTGTGGAGTGAAATAAGTACAGCAGAATTTGAAGAGCCTTGATTATATTGTACATGTATTTCATGTCATAAACATATGAAACATTTAAAATATGGTATTAAATATGTAGCAACATTTCCTGGCACAGAAAGAACAAAGGTGTGAGAAAGGATTTTTTAAAAAAGCTTTTAAATAATGCTGGTAAGAAATGTCCCAACATGATAAAAATCCTGTCTTAGAATAAGTTCCCCTCATAGTATTCTCTTTGTTGTAGATACAGACTGCGCCTGAAAAAAGGCCTAGTGGTTGCTTTAAAAAAAAAGGTTTTAACTATTTAAGCTGCTACATAATTATTTTTAACCATTTGGCAGAGAAGGTGGTTACAGCTTAAGTGTTGAACAGCTGTTGATGTTTACGAACAACACTTTTAAACAACTGTAATAGTAACGGATGCTTACAATTTAAAAAAAACTTTATGCGTAATTTTTTAGAAAAAAATCACTGTCTTATCGACTCTTTCCTGCTGCTTTCCATAGCTTTCCAGTGATATTTCCTCAAGTAGGATAAACTACCTGACTTTGTTACAAGAGAGAAAGGAAGAAAACAGAAAAAAAAAAAAAAGGAAGAAGACTAAACTTTAGAGATCACTGAAAATAACCTCCATATATAAAAGATTTGTTGTTCTCACGATCAGGCACTCTTGTTTTGCCAAATGGAAATTTCTGTTTCCTACATCATCCTTTTTAGTAGACTAGTCTCCCTCAAAACTAAGGACAGAGCAAAACAAAGAACTAAATCAGTGGAAAGTGGGTCAGACTTGGATCTCTCAGCAGTCACTTGAAAACCTTATGGAATAACAACCTCAGTTGTTCTGTTGGTGAAACTCTCTGTTTTCACTTGAAGATGCAACCCACAGAATCAATCAGAAATCTGATTCACCAACAAATCTTGAAGCAGTCCCTAAATGCCTCACTGAAGAAAATAACTGGCTTTCTTACTGTACTGCACTTCCAGCACCTTTCTCCTCATATTTCCACACCACCTATGCCTTTAGATTCAGAGAACACCATTACAAGAGCCTTCTCAATATAGTCCTAAGAACAAGAGGGAAAGAGTGCATACCTTACTATCCTCTCCCAGAAAAACTCTCCCTCTGGCTGGAAGTAGCCTCAAAGAGCCAAGCAAATTGGTCTGGCTAACATATTGTCTGGTAAAGACAAAATACCAACAGCATGAGTTTCTGTTTGCCCTCAGAATTTAGGCACTGAGGGAAAAAAGGTGGTTTTTCCTTGTCTGGCTTAAGAAGTAAAATGCATTCAGGCTGTGGTGACTCCTGGGAGTTGTAGTATGTCTTTTTGCAGGCAGGCTGCTTCCCTCCGGGTCCACCTGGGAAGGATGCAGGTAAACAAGGTAGGGCACAAGGTTCACTGGTGACACATCTCATTGGGATACTAAACCTCATAGGAAACACTTGCCTTTTTTTAATTTTCTGTGAGCTTGAGTATACAATATCAGCTTTCCTAGTCTTGTAAGAAATTTTTCTGCCTGCATGTTGAAAATACAGTATTGAAACAAATATATTACTTGTTGCTCTGGAACAAATACAGTAGTTTCAATTATTTTCCTGTCTATAGCACTGACCCAAATTAGCCTTATTGCAGTTCTCTTTGTATCAGTGAAAAGTCTGATATTACTGCTTTGCATTTTACATTGCACTACCCGCTCCCCTAACACTGCATGCTGAATTCTCGTTGGCATGGAAATGTAGCATCCTCTCTCACAGAAGGGAATTAGCCTACTCAAAGTACTTTGTTTATACACATGGGACAAATCTCAGAAAGGGAAAAGATAACTTAGAGATCAATAAAATATTTCTCTGTCGTACTGGGAAATACACTAATACTAAAAGGAATATTTTTATGGGCCATATTTAAACAAACAGGAATGAAACAATTTTAAGAACACACCCAAAAAACAGAATGGCAAAATTTTTCAGATACTTCCTACACAAGCTTGGATGTGGAAACCTAATCACTACAACAGAAATCCCCCTTCCCTAACACCTTCTGTGTCGAGCAAGTTGCATCAACAAGCACTACGTCTTCTGCCTGGTAGGTAAGGAGAGGCTGGAAGAGGCTGCCTGTAGCCATTCTCTACCAAGAACCCCAGAGGATGCTGCAGAGGATCCAGTCTGCAATGCTGAATTGCGCAGAAAGGCCCACGTGGCCTCTTTAGAGAGCTCTGCACAGCAGACATCTGCCTCCTCTGCTCTGAGCCCCGTGCCTGCTATGGTGGTGCATGCATTCGTTCCCACTGGTACTCTCTTTACCCTTCACTAAACATGCTTGCTTAATGCAGTCTTTCAGCTAGTGGAAAATAGGTCCCTTGAAGGCTGTCATTCCCTTTCGGTAACCCCCTGGAACAAAACAAAGAGGTGATCTGACTTTCTGCTCTCCAGAGTTCACTTGGGATCAATTCTAACAACTCTCATAATGTCGAGATTAGGCAGCTTTTCCTCCTCCTTGTTAACAAGGCAATGACAAAGAGAGAGAGAAGTCAATTTCCTTTTCAAATAAAACTAAGAAGCCACTTGGCAGTAAAAATAAAAGTTACAAATAAATAAGTGGAGTTTCTGACTGGTGAAGCCCTGCAGTACTTCTTACTGGAGGTACTGGCTTCTGGGCCAGGGGGAATCATCTTAAGGAAAGCTGAAATTGGGATTCCATAGGCTTTAAAGAGTAGATGTAAATCCCAGAAGAGTCCTTTTCAAGGTTAAGCTTGAAAGCTGCCCTTTTGAAACAGACAGTTGCCAGCCTGACCACTGACCCTGTCGTTTCTCTGGACACAGACCCAAGCGACTGGGGGGCTGACAGGTCACCTGCACTTCCTCACAGTGGTAGCAGGCAGGACATGACACCTCCAGACCCAGACTGCTGAAATTTCCTCTGAGCTGACTGAAAAGCAGAAAGCAGACCTCAGGAACCAGCCTGGAAATAAAAGGGTCAAATTTACTCTGAAGCAAAGTGTTCTAAGCATGGGCTTTCGGGAAGGAATTTGGCCGAGCTGCACTGGACATTCCCACTAGCCATCTCACTTGTATTCAATGCCAGGAGAACATCCTCCACCCTGTTCACTTTGGTGTGAACACCAATGGGTTTCCTCCCAACCAGCCAATTTATGAGGTGACTAATGTCGCTCCCAGAACAGGGCTGCAAACCCCTGCTGTCCATTCACAGGAACTAGAAAACCACCAAAAGCCACACAGATACAAAGTGTAAGTCTTCTTAATTACTGAAGTGATTGTAGAAAAAAATCCAAACAAAAACGACAACAAGACCAAACTGAACAAAACAGCAACTACAACAAAACCCAAAAAGACATTGAGTATGGCCACGCTGCTTTGGCAGGTATTCTCACCCAGTGGCCTCATAACCCGCACCGGACAAACCACGTCCATACTAAGCTATATAGCCAAGACATGAAAAAAAAATATCAAATAACGTTTCATGCGTATAGAAACTTACACCACTGCTGTTTACACAACTGACCAGGTGGATAAAAACACCTGTCCCACTCAAAATCACTTCACCTTCAAGCACTCCTAATCAAGTTATCACTGTAGTCCTGCATAAAGGACAATTGCATCCAAAAAAATCTGTGAAACATGAGACTAGATATTTTTGGAAAGGAGTAATAGTTAATGCAGGTTTTCATCTATTAATATATCGTTAAAGTAGATCTGATTTCAAAGAGGCCCCATCTAAGTAGTCATTGCCTGCTGTGAGATGAAAAGAGCTCCTGAAAGGAAGGCCCCGTGGAAAAGGTGAAGGTACGGTTACCTGCAAGTCCAACATGAGATATGTCCTGCAAATGGCCCTAGAGATGGAGGAATGGGGAGGACACAGGCAGAACATAGAGTAAAAGTAGGTGAGAAGCAGTTTAGCAGCTGTAAGTGATTTCCAGACTGCGAAGAGACTGACATGTTAGATAAACGCTTAAAATAAACAGCTCTTTCAAAATTTTGTTAAAGGCAAGCCAGTGGCCTCATCTTCACCAGACATGCTATTTACTATGACTTATGCTTTGCAAAGAGGTATACAAAAGGAGGAACTGAGCCTAATGACTCAGTTAATAAAAAGCATCAGTCCTAAGTATAAACTGATTTAAATTAAAGAGTAAAACATGGAGTCATTTTAAGTTAGTATCACCAGAGTAGGAAAATAAGTGGATTATTTGAGCCAGAAAATGGTCTTACAAGAATTTTGGCTTCATGGGTATGACCAGTTCCCACTTGTTTGAGCAGATGTTCAGGCAAAACAATAGTATTTATAAGGGCAAGCATCAGATGCAAGTTCAGTTTGATATTCCTGTGAGAAGAGGAAATAAACCACAGCAGCTCTCCATCAGCCACGCAGTTTAAAGGCCGACTGACAAGTTCTCTGTATCTTCCACTATCTCAGAATTTACAGGTTGTTCAGGGCAAAAGACCAGTGTTTTATTTTTGCACTAAGCAGAAGTAGTAACAGCAATGTCATAGAGTGAATAACCAAGGAAAGGCAACTTGGCTCAGCCTTTTAAATAAGAGCCACCAACAGGCTTGTGGCTAGTACCAGAATCTTGTGTATAAATACAACAAACTCTAAAGCCCCAGCACTTCGGATGCTTACCGGTACTGTCAGTGGTACACACCTCAGCTATGCGCAGGTGCAGCTGGATGCCACTGACAGAATTAGATACAAAATAGTGTACAATATGGTCAGGGGACATAATGCAGCCTTTTAAACTCATTTGTGCCTCTTTCTCCTCAGAAAGGTTACCCAACCCTTCACACAGTCACAACCTCAGGTGTACTCCTTTTACCCCTAAGTCACAAGACAGCAGTATCGTGGCATGTGAAAAAATTGTGAGTGGATTGCTTGCACAAATCCTGAAGCTGCCACACAAGAGATAAAACCTGATGTTTCTCTGGCCTTCTCCTTCAACTGAAGCTCACAAGGGTTAATCCAGTACTGTGTTGAGTTGGATGTATAGTAAGTAGGGGAGTAATTGACTGAGAATCACTGAATAAACCTAATTTTTATAGGAAGTAATGTTAGAACTAGATTGGAAGAACGTTAAAAATTGTCTTTTACCTTTTATTCATTACAGTCCTAACATCCAATCGCATTTACCAAAGGTTTAGGAAAGAAAAAGTTGTCATATATTTCAAAGGAAAAAAACAGAACCCCCAAACCCAGGGAAATTGAAAAAAACCCCCAAAACACCCTACCAAAATGCCAAACACAAAATCCCAAAAAAAAAAAAAATAAAACCAACCAAACAAAAAACCAGACCAAAAATAACAACAACAAAAACAAACAAAAAAAAAATCCAAAGAAAAGTAAGCAGTTCTGTAAGATTTCATTTAGCATTTCATTCCTGTGATAGTTTAAGTTATATAGAGAATTAGCAGGAAGAGGTCAATTTCTGTCCCATTTGCAATAAGACTAAAAGGTGTTCTCTAACTAACTTTTTAAAACACTGAGTCACCTAACCCAACAGAGCCCTTAAATTTCCAGACCAAACTTTGTCACTGTCTCAAGGACTAAAATTATTAGTATTAGTTATCAGACTAATTTATGGTACACACACTCACTCTGTAGGAAGGTGAATGGTCCATCCTTTCTTAAATTTAACAGTGACAACCTTCCACAGAGAGATATTTTTAAGACATTATTCTTAAATACTTTTTTTAAAAATTTCATTCACATGTAGAAGTTTGCACTGTGTATGAATTGCATTTTCCTATATGTTAAACACCAGTAAAATGGGCAGATATTTTTATTTCTCAAAAAATTCAAAAAGCTTTGTTTAATTAAAGTCTCTTTTTCCTTTTCATGCATACCAAATCCCGTTAAAATACAATATATTATTAATCATATCAATGTTATAAAAAAAGTACACTGATTAATATAAGTGTGTTTATAAGTGTTTGTTCAGGAACATTTTCTTAGTATCCAGCATCTTGCCTATTTCTGATGGCTCTAAAAGGCTTTTTCTACAATGTTTTAACCATGAAGCTTTAGGATTAAAAAAAAATGACTAATATATAAATTCATTTTTGATTTCCTACAACACTGCTTTGATCATGCTATAAAAATAACTGTGCAGTGGAAAACATATAAGAATGAAGAAAATAACAATTAAATGAATAGAACTAAAATTTTTAATGGATTTGGAAAGTTGAAACAGTGTTACTACAGCTTTCAGTATTTCTAAGTAAAATTTTTATTAAAAAGTTCCACCTTTACAACATTTTGTCTCCCATTCAGAAAGTGAACCAAGTGCCAATCATGCTTACTAGTCAACATAATTTTCAGAAGTTACAGGTCTAGTTTTTACCAAATTTATCTTTACTCAGCCTACAGACTCTGACCTTGACTAATATATTTACTTCTCCATCCTTAGGGAATTTTGTAAGTTATTAGAAATTTAGGCCATTTGAATATGTACTCTCTCTAAAATTCACAATATTAAAATGTTATGGCTATTTATTTCTCAGAGAAAATCAAGATTTCAATAATTTTTGTGAATTTTTATGTGGGATGAGGGATTTGGAATGGCTGCTTTCACCAATCATAATTCACAAGTATTCAGCCTTTGGGAAGACGTATACTGGGACGTCTTTTGGGAAATGCACCTGCTCCTTCATATGTTATGTTCAGAAGTAAATAAACCCAGTAATTTGTGAAAAATAGCACTCAGGTCTAACTTCAATATCCAAAATCAAACACAATAGGAAATAAATACTAAAACCAAATTGTGGGGTTTTAGTTGGGTTTTTTTGGTTTTTTTTTTCACTATTTCACAGGTGCTATGTCAAAAAAGCACTGTCCAGCAAGGTAGGGAAGGCTGTAGAAGACATCTGTGTTTAGCCATGAAATAAATGCTTCAGGAATCCAGTAAACTATGGGAAAACCATCAACATTTCTGAACCCTGTAATTTTGTCATAAGCTCCCCTTTCAACAGACACTTCTATTTCTCACTCCTTAGTTTTTTATGATAGTGCTCAGTTGGCAAATTAATTGAATTTGCAACAGAAGGAAAAGGAAACAATATATTTCTTGTACTAAGATGTCTCTTTATTCCCTTTCTCTAGGAGGCTCCCAGTACGTAACTAACTGCTCATCACCCTCTAGTTGAAGTGCTACAACAGTTGAATCCCCTTGTTCAAAGTCCCTCAGTTACAATGTGAAAGAATAACCATTATAAAAGTATCTGAGGGAAAAAATCAGACCTGTGACCAATTTTTGGTTAGAAATAAGAAAGCAATAAAAACCAAATCCCACAAATGGAAAATCTCAACATACATGTGGCTCCCCTACCAGAAGAATGCATAAGTATTTGTACACAAACTTCTCATAAACCAGTTTACACATCAGCCATGGTAAGCATATGTGCCAGTCAGGTGAAGAGCTGTATTTCCCCCTTTCTAAAAAGCAGGTCATGTGGACAGTATTTATTGAATTATATTAAATAATTTCTTTTATTTCCCCCATAGAAATATTGTTTCAGACCTCCAAGAAGTTCTAAAATTACCAACATAAGAGAAGGATGCCAAAAGTGCAACAAATAATTAGGTCACCCTATCTAAACACTTTGGTATGTATATGAAAATTAAAGAAATAGATGCCTACATATGTGAAATCGAGATTGTTTTCAGCAGCAAATTTATGAGATGTCTAAACTTATTAGTAAGTTCTAAGGAACAGCCTTAGGCACTGATTATGCACTGCTCATTTTGCTGCTTAATGCTGCCTGAAGATGGCCATCCTCACCATGATCAAAAGTCTACCTTGAGAAGTATCCTTACTTTGATGGTAGATAGCAGTAAATCCTTACATAGAGATTTTTTTTTTTTTTAAGAGAGAGGGTGACTAACACAAAACTGTATTCCAGCTTCTGCAATGAGAATTTAGCCAGTCTCAACTCAGTAGTTCTTTCCTGTTACTTTGGTGGCCATTTTGGACCCCTTTGGGAGTTGCTCACTCTTTTGACCTTGCCGCCCATGGCACAGTACTACCACTGCGCTTACGCAGCACACACTCAGTCCAAGCAAACCTAAACTTTTGTTGCCTTCATGTAGCAGTTTCTTGTATCAGTATATATCTGCTATGAAAAGACAACAGAAGTACAGTGGCTTTCATCATTGCTTTCTAGGCAGTTTTTTCCATGTTTCCCCAAAAATTCTCTCCCAAAACTCAGAGACATTTGTCCCTAATGTCACCAAAAACTGTGAGAGAAATGTCAGGGAAGAGATTTTTGTGCCTACTGAAGGCTTCCCTTTTTGCTTTTTAAAAATCTATTTGATTTAAATGAACTACAGGTACAAATATCTTTTTCCTTGTGATCACATTCAATACTTGAAAATACTGACTTGAAAAATAGAGGCCAGGCCAATAAGACATGATTTATTGTAACACACAGAAAATTCAGTCTGTGGTAAATATTAACACTGCAATGAATTTCTATACTAATGTTTACAGACTTCAGACTCTTAAATCCCTATAGATATCTATCTTCTTTATTACAACAATTGTAACTCTAATAGCCATATCATTTTCAAAAACTGCAAAACCATTGTTTTAACAGAAGCTATTGATAAGCATATATCTGTAGCCAATATTAACGTGATTTTCTAACACAAAAATAATTTATTATAATTTTCTATGGGTCATAAATATTTAGAGAACACTATTCATGACAGCAAGCATAGAACATAAACAAGATGATAATTTTTTAATTCCAAATTTTTCTTACATTGTAGGTGCTTTTTGGCAGCTCACAATTTAAAATTCTCACAAAGGAACGATAAAAAACATCATAAATAAAGTTTACAAACAGTCAATTCGAATTCAATTCCTAGGAATCATGCCTGCTCTAGGTATCTTAAAAGTGAAAACAGTAACGTGAAAATGAATGCAGTACCATGTCAAACAATGTTGTATTTCCATTTTGACCATCAAAAAACCTGATCTATTTATTGAAAGTATTTTCTGGTTGCTTTGTCTTAAGTCTATGGTTATAGTATTCTAGTAAAAAAAAATTTCATCCTGTTGCACAAATATTTTTAAATCCTCTCTAAAGAAAGTGTTTAATTTTTCAGAAAACAGTACTTATTACTAATATAGTTCATACATACAACACGAAGATAAAAGGGTACACATCCTTTTTAGCTCAAACAATTTGCCATGCAACTATACCTAGTCAAAAAAAAAACAAAAACCAAAAAAAAACCCAAACAAACAAACAAACAAAAAAACCAAACCAAACCAAAACAAAACAAAAAAAACCAAAACAAAACAAAAAACAACAAAAAACCCCCCAAAACCAGTGTTTAGATTCTTTCCTTTACACTTTTGGAAGAGGAAAAGGGGTGAAGCAAACAGCTCATAATAGAGATAAGGTGAGGACGTATGGACCTGAAATAAGCAAAGTTCATGAAAACATTTAAGTAAAACGAATAGCACAGTAGGGACTGAATTAAATTTTTAAACGCACACAATAGAATACCTGTATAACACAAGTGATTTCCTTCTTACAGTCATAAATTCAGTGTACAGAAACAATGCATTGCAGAATGATGCACTTTATAGGGCTTTTTTCTTCCCTTCTTAAAATATAGAACTATTATGATTCTCTTGTGTGGATGATAAATCCAGCTCAAAATTCTACCCCCTGTGAGTTCTACCAAAACATAGTACTGAGAATGAGCTGTGAGAGAATGAATTATGATATACCAGTGGTTTGTGCAGTGTGTGTGTTGAAGACAGAAAGGAGTGGAGGAGAAAGAAGGGCACACAAAGAAAAACCCCAATGTTTTAAAGGTAATTTTAAAAAAACCCATAGCTACATTAGGAGCAATATTAAATAATTTTAAATTAATTAAAGTCTGAACCTAAAAGGGTACACCTCGTAAAATTTAAAATTAAATAAGCTTCCTATGGAAAGTACTCTGCGAATAATAAAAAATATAGGCACAAATTCAGGTTTCAGCTTTGGATACTAACATTAATAAAAATTATTCCCTAAATTGTTTTCTCCACAAGCAATAGCACAGTTAAGTTCCTCAAAGCTCCTGTGTCTTGGAAACTAAAGGATTTCAAGACCTAGTTAACTCTGAGATGTCTGAAAGACAAATATTTGGACCTAAAAAAAGCCAACAAAGGAAAAACACAAAATAAGGAAAAGCAGGATAACGTGTGCATACTCAAAACCTGAAAATATTGGAAACATTAA
The DNA here is from genome assembly GCA_013398015.1 of Oreocharis arfaki. Taxonomy (NCBI): domain Eukaryota; kingdom Metazoa; phylum Chordata; class Aves; order Passeriformes; family Paramythiidae; genus Oreocharis; species Oreocharis arfaki. Next base: position 92,399 of record VZRR01002347.1, on the reverse strand, counting down.
CAATTTTAAAGAGCATTTGAGCAGGAGAGACTTAAAATCCTAAAAACATGAACCACTTGAAGCACTCCAGTAATTTTCAATTGCTTTGCAATGTGCAAGCAAGGAACTTTCACAATGAAACACTTAAGCTCTCTGATAATTTTATACCCTTATAGGCCACATATTTCTGGAACCCCATCATTTCCTAGCTGAAGTGGTTTTAAAAATATGTGAAGTGCTCCAATAATTTTAAATTATTCTGTGCAATGCAAGCTCAGAACCCTGATCACCTCAAAATTTAAGAGCTTATAAAAATTTGAAGTAGTCCAATATTTCTGAATGATTGGGTATTGTGATTTCACTTGTTTTATAAAGTGCTTCCATTTGTGAGGAAGTCTGGTGATAAACTGAAATATAGCTGTTGGCTAGCAAATATAGCCATGTAAAAATCTAATATTAAAAAAAAAAATCAGAGAGCGTGCTCCTGCCCCCCACAAAAATCAGAACTCAAGCAATACAAAGAAAAGGAAAATGTATCCCGAAACCCCAGTTGCAAGCAAAGGAGAAGAGATCTGCTCCGAAATTTCAGTCACACACTACATGTACAGAAACAGCTAACATGTTAAAATTTACAGAAGATACAATAAATCAAACACTGCATTGTTTCCAGGAGAGTTATAATTATTCATATGTTTAATAGCCTTTACAGATATATTTTGTGTATATCTGTAATGAATATTATTTGATCATCTTGTCAAAGTGTGAGGTACTTACACACATCTTACTTTAATATGTGCTGTCTAGATTTTTTTCTGGGTTATTTTTTCATATAATAAAATCAGACAGGAATATTGTCACTTATCCAATGGATAATAATGAAAAATATGTTTTATTTCTGCCAGCAGTTCTACTCAAAAATACACTCATTCACTGAAGCAAAAAGAGAAGTATTCTTATTTATTGAAGTTTTTTAGATGGTTTACTATTCTGAAAGGGCTTGGATTTTAACTAATTATGCATGGAATTTTGGGAGTAAAGATGCTATCCACCTGGTTTATCTCCTTATATAAGGGAAAGTGAGGCTTCTGTACATCATTTGAGCTCATAACCTATACAAAAAATGAACCCCTATAGAAGGAATTTCAGCAGTTTGTCAGCTTTGCATTTCAGTGGGCTCCCACGCACACTCAGAAATATATTTTGCAAAGAAATAATCTCACATTCAACATTCACTGTCCTCCTTTTTACTTGCTTTTCCCTCCCCTCTCCTGCACACATAAAGCAGGATTTCAAATTAGAGGGTTCACAGTCTCATTGTTGTATTTTTCATTAAGTTCCCAATTAATATTTAGTTGAAGTCTTGCAGTGGACAGGAGGTTCCTCTCGCTGTAAAGCAGTGTCTTGGGAAAAGACAGACTCTCTGCTGAAGAAGCAGAGAAAAGAGAGAAGTTGCCAGGATTCCTGCCCTTTCCACCCAATGCCAGGACCTATTATGATCATTGGCAGTTATTTTGGTTAATGCAATGGTTTTGCTGTTGTATCACTTTCTGAGGAGCCTGAAATCCACTCAGCAGGGTGACCCACTTGTCTGCTAAGGTGTGTGTATATAACTTCCATTAGGATTAAGGGCAGTAATGTTCAGCAGTGGAAGAGCAGCTAATAAGGTATGTAACCCTTCAAGCAACTTTTTTTCTAAACATTTCCACAACTAGGTCACAAATTCCTTCTCAAAGAAGCAAGGGAAGATATTGACATCAAACAGAGACCCTCCTAAGCTACTTCAGCAAAAAGACTAATCATCAAACTGAATGAACCATCCAGACTTCAACAGAACTCTTGTATCTGAGGAAATTTATCATCTCCCATAAATAGCATGCCTCCTGTATTTTTTAGAAACAGTGGCAAATAAAGGAGGAAGAAAACAATCCATATGTCCCCTCATAAGAACAGGGAGAAAATGATATCAAGTAATTCTTTCACTAAATTGATGTCCAAATATTCTAGCATGCCAAAAAAAAAACTCACAAAAAGCTCAGGAATTTTTCTTCAGGTAACAAAACTGGAAAGAGAATACATCTTTTTTCTTACAAAAAATTATTTATTACTTTTTATTACAATGCAGCAATAAAAGTATATGTCTTGTATTTAGCTCTGCCTTCTTGGAGTAGGAGAAAATGAAACTTTATTTCAGGAATTCTCAACATGGCTCAATAATGAGATTTTTGCCCAAAGTTTTCAAAAGAAGATTTACTCATTAAATGTCCCCAACTTCTTTTGCTTGGTCCCAGCCTTTAAGGGCAGAATATCTTCATTATTAGGAGAGTTGTAGGAACTCAACTGGTATGAAATGTGCTTTAAGCCTCTAGATGTGTATTTTCAAACCTGGCCAAATGTACAAGACAAGAAAGTTTGTTTTGTTCTCCATTTTACCCCCCAGGTTTTTCACATCTCTGTTTTCTCTTATGTGTTGGCTTAAAGTGAAAGATAACTGAGTCAAGAGACGCAGGCTGTAAAAGACCCAGTTTAACTTAACAGAAGCAATAGGAAATACAAATAATCTGAGCAGGGAAAGCTCTTTTAAATAAGAGATTTCAATCATCATGATTTAAGGAACTTTGATTTGGAACATGTTGGATCTGACATGCCATCAGGATGACTCATTGTGCTGAAATACATCATATTTCGCTATTATTGCATAATGTGACATATTGATATAATCAGATGAATTGTCAAAACAAGATGTCAGGTATGTGAAATTCAAATTAAGCAAAGTTTGGAAAAAGTCCTCAAAAGGGACTACATGTTATTACTTTAATTACATATTTTACTCCATTTTGAAAAACAGGTCTTTCTGTACTAGTACCTCTTTGGACTTGTGTTTAGAATGTCTTCCCTTAATTGAGCCACACGGTTTTGCATTGCAGTTTACATTTGCATGGCCACCTGACCAGAGAACACTCTCTCAAAGTAAACATACTTCCCACAAGAGTTGGAAAAGTCCTTTTCCTTCCTCAATTTCTTGTCCTTTTTGTTGTGTCTGGAAAGAAATTTTTTAATTTTTTGTCTGATTTTTTTCCCCAATGTCTCAAAAAGGTACTAATAACTATCACTTTTAGAAGAGTGCTGTAAGTGACCCTGCTTGAGCAGGGCATTGTGAAAGACGACTGCCAGAGGTCACTCCAACCTCAGCCATTCCATAACTCTGTGAAAAATTCTAGCTTTAGCTTTGAGTCTCCATCTGTTTCTAAAATCTTTGTAAACATTTGAAAGAGCTGAGTCTAATCTGAACCCCATTGCAAAAACAGATGTAGCTGATACACCACTTCCATACTCACAATACTTCATTAGTCATAAGAATAGTCAGACTGATATGGAACAGACCCCTGTTCAGATCTGAGTATCTGTGGACTTTAATTCTGCCTAATGGTTGTAAAGTTTAAGGCTGCAGTACTCCTGACAAAACTTCCTTCATTCATAAGAAGTACTAGTTTCAACAGAAACAAATACAGTTTTTGGGGACAGAAAATAGAGAAGTCTACACTATTCTCAAATTCTGTCACTCCTGCAAGAAAATACTCCTTCCCGAGGGAATCACAGATGCGTAAAATGTAATACAAGATGTCCAACTTCTTGGAGTTATAGAGATTTTGAACATACTTAAGGATTCTTCCATCGTAACCCATGTCCATGGCAAGACTGGTTTCCTTGCAGAGGAGTTCCCATGGCTCACTGGTGCAGGATATCTTCCTTTAACTGACATAACCGTGAATAGTGTGTGCTGCTTTTACTGTAGAGAAAATAAAGGTTAATCCACAGAACAACTGTCTCACCTCAGCCCTCCCGTTAAAACGCTAGGTCACATACATCATTATTACTATTACATTCTGAAGGAAATGTAGCAGAGCCTTAACAAAAATAACAAAACCCAAAAAATTTCTAGTATATAAATAACCTAAAATATTTGCAAGCATTTTGTATTGAATATTTAAAATACATAATGGGGTTTGAAAAAAAAAAAAAGGATATAGAAAATGGTTTATTGTAGTTTATTGCCACACTACAATACAATTTCCATGCTGAAAGACAAAAACTCCCTATACTGAAATACTACTGGTTAATTCAAATCCTGCCTGAAGCATGGCACACAGTAATAATGATGACAACATCTAGTCCAATAATACAAAAATCAATAGAATGCATTGAACTGCTATCCAAAGCAAATCTAGAATGTCATTTGGTTGATTATTAATTAAATTGGCACCTGCTAAACTAAATACAAATGAACTAAATACCAAAAAACTTTATTTGACATGGAAAATTAAAAGATTAGGAAACTATTATATAGAGCAAGAAAAGAACTAGAGTTTTTTGATGTTACTAGTATAGAATCCTGACAGTTTTTATACCTTAGGCTTCGAGATATTTAAAGGAAAGAAAAAGTGATTGTATAAATTGTATAAATATAGCTTTAAAAAATGTTTTTTTAATTCTTATTGATCACAACCTTGGCATTCAAAGTCTAATTATACAAAAAAACCTCTGCTATATACCCAGTGTACTCAGAAATCATTGCCTGAAATTAATCAGCACTACAAGCACACCACTCCTAATTACAAAATTATCTTTGTAGTGCTTCTTACACCATTTGTTGATGCTCTTAAAAATGACCTGACAAACCTCAAAACAAATCATAATTTCCAGGTGATATTTTTATTGTATCATTTATGGTACATAATGAAAGTGTTCCACAAAGCATTCAGGCAAATAATCGGAACAGAAGAATTCCCCTAGAAAGATATGTTTTGCTTCAAGTTTCTTAAAAAATCCGAAAAACAATCTAGAAATATTCCTTTCTAATCCCAGAATGTACCTACTTCTGGAAGACCTTTTTCTGTAAGTTATTTTTGAGCTCTTTGCAAGTCAAGGTTTTGAAGCCCATTTCTCCGACTCGCTTTTAATACTACAGACTTCGGTTGCCTAAATACTTATCTTAAAACGGTGTCCCGTGCTTTTTATAAAGATAGCAACTGTGAAAGCTAGGAGTTTTTTACAACCTAAATAGGAAAATTTCCTTTCAGATGAGAAGCTTAAATCTGGTTTAATATAGAGGTATTCCTGCTTACTTCACTGATGAATAGTTGTTGTCTTCATCAATCTAATGGGTTTTATTTATTGATATAAATATCATATACTAATATAAAATATAAACAAAAAAATATAATTAAATGAAGTGGCACTGAATGTTTGAAGCATGATGAGTAAAGCTAATTTCACAGGGTGCTGTTCAAATAGGACAATGAGTTCCATGTGGCCTATATAAAATAACTGAATTAGATCACACATCACCACAGTGTGTTCACATACATGCAGCAGCACCATTGGGGTTTTTTGGTGTTTAATTTTAGTTCAGGTACCAAAAGCTTTGCTAGCCTTCGTCAGTATGTGAGAAAAAGGAAAGTAAGTGAGCATAAAAATCTAGTTAAAAAAGAAACTAAATCATAATACACCAGATATGAAAAAATATTTTTATGAGATATTTCATAATTTCTGCCACTGAGAATTAGAAATATTTTCCAGTAATTTTGACACCTTTTCTGGAAACATAAAATAAGTTCACTAGCATATTCTTAGCCTTCTTAAAGGCCAAGGACCTAAGAAGGAACAGCAGAAAGGTGGAAACGTTGCAGTGCGGCAGAGCGTGTCTCGCAGCAGCGTGGCAGGCCGCATCTTCCCTTGGGAGCGCCGAATGCGCTCGGCCCATTCTCGTCCCAGTTAGATGTCACCTCCTCGATGCGGCAGTGGTAAAGGAGGCGAGGAGGGTCTCTGCATGGGGTTCAACAGAAAAACTTTATTTACATGACGTTGGGAATCCCAGGAGCAAAGACAAAGACACATCAGTGTCCTGGGGTTTTATATGGAGACAAGCAGGGCGGAGAGAGCATGAGAACCAATGGTCTCAGGGCACAGGGGTGGTACATGGGTGGGCTGAGGTACAGGGGCCCATAGGGAAAACCCGAAGGAGTGGCCAGGAACAGAGGCCAAGGGGAGAGCGGGGAGGGGAGAACAACCAGGAAGGGGAGACACGTAAAGAAGAAAAGGGAAGGGGGAATACAAAATCAATAGCAGTAATGAAAAGGGGGAATACATAATAATGAAAGAACAAAGGACCTTGGGAGGAGCTTATCCACTCACGCTAGCTGTTTCTAGGCCACTATTTTATTCACAAACCACCACAGAAACAAATGATTGCATTTTTTTTTAAGTTATATCTGGCAGAACTCAAATCATAGTCTAATAAAAAAATTTTTTCTTGAGGCTGCAGTTAATAGGGCTTCACTGACACAGTAAATCAGTTGCCCCAGCTGTTTCCCAATCTGAAGATTTGCCCTTCGCCTATACTTAAAGGATGGATAAAAATGTGGTAACAAACATTTAGTTGCATTCACAACTACTTTTTCTACATTGGACATTGAAGTACATAGAAGTAGTCTCATTGCTCATACTCTGGACTCCCTGTCCACCCTACTCCAGCCACCGTAACACCATAAACTTGAACAATTCCAGTGCAGCCTCTTGTAAGGTCTCGCATCAAAGTTACACATTTTCATTGAAAAAAAAGAAAAAAAAAGTTACATTCATCTCTCAGAGTCGTTCAAGCTCTAGGACATTCAGTTTAATCTTCTGTACAGGTGTTTCATATTTCTATATACCCATTTTAAATGTTCAGTGAAGTGAGCACTGTTTCCCTCAATAGAAGATTATTTAGAAAAAGCAGCACATTGTAAATTCTCTTCCTAATAGTCCAAAAAAAAGTTGATGCAGTAAACTTCTAGTTCTAAATTATGAATATCCTATAACAGGTGTGCCTTTAATTGCTGAACACTAAAACTAGGTCATTTTAATTGACGACAATTGAGCCACAAATTTGCAGACACACTGACTACCCCAAATCCTTGGCTACTCAAAGTACTGTTTGCTGTGCCTTTGGATGATTTGTCATTGAAAAAGCGAGTGCAAGTACAGTCTCCTTTTCAGATTTGGCAAAAAAAATTGTCAGTCTGGTAAGAGACCAGCAAGATCCTTCACCTTTTACTTTTTGAAGGTGTTTGTCCCAGAAACCTTGGGAAAGGCATTGCATAATCTCTAACACACTTCGTCAAAACCATACATTTTATCTCACTATTGTTCTAGAAAGCAATCACTAAATCCTTCTGCCTTCACAAAGATTTCTCAGTCTTTAAACAATAGTTTTACAGAATGGGTGGTTGTTTAGAGCATGGTGCTAATAAAACCAAGGGTGTGAGTTTAATCCCTTCACTGGCTGTTCACTCAAAAATCGGACTTGACGATCCTTGTGGGTCCCTTCCAAACCAGAATATTGTGTGAGTATTCTCTGAATCTGGTCCAACCTCCCTGCTTAATCAGGGTCATCCTAGAGCACATGGCACAGGGTTCTGTTGAGCTGGTTCTTGAATATCTCCTATGAGGGAGACTCCACAACCTCTCTGGGCAATGTTCCAGTGTACCGTCATCCACACAGGAAAGAAGATCTTCCTCATATTCAGATACACATTATTTTTCACTTGTTGTCTCTTGTCCTATTGCTTGGAAGCACCAAGAAGAGCCTGGCTCCATCTCCTTGAAACCTTCCCTTTGGATACTTACAGACATTGAGGAAGTCCTATCATCTTTGTTGCCCTCTGCTGCTCCTACTCCAGAAGCTCCATGTCTCTCATGTCCTGAGGAATTCAGAAGTGGACACAGCACTCCAGATTCAGCCTCATCAAGGCTGAGTAGAGGGGCAGGATCACCTCCCTTGATCTCCTGGCAATGTTCTTCCTAATGTACCCCATGGTACCATTGGCCTTCTTGGTCACAGAGGTGCTGCTGGCTCAGGGTCTGCTTGTTGTCCACCAGGACCCTCAGGTCCTTCTCTGCAGAGCTTCTTTCCAGCAGGTCAGTCCCCAGCCTGTACTGGTGCCTGGGGTTTTTCCTCCCCAGGTGCAGGACCCTGCATTTTCCTTTGATGAATTTCAGCTGGTTCTTCTCTGCCCATCTCTCCAATCTATCCAAGTTCTTCTGAAGGGCTGCACAGCACTCTGGGGTATTGGCCAATCCTCCCAGCTTTCTGTCATCAACAAAGCTCCTGAGGAGACATCTGCCCCTTCATGCAAGTCACTGATGAAGTTAAACAATACTGGCCCAATATTGAACCTTGGGGGACACTACTTGTGACAGGCCTCCAAACAGACCCTGTGCCTCTGATTATGACCCTCTGGAATCTGCTGTTCAGCCAGGTCTCAACCCACCTTACTGTTCACTCATCCAGTCCACAGTTTCTGAGTTTGTCTCTGAGCATGTTGTGAGAGACGGTGTTGAAAGCGTTGCTGAATTCAAGGTAGGCAATAGCCACTGATGTCCCCTCATCCAGCCAGGTAGTTGGTTCATCACAGAAGGAAAACAGCTTGGCTAATCACAGTTTGCCTTTAGTGAATCCATACTGACTACCTCGATCACCTTCTTGTCCTCCATGTGTATAGAGGTGGCGTCCAAAATGAGGCACTCACCTTTCTAAAGATTGAAGTGAGACTGACTGGACTCACCTCACATTTAAACTACGCATGTGTAGTACCTTCTCTCAAGGTCTATTTCTTGCGAGTATGGTGCATTTTAATTTACAATGGAAAGGGGAGAAAGAAATTTTATAGTGCTTCCATGTTGCCTTTCCTAGAGAACTGTTAAGGTGTACCATTGCCAGAAACTGGGAAAGGTAATCTCATTTCAAGATGTCTTGGGAGCTTGGAATGTGTGGTAGGGGGTGAGTCAGGCCTTGCCCTGGTGAGGTAGTGCCCTGCCCCCCATAACCCTCAGCCCCACAATGTCTGTCAATCATGGCACACTGGTGGCAGCCCCTGAGTGGCCGAGGGACTGGAAATCCCACCTGGGTGGAAGGCCCAGAGTAGGCCAAGGCCAATACAAGCATGTTGTCGCTTAACCGTACCTTCATCTTGGACCTTTACATCACTGGAACCTAGGAGTTGGTAGCTTTGGCTGTTTTTCTATAACTTTCCTGTCATTCTGTATTTCTCCATTTCTTCTTCTTCTTCTAACTCTCTTCTCACGGAATGTGATGTCAAACGGGTTTAAAGGCTTTCTATGGTCAATGGGCTAAGTCTATGCTCTGGTAAGAGATGTTATGTTGCATTTACTCTTCTGACAATGCTCCTTAGTTTTCTACAGTTTGCCAGTAAACTTCCGTGCATTTTTACCTCTCAAGAATATTTGGTTGGAATTTGCTCTGTTGTGTGTACCCAGAGGAAAAGAATCTTGGTTTAAGTCTTGGTTTAAGAATCCCTAGGTTTGAGTGACCGGGATGTAACAACTGTTGCTGATATACAACCAAAAAAGCTGTTCTAAGTGGTTTCTAAATACGTGCTGAGCTCTTGACCATGGAATAATTTAAAATTACTTGCTTATCATCCTGATATTCTTGTGTTACCACAAGTATTTTGTTCATTTTCTCCATGTTTTTTTACTCAAAGAAGAATGCCTCTGAAGCATACTCAGAAAAGTGCTCTTAAATCTCATGTCAGTGATAACCTGCAAAGTTCTTTGTGACACCTGTTTTAGTGGTTTTAGGTGCTCAGAAAAGATGGCAACAGCCTTTCTATCACATATATAGGTAATGATAACAAATGAAAGGCAAATAATTTTAACAGAAAACATAGAACAACAAGGAAAGAAAAGGCTGCCATCTGGAAAGGCTGTTAGATCTTTGAAGCCTGAATCCTTTTAAATTTCAGTATAAATATGACTGTTGTTTTTGGGGGAATAAACTCACATGAGATTTGGCCAAAATTACCGTTATCTGAAGGCACTTGGCTGTCTAGAGTTGCTTGATCATTCTGAAGTGCTTAATTCTAGTGTGCTTCAACTTTCTCATTTAAATATCTCTTCCCATCAATCATTAGTGCTTTCCTTCCTGGGTCATTGAGAGCATAATACTTCATTGTGTCAGCTGAAGGTGTGCTGACCTACTTTTCCTGGTTAATTTCAAGGGTAGGATCAGATGTTCCATTGCTTTAGTAATTGATCTAAGGATAGACCTTTACTAGAGCACCCATGACATGGTCTGAGGGGCATTCCAGGCATCACTGACTTCAAGGTCGTAACTGAAATGAAAAATTCTCCAATCAATTAGGTAACTTGGCTGCATAGTTTGTTCTTGAAAATAATTCTCCTATAAACATATTGCTTTTCATTGATAAAAATTGTGGTTTAATGCAAAGGATCATGTGAAAGTTGCTGCTACCTTTTGGTGTGTAGTACTGTTTTAATGTTAGTGGCCCTGTAGCTATGTTAATTTTACATTAACTACCTTGTGCAAGTGGAAAGACACAGTGATAAGTGACAAGGTGTAAAGCCAAAAAGGTATAAAGGTGCTAAAACAAAAGAATTATCTGTGACAGCAAAACCAATAGTTCACTGTAGAAGGTGTGAAGAAACAATTCCAAGCAAAATAATCTCTCAGGAGCAGACTCCTAGACTGCTAAGGAGGAGATACACTATTCAGTTCGTTCGCACTTTCTTCCTCTGGCACACCACAAAATTTGATTTTTCAGGTTGCACTCTGCAGTGTGGTTTCATAAAGCGTTACTTCAATGTGCACACTCCCACAGGTAGAGGATACACACTTCTACCAGGCAACCTTCGGATCTGCCTGGATTTTGGCAATGGTCTCATACTATTACCAGAAGGGGGAAATATCTGTCCGGTACACGACTACAACATGCACAATAAGATTCTCATAAATACATAGATAATGTACAAGTAAAATTCAAAGTGAAGTGTATTTTTATAGCTTCTGAAATGTATAGATATTTTGCAGTTGATTTTCACCTATTTTCTATTATTCCAGGTAATACACATAACACAGTCATGGAAAAGACTGAATTCATGCAGTGTCTAAATGAAAAATAAATAGCATAATTCACACAGATAAGTACTTTTAGCAGTTCTTTTCTTATATTAGTTGGCCTGTTTTAGAAAAATGATTGGTTTTTTTGACTAATAAAATTTGCTTTTTAGAATTAACGTCTGTATAAACTGGTGCCATGTTTCAGCTGTGAAAACAATGTTGGCCAAACAATAACAATAATTGAAGCCAATAATAATTACTTTACTTAAATCCCTATATAGAATATAAATACGTAGTTGTGTCTGTACAAAAAAAATCCAATATAATATTTACCAAAAATGTTACAGTTTACTTAATGAACAATTTCTATTAAAGCCCACCATGAAAAAATGCTTTTTAGAAGTCTACTGTAAAAATTCAAAATAAAAGTCAATATTTTCAGAAGTAAATTCAAGATGTTTGCCTTTGAATATAGTATTAAAAATTATTATGAAGTATTTTGGAAACCAAAATAATTTCAAGTTTCTACAAGTTTTGTTCATGCAGTCTGTTAATGGAAACAAAAGCTATGGCATATGCAACCAATCAAAATAACTCAAGTTTCCTATACTTACAATATGATAATCCCCACAATCAGTTCACAGACAATCCTGTGGTTGAAATACAGTCACATAAAATTTGGTTGAATAAAACAAACATGACATAACAAAAGAAAGCTAAATTTAGTAAGGACTGCTTCATCTAGTGCATTTGAAATATACGGCGTTATAAACATGATTATGAATAAGAACTGTTTCTGGTTTACATACATTCATGTTTTGTGATGTCATTACAGGGTACTCAGAAGTTTCTTACAGTAGACACTAATGAAAAACTTCAATGAGACAATTACCTTCCACTTTATTGAGAATTGAGAAAAACAACAACAACCACCACCCAGAAGACAGACACCTGACAGTAGTCCTAGAACATTTACAGTGATTTTCTGGGGACTGACAAAAAGGACATGAATTTCTGCAACATTTTGCTGTGCACAACTGTCTGAGAGAAACAGAGAAAATAAAACAGAAGGATTGCCAGGGACAGGAAAAGCTCTGGAAATGATAGCCTTGAGAAAGAATAATGAAGAGTGATTGGTGGCAGTGGAAATAGGAAAAAACCAGTAATGGTTTTTAAAGAGATGGCTTCTATTTTTGTGATTCCTATGGTATCTAAAGAAACAGTTTTTATACTTAAAGACCCAGATCCACAAAGAGTAAATGAGTTCTCCAAAGAAATATCTGTCTTTACTATATTATCCCAACTGGAATAACCACTAATACTGATAATTTTGCTAGGCACCCAGGTTAAGTAATATAATTTTGTAGATGAAAACTTTCTGTGCAAAATTATTCATGTGTATAAAGTTAACTACTTGTATACTTCTTGAGAAATTCCAGATGGACACCCAGATTGGTTTTTTAAAATCTCCTAAAAAGAGCAAGCTGTCTTTCTTCATTAGCTGCAGGTGAACCAATCCTAGTTAATTTTATGTAGAATGTAAAATAATTCCTATTTAGCTTAATTCCAAAAAGTATAGAGCACATGATATGAGACCTTGACATGCACTCTCTTTGAATCAGAGTTACTAAATATCTGTTAAATTTTAGCATGAATTATGTTTGGACCTCTGTAGCAACTGAGTAGAAAAATCAAAGAATCGTGATATAGTTGAGGTTGGAAGGGGCTCCTAGACCAATCCCCCTCCTCACACAGTCTCAGCTACAACAGATTGCCCAGGGCCCTCTCCAGCCAGGAGGAGACCCAATGACACCTCTGGGCAGCCTGTTTCCCTGTTTGACTCCCCTGTTGGTGACCGCCCAACCAGACTTTGCCTTTGCATTAGTGATCAAGTATATCAGCATGACAAAAGGAAAAAATAGCACGCCGAGACATAAAAATAATACACACACACACCTATAAACCCTGCATATGTTTTTCAAATTTCTTAAATATATTGAACAATATAACTAAAAATAAATAATTTTTACTTCACTAATGAATGCCTAGATGTTTTCCTAGCAGTTAGCAAGGGGACCTTAATAGCTTTAAAACATTAGCATTCTATGATTTTTTTTAATACTGCCAAATAGATCTTTCCTAAGTTAAGATACCTTAAATACACATCATTATTGATAGTATTGGTAATACCATTAAAATAAATCTAGAAGATGTCAAACATTTGCTTCAGTTCTTGAAATTAAGCTGTACTTTTATACATCAACAATGTGACCTAGTAAAGCACCCAGAAAGTGGGGATCCATGAAGAGTGGTGGTAGAATTGGGATTCTCAGCTTGTCTGAAGTCACAATGTCTGCTTCTTCAGTACCTCTCCTTGGCTACCTCAAATGCAAGACAAATTTAGTTTTCTTAACATAGTCACCAGATTTTATGTCAACGAATCACAGCAATACATCTCTCACATCAGTCATGGCTGTGACTGGACTCGGTATCAATTTCCACCTATTTGCCACTAAGGATATCTTTGAAGTCTGCATTATTCCTACCCAGCCATTAGAAGTGTTACAAATTTTTGCCTCAGTCCATGCAGATGAGGGTGCAGAAGACAATTTTTCACAAAATACCGCTTACTGAGTAAGGTAAGTATATATAAAGACAATGAAAAGAAATAAGAACTTCCTTCCCATCTGAACGTTTTGATGTCTTCAGCTGACAGGGAGGATGGCCTTCCAGAAATTTCCTTGAATCTCTGCCTAGAAGCATCACTTTCATCTTATGTTTACCATGAGCCAACTGCTTTCCCTCAGACTGTATATATCTTCCAGGCACTTCAATATAGTTATAGAACTGACACAAATCAGAGTTTTAGAAATAAGAATAGTTTCAAACATATTTTTGAATATTTAAGGAATGTATCAAACAGAAAAGGGTGGAGGGAAAGGAAGGAGAAATGTTCTGGTAAAGTTAGCAGGATAAAACTTTTAACCATCATGATTTTTTTATTACAGTAAGTATCTCTTGCTGGTTTATTGGTGGGTATAGATTTTTAAAATTAGGCACTGCCAAAGGCACTATGTTTGTGTTCTTTGAAGTTGATACAACCAGATATAGTAGACCTTATGTTAGAAATAAAATATTTTTGCAGGAGAAATTGCTGCTAGCCAAAGAGATTTCAGTCTTCACATCCTGATTCAAGCTTTCTGGTGTAACCATCAACTTGTACGATTCTCACTGTTTATTTCAGTGTATACCTTCTGAGTTTTCTTTAAAAATATATGAAGACATTACTGAGGATCTGATTCAATAAAAAGTATGTCCAGACCTCCATGCCCTGGAAACTCAAACAATGCTGCAAAAGCTGCAGAAATGGGACATATTTTCTATTGAATTGGGTACTGAGAATGCTCATAAGTTTTTTGTATTGATTTTTGTAACAGCCAGCAGTGAAAGACACAGCCAATATTAGCTTCATCCACTACAGGCCTGTGGATTTCACTTTCTGCATGCAACAGGGCATGGAGTGAAAACAGACAGCAACCAATTTAAAATGAGAGTGCAGGGTAATTTTTTTCAGCATAAAATCAAAAGTGTAGCTTACTATAATGAAATAATTTTCAAAATAGGTACCCTACTATGATTAACAAATGATTAGGCAAGATACAAGTGTGGTCATAACTGCACTTTTTAAATGCTTTTACATAATATTATCACTAAATACTGATATTTGCAGCTTATATAAAGAGACTACAGCTCTGAATTACAAAAATAAGAAGGGCATTACAAAAAAAATTGGGAAAAGTCTTATTTGAACAAAAGCCTAAATCACTCAAAAACTAAAATCTCAAATTTATCAGCCCTTTAACAATTATTATTCTACCTAAACTGTTTTGGGATGTTTTTTGTGCAAGATAGACAAGGTTACAGTAGCCGTTCTTTTCCCTTAATTGCAGTGGCTTTCTGTTAACAGCAGCAACTAAGCCCATCCATATTTTCAGCCTTCTAGAAGGCACAAATCTTGTGTTGCAGCAACCAGAAACCCAAGTAATCTGCTGCAGAACTACATCCAGCTTAGTCATCTACTAAGTTAACCTTCGAGCACCAGCTGCCCATTCCCAGCCTGCTCCATATTCTGGTTTCGAAACCACAACTGTACGTAAAAAATTACCAAAATGATGCCTTGCACAGAAATGCATTTGAACATTTCAGTTTGCTCAGCATGAGTGGTAGGACCTATGGAATATGGCTCCTGCCGTTCTAAACTGGATCAGTAAGAAGGCTGATGTGCTCTGTTACCTCCTAATGAGCACTGCGCAATGTAAAGACACTGGAAGGACACTGTAAAGGTGAACAGGGTTCTGAAAACTTAGAGAACTTGATTTCAGACCAAAATTTCTGATTTTCTGTATATGCTGCTAAAAGGCACCGAGTCAAACACTGGGATTGTATAAGACATATAAATTTTTAATAATTATAAGGTTGGTCTGAGATTCATAGTATGGAATATGAGAAAAGAATAAAATGTTAACAAAAGCCCCCCTCCCTGAAATACAAAATCAAAATTGTCTTAGGCAGACTGAAATCCTATTTCCTTTTTCTATAATAGACTCCAGTAAGATAAACAAGCACTTCAGTTTTCATCCAATACAAGGGATTTCTCCTTTGATATAATTGCATGAAATCCTTGCTGTATAAGAGAAAAACTGGAAAAAGACTCTAATTTCAATTTTTACTTGTAAGGAGAACATCAAATGTGTATAAATAACCTTCATATTCAAAGTCTTTTAACACAATGAAGATGTCAATAAGATTTTAAATCTGAAATCCCCAAATCTCTTTACGACTTCCAAGCAGTTTTACAATAGAAACCTTTGAAGAATTGTTATAAATGCTTATTAAGAAAAAAATATAGAAAATGAGATGTAAAGGAAGACTACCTTGGCATTCTCCCATAGTGTAGAAATGAGCACTATGTCAGCAAAAAAATGATCATGTTTGGCAGCTGCACTTCTTTAAAATTGTTATATTGGATTAATAGAGACCAGTTGCATTTCTAAAATCCTTTAGATTTAAAACATGGTTTTACTCATAGTATACCTTGATTGCAGCAGAATTAGAAGAAAGGATAAGATTACATACCTCTCTACATGTTGTAAGAGCTTTGGATTTTTTTTTCATAAATGTAAAAGATTTTTTTTTAGCTCCTCCTTCTGTTCAGGATTATTTGTGCATGATGCTGAGAGCCGTGGCCTAGATACTAATTTTTCCTCTAGCTTCAAAAAAATTATAAAAAATTAAGAAAAGAAAAAACTTTCATTCTGTGGAGTGAATATTTAAAGAAAATAACTAATGCAAACAACTATTTTATTGTTTTTAAGACAATAGGTATTTGTCAAATATTTATTTTACTTTCAGCTACATTTGCAACTCCGTGTTTTTGGAAATATGAATCTATATGCAGTTGTAATGTAACTCACATATGAAAAGATACTTTCATTTTTTAAACTCGGGCTTGGTCTATAATTGCATCTCGATCTCAAAATCAGTAATATAAATCCACTTCTTCAAATTTAATTGAACACTTGCTTGAATAAAACTCAGCTTATGTGTCAAAAGAATATTTTTGCCCATCTACTTGAAAACAGCAAGAGAACAAATTCAGTCATATAATGTTTTCTAAAATATGTAACCTTTATAAAAAGGTAATTCAAGAACTGTAAAAAGTTTGATTACAAGAAGGTTTTATATTACCAAATAAACAGAAATCTCACCATAATGAGGGACAGTTTAAAATCTAAGTTAGACTTTGAGTCCTTTGATTAACATTTTATATGTCACATGATTATTACTTACATACAGAATTTCTCATTGATGTTCATGTGGATTAAGTATTTATGGTCACTGCTTTTTACTTCTCTAACATCAACAATGTCCAGGCCTGTTACCCTTTATTACATACAGTCAGCTGATGTACTATATAGCCAGTGGCCCATGACAAAAATGGACTGTACAATCAGAACAGTAAGAAAATCAAGTTGATACAACTAACAATTTTTGACATCTGATTTTGATGGAAATGGGACTATACATTTAAAACATCTGTATTCAAATACCTAAAGAGGAAAATATATTCCCAGTTTGTAACATTTTAAAAATTTCATATTAAGAGTCAGATCAAGTTCCAATGTACTGTGAGGAAATTTTCAATATATATATATAATCCAGCAATCTGCTACTTTGTCCTTTTGGATTTCACATTTTGTTTTTGACCAATGGAAACCTGCATGCAATCCTTCAAGGAGGATTGATGGCTGTGGGAAGAGGAGAGGTATCTATCCTTAACCAGAACAAGTCCCAGGAGGCAACTACTACAACTTCTAACACTACATTATTGGTTAATTTGGGGACTTCTTTCACTCAGATGACACAGCTAGAAGGATGTCACTGCACAAATCAATATCTACTGCCTTGCCATTGATGTGCCTGCTGCCTTAAACAACAACAGCTGTGTCTCTGATCATCTCTGAGTTGTTCAGGATACTAATTGTAGTCAGCACACTACTCTTTCTAACAAACGGTCTAGGAAGGTGTTAGCCCCCTGATGCATATTTGAAGAATTGCTGCATACTCACCAATAGCATTTGCCATTTCGTTTTCTGCCTTTACTGTTCCCAGAAATGGCTTCACTCTCATTTCCATTAAAACTTATCCTTCCCTTTGGGTTTATGTAAAAAAAAAAATTTTAATTTATTAATAGAAGTAAACGCTTGCAGTTCTTACAATATATTTGGATTCAGAAGCAATGTGTTTAACGCAAATTTACTATTTTTATCTACTTTTTAATCGAATCCAGCACTTTTTCAAGCATTATATGGGAATGAGTTAAATGTATATTTTAGTTCTGCTAAGTGTGTTGTTAGAGACAGTCAATGACTAGTCCAAAAACGAATGGGGATCTCTTGACAGTCAGCATAAATTTCTCATTCACAGTAAAAATGAGAGATATATGAAGACAGACTTGCATGTGCATTTGAGTCCCTCAAGATACAGAAAACTGCTCTGCTTTGCCTGAAAGGACATCACACTTCTAAACTATGCTGGAGCACAACTTTCAGCTTCACCTGCATTCAGCATCAGAAGTGTGCTGCTCTGTTCTTATTTCTTAACAGAAAGTATGGCACCTATCAGAGGTAAGACTGCCTTTAAACATGATCACTGCCTTGCAAATAAGGTATCAGTGTCTTAAAGGGAGCACTGGTGCTTTATTGAAAGGTGGTGAATGAGGGAGTGTGGAAGGAGTGAAAATTGGTTGCTGTGGGATATTTTCATGGATTTTTCTTGTGTGTTCACTGGGAGTGTTTACTGAAGCTAACAATACAAAACATTCTAGTTCTCATTTTACCTCTCTAGCCAGGTTGTGTCCTCTGCCGTTCCCTCTACTCAGTGCTTGGCCTCCACAAATCCCTCTCCTCTGCACTGTCCCAGCAACAACTTTCAATTGCCCCAAGTCCCTCAGGGAGTGCTGTCTTTGACTGGTCATGCAGATGCTGAGTCCTTCAAACATTAACATACTCTACCTCAGTTTTCTATCCTTATTACTGTAAATAGCATAGTCATTATACTATTTCTTTTTTAAAAAAATCTGCTAGTGAGTAATTAAGGGAGTATTCACTCAGTGGAGAGCATGGACTAGATCTGTAGGAGCAATCCTTGTACACTAATACTCCATATTAGAAACTCACATGCCAACCAAAATGTCTCATTCTCCTTAAGTAAACCTTTGAGGATAAGTAAGCAGGCTGTGGAAGAGACAGATCCACATTAAAAAAGTATTTGGTATTAAAAAAAATTTTAGTGTGACCCTCAGCAAAAGGTCCAAAGCAGCCGTGTCTGCCACAGGATGAGAAAGTCCGTCTTTGCAGGTAAAAATATTTAAAGAAAAGGTCACTTTCATGGTAAATCTAGGTTAAGAGATGCCCATAGGTTTCTGGGCAGAGGAGTAGATAGCCAAATGTATTAATAAATTATTTGGGAAAAGGGTTGAATAGGTTGGGTGGATGAAGTTTGCTTACGATATTATTAAAGAAAATGAAGAAGCAGTAGTTTCAGAATGTAGAATCCTTCCAGTACCAAAGTGCAGTTAAATGGGTGAAGCTTGTGGAAAAACCCTACAACTTTCCACCTAATGAGGAGGTCTGATCTGATTACTGCTGCTCAGTAAAAAAACCTCAAGGCTTTTAACCAGATATTTCTATAAAACATATTTAATGTATCAGACACAGTACTAAAAAAATAAAAATGCTATGAAAGTATTATGAACGCAGAGAATCAAAATAAAAAAAGCTTAACTTCTGCAGTGCTTATGCATTCTGAACAATGTGTGTATACATATTTAGAGGACGTTAGCTTTACAATATTCTCTAGCAAGTCTAGCACTTGCTCCCAGTACAGAATAAGGGGAAACATAGCCCGGTTCAGAGAAAGAAAACAGAAGATGATATAAAGTAATTTTTCTCCAGGTTAAGATAAAGATTGAAAACAATGTCAAAAGTTGAGAAGCCCTTGATTTTCAATCTAGTACCACTAGAAAATGTAATAATTAAGATCTGCTCCCAAGTTCATTAGAACCTTGGCTACCCTCCAGAGATAGGAGAAATTCTCCATCCCATCATAGATTTTATATGCTCCAAAATACAAAATTAGAGATTCTCAGGAATTCCAACTCAGGCTGAATCAGAGTCTCTCTGTATAATACTGATTCATGAATGAACTAGCAAATCAATAAAAAAAAGATAGTTTTGCACATCCAGTGAAAAGTAAAAAGGAAGAATCAGACTACTGTGGACTACAGCAACTTTACTAAAGTAGCTGCACCTGAGCTGGTTTAGAGAATATGAACTGCAAGATGAAATCTTGATGCCAATGGAGTCAAAATTTTACCAACCACTCCACTGCAGCAAGATTTATCCAAAGCAATGAAACCCCAGTGGAAATATACAAATCAGGAAAAGATGTCTGTAATATGAAGTACAGACCAATATGAACTAAAGGCTTTTGAGGAAAGGTCGAAGAAGCCTTTCAGAAAAAAGCTGTGGCATAACAGAAAACTGTAGTAGTAGATCCTTGCTTCCTCCTTTTTTAGCAGCTTCCTCCTTTCCTTCCTTCCTGCCCTTTTTAGCAGCTAAATAAAGACAGTCTTTCAGGGCTGGACTTGCAGAATGCCACAGTATTCATCTAACCCTCCTCCCTTTGTAAAAAATCTAATGTCTTTTAAGCCAAAAGCTTCTTTAAAAAATTCCAAAACTATTATTGCATCTTTTAAACATATATTTGGTGTAGCTTAAATCAGAAAATAAGAGGGGAACATGTGAACTAAATTAAATGTATCTGAAAACTAATAGCAGCATATCTAACATTCTTTAAAAAATAAATAATTCATCAGAATGTTGGAAGAGTATCTTTTCGGAAATTCCTGCATTTCAAAATCGAAACAATGTTCCTCTGCTTGGCAGAGTTTTATTTGAGAAAAAGGAAGTACTACAACTTATGAAAGTACAGTGCAAACGATGTCACATGTAAATTACATGTTAATGACAGAACAATGATACAGGGAAGAACTAGGGGTTCAGAAAGGAGGGTCCCTTTTTAAAATCCCTATATAGCTAAAGATTATTATGCAGGCATTCACATTCACAATTTTTTATAGTAGGGGACTTAGGGAGAGACATTTAGCAGCTCTACAGTGACTGCAATATTCAGAAGGTAGAGACTGCTCTTCCCTGGTAGGTAGCTGGCTTTTATTTTCATTTCCTGTTCAGGAGTGAGATTACTGTTTGGGGAGAGTTAAATCTATTTCAGGCATAAGAATCATTTATCCCTGGAGGTGCTGAGCTTCGATTAATAGCTCTTGGATTCTTCTTATTCATCTTAACTCCAATTTGTGCTGCTTGGCACTAAGGGTCCAGTTTGTTCCTTTCCTCATTTTCAGTTCTCCCTTCCCCCACCCAGCGCAGTGCATCATAGAAAGCTTTCACTGTCACATTAGTTTAGGTATATGTTGTCATGTAAAGTTAATGTTCAACACTAAATTTCTCAGTATTTCTCTGTGGTGGAGAGTCCTACTGATACTAGATAACTTGTATTCCTCTTTGATGTTAATGAAAGGCTGAAACAATGTTAAATCAGATATAGATCCACTCAACATGTTATTTTTTAAAGCTAGCTATAAATCAGATATGACATCTGTTTCAGTATTTGATGTGTCTCTATTTTAATTTTTGTGCAATAAAATTTTGGACCATGTTAGAGATTAACAACCAGTAAAATTATAATTTTGTATACTGAAGCCATTTGCAGCTGTAATACAAGTAAAAATTTAATCCAGAACTCTTAAACCTCATTTATTTTGTACAGTTCAGAAGCACTCAAATCAATTCGTTGAAAATCTAATAAATACTTAGGGCTAAAATCTACTCTGAGTCGGCATCTCACACAAGAGAGAGATTTTGGATCATCTTTCATTTGACAGAAGCCTAAACAAGAAATCCTTAACATGACCCCTGCATTACCTGCTTCTTCAATTATCCGAGATACTGCCCACGTCTACTTTTCCTTAACCAGCAGGAAATTAAGCCATCAGCCCCAGAAGTGGAGGGAGAGCAAAGGCCTGGCTACAACAACTATTTTAAACTAATTTGAAACAATTATGAATTTAACTTACTCATATGCAACTTACTTTCTGTAAGTCTAGGGGTTTTCTCCTTACTACGGAACACGAACCTGAAAAACTGCAGCTGTGTTCAGCCTTGTCAAATTATCATCAACTTTTCAGGATGATATGTGTATGTACACATGTATATATATGCACACATGTATGCACAGACACAAACATGTATAACAAAGCCCTATCCAGAAAGTGAACATCACATAGAAAGCAAAATACCATTTAAGTGTGTATAGCATCTAAAAGTTTCTGCCTAGCCCTCTAGCATCTTTACTTCTGATTCTTACTTATAGAGCTTGATTCAGAGCATCTATAACTCCCAGGCATCATAAACACTTCTTTTTAAGATCTATGGCCACTGATCTCCACAGCTACCACTGCCATTTTATTATCAGTCAAGAGGAAGACCCTTCAACAGGAACAAACCTGTCTACTAACTTTAGAAAATATACTGCAGACAGGGATGGGCAGCAGAGTTGCCTTAATGTGATATCTCAGGCTTAACGGAACCCTAGACTGGCCCAGAAAACGTAAAATTGCTTCCTTATTATATGAAAGGATTAATTTGTTTATCTTTAGCAATGCAATTCTTGTTACAAAAAATTAAGAGTGTTCCTGTTCCCGGAGAGATTTCCATCTTTTTTATGCATACTTTAAAAAAGGTAATTGCAAGAAATTTTGAGATTATCATTTAACTAGAGGGATGAAAACGTATTCATGAAAGAACTGAAAATGCCAGAGTTGCTTTCAAAACTAGAAAGACAAATAAAACTGTAACTAGTTAAAAAATTCAAAATATTTAAGATTAGTCATTTTAGAGAAATGTAGCATGTCAAATGAAAAATTAACATGATGAAAACATTAAAGAAAAAATATTGACAGCTGAAGAAAAAAAAAAAAAGAAAAATGTGAAGAGGTAAATGAATGCATAGCCAAAGGTTGCATGTGCAATCTTGCAATACATATACAAGGAGTAAAAAGTCAATGAGGATGAGCTGGAAAGTCCAAAATGTAATCAAAAGTAAGGAAAAAGGAAATACGAGGCATAAAACATCAGCTACACAGCAGTACTGAGAAGATTAGAGAATGAAGTTAAGAGAGAGTGCAAAAAATGATAAGAAAATTAAGGGTAGAAAATGAAAAGCAGATTGCATGAGGGTTTGAGATAAATCAGAATTTTTTAAAGTACATGGAGAAGAAGAGGTCAGAAAGGAGGAAAAGAGTAGGACCTCTCAGAAATGGGAAGTGTAATTTATTCACAGAAGAGGTAGTTACTGCTATCAGTTTAAACAAATCTTCATATCAATTTTCAGAAAGGAGGATATGGAATGAATACTAGAAAACAGTCATACATTTTGCATTTCTTGGGCTATAAAGAGGAAATAATGAAAGAAATTTTATCTTACAATGGGAACTGATGAAGCAATTGTACAGTGTGTTCAACTGGACTGCCTGGATCTGATTTAGAGTAGGGGTTTTTGGAACAGAATCCATGTTTTTTACAGCACTAAGCACAATAACAGCCTACTATAAATAAGTCATCGAGTTTGATCAAACTCTGAAAATAAATGAGATGCTGAGAATTCTTGAAGTAGATAGGGAAAAGCTTTTTCTAGTGTTACAAAATCTTTTGAAAGTAACATTTTTACATCTGAAAACAGGAAGAGGCAAATAAATCGAAAATGTAGATAATCCAATATATAATTATAAACTAACTTGGTAAATTTAAGTAACACTTAGTGTATACATCGGAAATGAATGCAAATGTTATGCATTTGTAGGGATGAGATTAAAAATACCATTATATATGTGTGTATATATGTATATATATATATATATATAAAAATATATATATATACATAAAAGGTTATTATTTACATCTTTGTGGCATAAAGCCCAGAACGCACTATCAAGGTCAATGAAAAAAAAAGTACTTCAAAACATAAATAAGTAATCTAATTTTAAGTACTTTCATTATTGTTAACTTCCTTAATATTAAAGACTTACCAAAAATTTGATTAGTGTCTTTATTTGCTACAAATTTTCAATAATATATTAGAAATTTGTGGCTGAATGAAAAAAGAATCCCATTGCCCTTAAGGAGACTGTATTGACAAGGGCAGTGAATGAAGAAGTCTACTCACCAACAGTGATTAAGACTAAACAACAAACAGCTGCTTCATTCAGCTGAGGAATTCAACTTTCCTTTTCTATATGTTTTCTGAAACAGCATGGAAAAACGATTTTGGATGACCAGAGAACAAGAAGTAGCAATAATCTTGTCTGTCTTTGCCAAAGCAATAAATTCCTTTAGAAGGGATTTAACACCAGAAAGTAGTCACAAGTAATTGGTGGGATGCTAAAACACAAATACCGAGGTAGGCCTGTGAATATTTCTGACATTTTGTTTGATATTTGTACTGCCTTTTTTTCTCAAAGCATCCATAGAATTTGAAAACACCTAAAAGTAAAGTATTTGTTTCCTGTTTCTAATACTAAAAGACCAGGAACAAAGACTTAAACAAATCATCCTGAAAATATGAACTGACGCAAACTCATCACAGGGGTTGCTAAGCTGTTTTGCTTCTATATAGCTAATGTTACCTGAAACCGAAAGAACCCTCATGCAGTTTATTAAGGTTACCATCAACCACTTCTTAATTTCTAATTATTTCATATTCTACTGACTACACACTTCCTAGCTGTTCCTGAATTCTTAATTCCATTTCTTCTGCATCTGCAGGGAAATAGTCACCCAAAGATGTAAAGAGAAGATAAAAGTCTGAAAAACTAAATTTATAGAATTGACTAAGCCTTGGATTTTTTTTTTTTTTAGAAACCCTAAGCAATCTTAATTTTGTTCCAGTGAGCTGAATTTGGCAGACTTACCCATGTATATCAAGAAATTATGACATCCTTGTGCCTTTTCTACACCAGTGGTTTTGAACTTCCGTAATTCTTCCTCTTTCAACTCTCTATTCCCCTCCACCGATCCTTTACACCTTAAGGGCCACTCTGACCTCTCCTTACCACTGGGTCTTATTTGCTTGTGCTTAGTATTTGTAATGGTGGTGCATCTCACCAGGAAAAAAAAAAAAAAAAAAAAAAAAGAGAAGCAGTGCTTCATAACAGAGTGGTTTGAATACTGTGCATATTTTTTTTCCAGCTAATCTAACCAAATATAGTTCATTCTGGAAAGATAACTTGACTTCTTCAGAAAAAGTTTAAATTGTTGTGTTGCCTATTTCAAACACCCTTAAACACCAAATGTAATTACTGCATTATAAGATGAAAAGAGCATGAAAAAAACAAGCTGCCTGAATATCTGTAGTTTATCGTTACAGCTGACCTATTTGTGTATTGAAGGAATATATATAGGTAGAAGTATATATGTATATATAGGAGAAGTCTCTCCACAGAAGAATATTTAGGTGATATATGTTCAGTGTTGTGGTAGGGTTGTATATGCAGGTTTGATAGCTGGATGAATGTAGAAGTGGAAAAACTATCAACATCTACTGTTTCTGATCTTTGCCCCACCTCCTTCAATTAATCAGTTCTTTCACCTGCTAGCAATTTGGTCACATAGTAATAACAAGTTGTGCTTTACATATTAAAGACTCCAGTACTTTGTTTCCTCACATGCTTCTTATTCTCCCTCTTTCAATAACGTGAAGACACCTTCCCCTGTTTATAAAAAAAAATCAGTCAAGGCAATAAAGCTTACCCTCACTGGAGTTCATAATTAGTAAAAAATATATTTTAACATATCTCACTCAAACACGTTACAGAACTATTTTTTAGGGTTACCCTTCACATGAGGCAGGCTTCAATTCCACATTAACTTTGGTGGTGTAATTAATTTTCCCTTAACAGAACTGTAGAGTACTTAGGGTACTCTAAGTACTGGCTTTTAGCTGCTACTCCAAAAACCTTAAATCTCCCACAGAAGAAATTAAATATCTGTCAACTCTGTGTAGGTGTTCTACTGCAGAGCAGTGTAATGGCACAAGGCACTCCAGCAAGGATTCAGCCGGAGTTCAGCACACTCCCACTCCAGGCTTTACCAGGTATCCTGGGTCCACTGCCTCCTTCGACTGCAGTGCATGCTGAGGCAACTGGCATGAGGAGGCTTATCCTCAGACTGAATCCCAGCTGCAGTCTCTTTAGATTTGTCATTTGGAAAGGGACATGAATGCTTGATCTCTTACATGAGAGAGTTTCCTGAAAGGAGAAGTTGTTCACAGAAGATAATGCTCACTATTCCTGGCATTAATCCAGAAATGAATATGGTCAGTGTGTTGGAGTCTAAAGAGCGCCATTTTCAGTAGACTTAGAAATCAAAACCATTCTTTATTTACCAGGACATATTGCTCCATACCTACAAAAATCAAGGTTATGTTATACTTTTATTATTATTAATACATGGGGAGGCCATTCATGATGCATAAAGTAGACACTTATTTTAATCTTTTGAACTCTGGGAATGACTTGCAGGACATAACAGTAAAGCCTCCTTCCCGGAAGAATCTTTGTTTAGCAAGACCCAGACAGACGATCTGCTGCAATACATCTGAGCTAGTAAAAAGGTGCAAGTGCTTATTTTAACACCGCTGTGTTATCTGAGTTTCTGTAATGATTCAAAGACATTTTTCAACCTAAGACACACGGAGATTTCTTTATTTAGCGTTTCAAGAAGACATGAAATCCTTTCAAAACAGTGAGGCAGGTCCTCACTTTCCGTGCTGGATATGTTTGGTACCAGAGAATCCATGCTGATATGCTTACTAACCGTAAGGAGAAATTCGCTGAAGACAAGTGAGAGAAAACATTACATTTCATTAGCTAATGACAGATCAGAATGGATACATACACACACACTCCATAGGGCAATGCTTTAGGTAGCATTTAGTTTATTTCAAAAGGACAAGGCCTGGTACCATTGGTGCAACTTTCTCCTCAGACTCTCCTATCATAACACAGGTATCCTGTCAGCCCTCAATCAGATATATTCAGAGAAAGAAAATTCCCAAAACATGAATGGCAGCAGAGAAGACTAGTTAGAATTACTCTCAGACTAAAAAAGCCTGGCTTTTTCAGTCAAACAAATTTATTGTGACAGTCAAATATAAATCTATACGTATAACAGTAGGGTAGATATTAAAGAAAGAAAAGAGAATATTAGGTCAACAGCAAATCTGATGCATTTATACAAACAGTTTAATACATAATCCATATAGCAGAAAGAAACTAGATTAAATAACAGATGAGGTTTTGGAGCTATGTATAAGTATTTTTTAAAACATTTTATTCCTGAATTGTTGCAACTCCAAAGATATCCTAAATAAAATAACTCATGCTAAAAAAAAATTCATGTACAACATAACAAATATTTGTCAAAAATCAGTCTTCTGGCTAAGCATTCCTGCTAAAATTTTTTAAACATATAATTAATTAATGATAAAATATCCACAAGTGTCACTTTGTAGTTTCTGGGTTTGGATTTGGGAAAAAAAAGAAAATAAAAGAAAATGAAAAGGGAAAAAACCTAAGAGTTAATCAGAAGGCAGGTTTTCTTTATCAAACTAATGATCATATATCAGGTTACTGCATACATTTTCATTACACAAAATTACATCTTCTTAAATTAAAATTAATTAAATCTGATTAATTAAAGTAAAATAATTCTTTAATAATAAATGGGGCTTCTATTTTTAATGTGACATTGCTTTTCTTCAGCATTATGAACAAGGCATTATCAGACCAAGTATTTTTTTCTTTAATCTTTAACTATTATATATTTTCCAATTTAGATGAAGTCACTCCTTCAGTGATAGAAAAAAAAAGAGACTGTAAAATCTCTGCCAGAAAACCACATTTGTATCATAACTGATACAGCAGGGTTTTGCATATATATTCCTGAGAAAGGAAAGAGATGAGAGGTACAACTGAAACAGGTGCTGATCTTCTGGGAAGCCAAGAGAACAGACTGATACAGTGCACTTGAAAAGTCACTTAATAGGAGTGGTTCTATGTATGGAATGCTACAGGGATGTGTAACACCGCACTTGGCTGAAACACATAACACCAAACT
This sequence comes from Oreocharis arfaki, assembly GCA_013398015.1. Taxonomy (NCBI): domain Eukaryota; kingdom Metazoa; phylum Chordata; class Aves; order Passeriformes; family Paramythiidae; genus Oreocharis; species Oreocharis arfaki. The sequence continues at coordinate 64,688 of VZRR01002347.1, read as the reverse complement.
TGTCCCTGGAAGAGACTATCAACCATTATGTTCTTCCAGCTCTTACAGGCAGCTAAGTCCCATAACAACATTGCTGTTTGGTTATTCGATATCAGTCCTTCCAACACAAAGCACTTCCAGGATCTGCTTCATAAATGGAATGGAAATTTAGAGTGGAAATTTTTATCATGAAATCAAGTCATAGTCTGCTAATACATCTGCCTGTAAGATGGGATAAGACTCAGAGCCTGGCTGGTAACATTGCCAAGGGTTGCTTTTGCCAGGATTTTAAGCCCCTGATTGCCCCACTGGCATACCAGTGGGAATGCAAGGTATCAAGCAAGCATTAAGGTTTTTCCTGAGGATTCTTGTTTTATCCAAGTTGCACAGATGCAATTGAAGGGGCTCTCAAGGAGCAAACAAATTCCGGATGACAGATAAGAAACATACTGGCCTATCTCTGATAGAAATTATGTAACAGAAATCTGTACCAGATGCAAAGCAAACCCCATATTTCAGGACAATTTTACTTCTAAAATATGGAATAATATGTTTTCCTCTTATTTAAGTTCAAATTTGCACCTTCACCAGAACATAGTCCGAATATTTTTTTACCCCAGATTAGTTCTCAGCTGAAAATCCACATCTGTAAACTTTGCCTCCACTGATCATCGGAGATGTTTAGAATAGAAACGTTTCACTAAGACTTTCTAAGTGAGTCAGACTTTGGATTGCATTTCTAGTTTGGTTACTCCTAGGGCAGAGGAGGGTCGACAATGGTATATATTTGTGTCAGGTTCAATTTTTTTTTAATGTTTATATGTTTTAATTTATCAGAAATTACATACAGATTTTATTTTAGTAGGTTTTGGAGAAAACTCATAAATAGAATCTATTTCTACTTAAATATTCCTGTCTCGTACCAAAAAAAGGAAGCAGGAAACAAAACAAAATTCCCCTACATTCTCCTTGCTGTTTATTCATTCACAGGAGATCACAAGAGGAATATAATATTCAATATGATTAATATAAATTAATACTGAAATGACCAAAGTTTGTGCTCTTATAATTAAAATAAGATAGAACAAAACTGTTAAGGCATTCAGGGTATCACAGCAACGTCACTACTGTGATTTATCACTAGACAAAGCAGAGAAACAGGTTACAGATACAGGCACTTTAGATATCCATGTGCCACACACAATGTCCTCTGGGGAAAACTAAATCAGAGAAGTAAGAAAAGGCCCTATTAAAATATCATGGTTGAGTTTCACAAACATTCTGGAAAAAATCTTAGATTTACTACGTTTATAATATTTTTGGATGAGACGTAGAGCAGTGAGTAAAGCAATTCGAAGAAGCAGTCAAGGGACAGAAAGAGAAATATCCACCAGAATTAAGAACAAATCAGTGCTCTCATTAATATCACTAATAAAGAAGTTGATTACAAGTCAGATATTTAAAGGAACCCTTCAGTAAGAATAAATTCACTATCACATTCAACTGGAATTGCTTCTATGAAAGTTCCGAAATAGAAAGAATGGAAAAAGAATTGTGATTATCACCCCAAGATCTGTTCTTTGATGAGATAATTATGACAGAGGTGGAATCTATACCACACTATTTTTTGCAGTAACATTCTAGAAAAAACAAGTTCAAATGTTAGGCATACAGCTTGCCCAAAATTACTATTCAGCTTAGTCTTTTTAGCATAAAAACCCCCACTGACAAGAAGAGCAGTAAGAACACCAAACACTTTACTTTCTCTTGCTTATTTGGAAGATTGAGCTCTTGATCAAACATATCTAATTATTAGAGCAAGAGCACACAGTCAGAGACATCAACACTGTTTACATTTAAATAAACCAAAAAAAATACCCCAAATAAATCTCCATTTAAATATAAGAAAATTTTCTTCCTAGCTGTTGGATTATAAACAGTATGAGTTCAGAGCATTCATCCTAAAAAGAGATGGTTTAATGGCATTAACACTTTTATAAAGCCAAGCAGCAATTTCATAATGGCTGAAATATTACATGCTGTTTTTCAACTAGAGTGAATCATTCCCTATGTATTTTAAGTTACAATAGACTCAACTTGATGAAGTATGTAATTTGAAAATCTTAAGTTTGTAATTTGAATGATTACTTTGTCTCACTCTAAGCTGCTTAGGCTTTTTCATTTATAAAGCTGAAACATTTGGCTACACAAACATGGCATCAACATAACTTGTCATACAATCCTTTGTTTTTTAATCATCTTCTACTGATAATCTAAATGATGATTAGTCTTGTCTCAGTGATTTCTTTGCTCTTCTAATACACATTTGTATTAATCCCTACTACATATTTTGATTTATTCTTAATTTTTTTTTAGAACTAGACCATATTAAAATCCTTTTTAAAAACAAAATGATTAGAGAATAACATTTTAAATGTACATGAAATTGTGAAAAAGATTTTGGGATTGCCAGATGTTACACTTAGTGTAGAAAGGCACATTTAAAAATGAAGTGTGGATTAATGCCATTAGTTGGAAGGACTGAAATTAAAATCTTTGAAGGCTGTAGAAGATTAATATATAGAGAGAGTAAAGATTACTTTCTTACTATACTGCACTACATATACTATATATATATGTCTTATCCTCTTGTCTCATCATGTACAGAAATTTGGCAATATTTTCTCACCATTCTGCTATCATAAAGTTCTAGGACTTCCTGGAAATTATTCAGGGATTTTTCTATTTTTTGACATTATGAGAAGGGCCTGGCGAGGTTTTCAGTGGCGCTGATCAATTGGCAGTAATAAATATCAGAAAATCTAACAAACAGAAAGGTCCTGGGTGTCAAACAAATTTGAATATACAAGCTTACTACTGGTGAGAAGAGAGTCAAACCATGTCAAAGCTTGACGAAGAGCAGTCAGTGTGCAGCCGATACTAGCACTGGATATTGTATGCCACCCTACAAAGACATCGAATATCCAGTAGATTAAATTAGGTCATTATGCACACACTGGATATAAAACTTGCCACAAAATGGAGTTAAGTGAGTCCTATCTGATTTGGCTAGCACAACTTTGCTGGACTAGTCATGTTGTGAATCATATGGATACTCTGGCTAGGCAGAAAGCAGTAGACCAGCTGACCTGAAGCACTCAGTCTCTCTAAGGATTTCTTTAGGGGCCATCTATTGTAAAAATGGCTTTAAACATTTAAGTTACCCTCAGTACACTCAAGTTACGGTAATAATGACAATATTTAAGAGAATTCAAAGGTTGTGCAGGAGGACAGATGCATATGCAGAAAGCAGAGGTACATGGCAAGAATGAATGCCATACCTACAGTTCAGCAGTAGCCCTCTAGAAAATTAGCCTCTTTGGATTCTGGATTCAGCCAGGAATCAGCAGGTCAGCTCATCTCCAAACTTTCAAATAATCTGGCTATATACATAGCCACCTCCATGAAGTAATATTAGCAATCATCTGCAAAACCTCCCAGGAAATTAACCAAAAACCCAAATTAGTCTAAAATTGGTATGGTTGCAAAGCAGAGAGAAAAATTATCTTGCTTTCTCATAACACCAAGATAAGATGGAGCTTGAACTATGGGCAAAAGAATGCAGAAATTGAGCAATTTTACACTGGAACTCCACAGGAGGATGCAAAGCCAGCAAGCTTTAAACGTGCTTTCAAAGAGCAGGACTGAAGTCAGTTTGTCTGTGACAGAAACAGATTTATACAGTCAATGGCAGAAAAGATAAGGTTATGAGTAAAGGTGGTGAGAAGACCATTGTGGTCATTAGACATTAGAAAGAGAAGGCCAAAGGATTTATTTCAAAAAGGATGGCTCCAGAATAGAAAACAAACCACAAAAGTAAGAAGTACAGATATATTGCCAACTGAATGACCAGAAAATGAAGGATCAGAAGCAATAGTTAAAAAGTGAAAGCAAGAAGGAGTATTTATTTTCTGAATGGCTTTCCAGAGAAGCAAAAGCTTATTTAGGAAAGAAGACTGCAAGCGAATCAGTGGGAAAACATGCAAAGAGGTCAAATAAGGGATTTTAAAGGACCTTCTTAAAAGATGCTTTATCCTAAAAATCGACCAACCTTGACAGTACTTTCATTTTCAAGTTTTTTTTAGTCTTATAATCCTTCAAATTTTCCCCACAGAAGTAATTGGATTGAAATTTGATTCTTATGCATACAAGCACAGACACATACAGATATGGAGGTTCTTGGTAGTGGCTCCACCAGAGGACTGTGTTCTCAGATGGGTTTAAAGTAAACATACATTCCCATATTTTCTCTACAAAATAAACAGTTAATTGGTGTGAAATTTCAAAAAGAGAACAGCTTTCATGTCTTTAACTTTCCATACATATACTTTTTCTGCATTTCCTCAACTTTTTGTTTTTCTTTAAATAAATAACACATTTCTGGATGTGTGTTCAGGGCTGTATCTTCTATCAGGTTCACCTATATATACCTTATATCTATCGGGTATAGCTTTCTTTAAGACAGGTGTCTCCTACAAGAATAAAGAGTCTTGAGAAAAAGTGTGATGGGGAGTTTTGTTCCTTTTTTTAATTATTAGAAATTTAGAGCAATTTTCCAGTCATTATTAATATTTTAAATATAAAGGCAGACGTATTATTCACAAATTGCCTTTGATGTCACCAGGAGAGAGGTGAATATGCCCTTGCAGCTGGCACACAACCAAACTCACTGAGTGATGTGGTGAGGAGGAGGAAGGGAATGAATGAGCAGTGGTCTGTATAAGTAGGCCACCTCAGCAGAGTCAATGGCAGAAGAGCCAAAAAGCATCCACAGACTTTACTCAAAGAGACAGAGATTTTGCAGAAGGCTCCTGTCAGGCGCTCTGTTCTTCTGGAACATTGTATCCTGCACCAGATGCATATTTACATGTATGTAATTAGGGGTGCAATGGTTTTCATGGCACTTTTTACCCATATGAATCCACCTTCAATTCTGTCTTCCAATTCAGTGTAAGAAAACTGCTAGAACAAAAAATACAGGCGAGGAAAGAGGCAACTTGCTAAAACGTTGCTAACAGAGAAAGGGGAAATTCCTCTGTTTCACTTCCTCAACTGTCCTTCAAACAAGTCCATTCCTCAGATATTTTTCTGGTGGCCTTCTCCTCAAGCATCCTGTCCTGGTTCTCGCCAGGAGGACAGGGTTAATTTTTGCAGTGGCCAGGAGGGGCATGGCTAGGACCTGGAGGCTATTCTGTAACACCTCATGTCACTGCCAGGAGGGCAAGGGGGTTGAAAGGATCCCTTCAGGTTTGGGTGGAGTGGTGGAGGGATCAGTCAGGTATTGTCAGGGGTGAGCACTCCTGTGCAAATTGTTCACTGCCATTAGTATTTTTGCTGTAACTGCTAATTTTCTTATCTCTGTGCTCTTTCCAATAAATTGCTCTTATCTCAGCCTCTGAACTTTACCTTTCTTGTCTCCAATTCCCCTTTCCATCTCTCCACAGGCAGAAGGGGTGAGGGAGAGGGGTGATCGAGAGCAAAGAAAGTGATTTGGAGTGTTTCAGTGGGAGCACTAAATTGGGGAATACTATTCCCAGACCATGACACGTGCTTCCATGGAGCATCCAAGATTTCAGCCAGTTCCTTCTGCAAACCATGGCAGAACAATGCCTGTTTCAAAGATCTTTCCTTAGCAAGGGACTGACAATTTCTGTGTTATGTCCTCTGAAGTATACTGGTCTAGAGAGCCTTTGGAATTTATGAGTCAAACCTGGAAATCCTGAGACTTGAGATAATCTCCCAATAAATATTATTAATAGGGCAGTTACAGTCACTTTAGAAAAGGAAGAAAATAAATCAATCTATGCAGTTTCCTGCTATTTATTTTCACCACACTCTTAGCATTTACATTACATCCAGCTAACATAAAAGTCTAAATTTAAAATAGACTAGAGGCACAGACACTGCTTTCATAAAATATAGAAACTGCCACAACATCCCCCATACCCAAACACAAAAACGAAACAAAAAACCCCCATAAACAGAAATCAAATGGAAATTCATTAGAAAAGAATTCAATGAGATAACATAAATATGTATAATATATGTTTGAAGAGTGCTATGGCCTCAAACTTTTACTGGTGATCAAATAATCATGAAGAATAAGGTGCTCACCCTTAATGATGCACTAGCAATGCAGACACTTCTTAAAGCAAGAATAAATAATAGTTGCACATCTCTTACATACCAAGGAAGTCCAAAACTGACCCTAGTGTAAATTAGGATCTGTTCTAGGATATATGAACACAGATACTTGTATTTGAGGGTTCCAGACCGATGAATCTACTATTCCATACACACAGGGCCAGGAGTAACTTCATAAGGCTGCCAATTCAAGTGTTCTTCCCCTATGGAGTCCTCCCAGGGCAATGACCCTAATACAACGAAACATGTAAGTAGAGACTTAACTGTAATATCAACAGAGCTACTCATGTGCTCAAAGTTAACCATATGCTTAAGGGTTCTGCTGACCAAGCATTGTATCAGCTTACCACTATCACTCTTTAAAAGCAGTGGTCAGAATCCCTGGTTAAACCTAGCCATGTACTGAGATTTTCTGGCTCCTGATCATTCAAATGAAAGCACAGGAAAGCCTGTTTGACTAACCAAATGCAGGTGATCTCCCGCAGTATAACCATTTTAATCATTCCATTCCATTAAGTTCTTCATAAAACCCATTTCTTCCAGTTCCATCACTGACACTTTGCATGTGTAAGCAACAACTGGGGTCCTTTGAGAAGGCAAGAAAACTCAGCTGAATGAAACCTAAGTGGGTACTAATTCATAGTTCATACTATTCTGTAGAAATTAAAATCATAAAGACAAAAAGATATTTACAAAATTTCTGTATCTCTTCGGCTATATTTCTTTGGGGGTTTTTTATTATTTCAAAAAGTTTGTTTCTAGAGTAGAAACTTGTCCTCTGGATTTAGACGCTTTAGCAGAAATTCAAAAATTTTAGCAGACATGGCTGAAAAAAAGATTTCTGTGATGTGTTGCAGTGGACCAATCAATACAAAAGCAAGTGACTGGAGTCATAAGAAAGACCATTGTATAAGACTACTTAGAAAGACTGCAACTTGAAATATCACAGGAAGACAAAAAATGAATTAGAAAAAGAGAGAGATATATGCTGTCATAGAAACCGATCCTTTCACCTACCAGAAGTCCATTACATCTTTTGGACTGTGTGACTTCATTCTGTATAGAAGACAAAGAAGTAATCTTACAAACCTAAAGAATTTATAGAAACTAATCCAAGTGTGACATTTAAACATATCCCTTTACAAGACTTAGTGCCATTATCAATTACGAGAAGAAATTGAAGGGCTTTCAAAACGGCTGCAAACAGGAACATACATTTGCCGTGTTTTAGGAATATTACCAAGAAAATATTTACACAGTGAATACCAATAACGCAGCAGTTTGCAATATGTCTATCTAGTGTGGCAGCACATAGAAGAAAAAAAAGAGACATAATATAAGTAGTAATTCCAGCATACATAAACAGTCTTCCTAACACAGACACCATTGTTTTTGATGGAAGATTTTAAGGATTTAATTCTGCATAGTAACAGATAAAGCAGAACACAGTAGGATTCTAAAAAGTCTATGCCAGTTTTATTCTGACTACTGGAATTGGAAGGAGAAGAAAAAAATCTTAACACAGAACGAAGCACAATATTGAAGTGTGGAGATATTAATATACTGTTTATAACTGTTACTAAATGCATTTGTTCAACATGTTTTGCTTGGTTTCTGCTTAAATTATATTGATTATAATAAGTATCATATTGTGCAATTCTTTTCCCTGTATCAGCACTAAATAATGTAAGAGCTGTCATGAAATAGTCTAATCTTACATTATCTATTTTTTATTTTCTACCTAAAAAATAAGAGCAGACATAATTTCCTTTCAATATGCATATTTCATGTATTCATAGCAGGTATAATGGAGATTTTTTTTAAACAAATATTATTTCTTAAGGTGCATCAGGCAAGATGCTACAATTCAACTACATAAAAATACACTGCAGCACAAGAAGAACATTCACTTAGTCTTGGTATAAACTTTAGTAAAAGAAAACAATTTTCCATAGACAATATACCATCTGTCTCTAAACCATGTGAAAAGAAAAGCTTTTAAAATCCAGCCGCTGCTAATGTGACATGTTGAAACATTAATCACCCCCTAAGGCCAGTATAATTGTAGCTCCATGTTAATTACCTAACAATTAACAGCAGTAATTTCCAAGGGGCAATCAATGAATTAGCTTGTGATTTTCCCACAGACTTCAGTCCCATACTGCCAGCCTGAATGCATTTCAAACTCTGAACCATGGTTCATCAATGACACTTCTGGTGTATGAAATAAAAATTCATTTGCACCCTCTCTAATTAGGCTCGATTATATCCCTATGTGTATTACAAACTCTATTCACTTGCACAAAATCTCTGCCACAGGCATTTTTCTCCATTTAAAAATTCGTTTTCTATTAAATTAGAAGGTCACCTAGCAGGAAAATGTACTAATCAAGATTTTATCACTAACGAATTAAAGGGTTTTAATAAGCAAGTTTAATTAAGTTATCCTAACAAGTGATAATGGCTATCTCTAACCTATCTGGATGTTTATGCAACTATAGGTGTAGTATATGCAAGGTATGTATGTATTCATGAACTTTGAAAAACATACCATGTATACACACAAAAACAATTACAAATGAAAATAGTGTCTTAAAATGTCCCCATGATTCTTTTACTCTATTTTTTTATTACATTTCTGCACAAAACTTTATCTAAGCTAGGATTTCTGTCTGCTCCTTCCTTTAACAATTATTTGACTTGGTGACATAATTCTGTGGTAGATATAAAGGCATCTCGGTTGAATAGGATGTTATCACCTCCTACTGTCCGTGCATAAACCTGCTTTTGGCATCCATCAGTGTTAATCTGGTGGTTATTAACCATTAATATAAATAGACCAAGATGTCACCTTCTTGATTTGCTATTGATGCATTAACTTTTATTCTTTAAAGTTTAAAATATTAAGCACTGGATTTACATCAAGTAATATTATGATCTCCTTGTAACTATGTTTATGTTTTGTTAGCATGAAGAAGGGCAAATTTTGTAGCTAATCTGTTCAAGAAGCCAGATTGGAAGGAATGAATACATTACACTTTCCCTCACTAGACTTAATCAGAATTCCAGTAGTATCACCTTTATTTGTGCAGAGAACAAAAATGCGAATCCAATGCGCTAAATTTCCATCTTTGGTTTCAAGAAAGATATTGCAAATGTGACCTATATTCCACAGGAGACAATGCGCCCAGGTACTAAGTACTACCCCATTTTCTCTCCCAATAATCTTGCCTTTCACAGCCTTTCAGGAGAAGATGGTTTGCTAAGCCAAAGGGAAACCACTCATCCTCATGCTCCTTAAGTGGTTCATTAAAGGGTTGCAGTTCCGAACCAGGAGAAAATCAACACCTGGTCTATAACAAATATGAAACGAGTAGATAACATTTTCCATCCCAGCGGCAATATTTTAGGTTGTGGATAGTCATTTCTGGATTATCACCTTTTTTGATAAATGCAGTACGAGGCACCTCCAAGTCAGCAGAGATGCACGTGATGAGCACCTCTGCGTTCCAGGTCAACAGTCTGATGGTCCTTCAGCTGCTTTCTCTTTCCCCCTTTTCCCTAGACACCATCTTTGTTAAGCTACTCCCAACGGGGTGAGGGACGCCCTCCTGCTGCTAAGTCTGGTCAGCAGGTTCGCTCAAAGTTTGGTTGAAAGTGATATTCCTCTAAATTCAAAGCAACTGAAACAAAAATTGAGGATACCTGTCAAAAGTCTTTGTAAGTAGACCCACTGACAGTTTGCACCCCTGTCTGTCAGAAACTGAGGGAATTGTTTTCATTGAGAAAGGGGAGGAACCTTTCACATCTGCAGTGAAGACCCAGGCTAGGAAAAATCTCACCTCCATTGCAACTTGCTCCCCCTACTGGGGACCACTAGGATGACTTGATTGCTCTTGTCCTCTGGCAGTGTGTGTAATTGCTTGGCCTAAGTCCTGGACCGGGCTCAAGAGATCTGTGGAGAGGAGCGGGGTCAGGGTGTGTGCGTGGGGGTCAGGCAGCAGCAGCACAGTGGCAGCTGGAAGGCAGTGGGCACATACCCTGGGCAAGGCTGCAGCTCCATTCCTTGGTCTTCCTGCTACTCTGCAGTAAAATGAGGGGTTTGCAGACGTCTCTGCAAGAATCACAGAATGGTTTGGGTTGGAATGGACCTTAAAGATCACCTTGTTCCAACCCCCCTCCCATGGGCAGGGACAGCTTTGACTAGACCAGGTTGCTCCAAGCCCCATCCAGCCTGGCCTTGAACACTGCCAGATGAGGCATCCACAGCTTCTCTGGGCAACCTGTTCCAGTGCCTCACTACTCACACAGTAGATAATCTTTCCCTAAAATCTAATCTTAACCTTCCCTCTTTCATCTTAAAGCCATTGCCTCTTGTCCTATTTTACAAGATTCCCTCATAAGAAGCCCCTCTCCAAGAAAACCCTGTCTGAGGCTGATCTTTCTCTAGCCTTGCCATCAGAGCATGTCCATCTTCCCTTCAACACAATGCTGTTGAGGTTGTCACCCACAGTCCCTGGTTTTAGCGTCCTTTATTGTTTTAGATGTGTGTCAACATTCACTTGCTTGTGCTATTGGGAGTGCCTACTGAAGAGATCATGGAGGTTTGTCATTCTCTCAGAACCACCCCTTAAAAAAGCTACCTCCTCTTTCAGAAGTGAAATTGAGCCTTAAAAAAACCTCATAAATAAATAATCCTACCCTGTACATCAAGGCCTCACCTGAAACATTCCTGATGGATATTTTTCCTAATATTCCTTTCTTTAGCAACAACAGTAGAGATGACGAAATCTTCCTCACCAGTCTACTCTAACATTTAATTGTAACACTCATTAGAAGAGCTGTTAAATTGCCTCTTCTTTTCAGAAAAAACACCCTTGCTGTTTAGATACTGCCCCCCTTCACTGGCAGATCCCTCAAATCTTCTCAATCTGCCAAAATAATTTCGTGAAGAAATAGATGGATTCACAGCTGAAAATATGTTTCTAATCTACATCTCCTTCTTCCTGGAAATATGAAACTCTGGTTTCGTACTTAAATAGTTAATTTTCTTGCTGTTATATTTGTAGTCATGTTTCCAAATTTAAAATTTACATATTTTAGTGGTGTGAAAGGTAAGACACATAATAAGAACATGAAACCTATAATTTTAAAAATACAATATTTAAACCCATCCCTTGACTTTCTTGTGTCTGTGTGTATATGTAAATACTCATTTGCTTTAAGGCTGAAAATGAAAAAAAATCTCTTCAAAGCTTCTTTTTCTCATCACAAAATAAAACAGACCACCTTAGGCTGTTTTATATATTTGACTTTGTTGTTCATGTGTGAGCTGAAGTTTGTCTGGCTAAGAGACGAAGCCCATTGCATCCCTATTGCCAATAAGAAGTAAGTCTTCCCAATCGCAGAGAGACTGCCCCAAAGTAACGCAATGGGCAGCATGGGACCACTCCCCCGTTAACCTGACTACACATTGGTCACCTTCTCTCATTCCGCAGTCTTCCTCAGTAGATAGGTAAGATTTTGTTCCTGATTTTGGAAAAACCCCATGAAGTTTCAAAGAAGCGTACAAGACCTACTTTATCACCTAGTCCAGAGTTAAGCTGTACAGAGCAGGTAGCAAGAATAAGATTTTTGGACTATGACCATACCAGTTTTCGATGTCCTACGTTTCAGGCTTCTAATTCTTCCCTTTAGAAACTTGTCTTAACTATAAGAGATTGCTTTCATGCTCTTAAAATATTGCCTTGTCTTAGTTTCATCATCATCCATTTAGCATGTGAAAAAGCAGTTAAGGTGTCATACCTCATATTCATAGATGTAAGGACAAGCTTTTCTCCAGACATGCTGAGGCTGCAACTCTAAACCAGTTTCTGGGCATCCTGTCAAAGAAATCAAAGGAAGGACAGACCAAAAAGGTCTTAATCTCTTCACTGTGTGGTGTTGAGCTTTAAAAATAGTATGCCTAAGACACACTTTTCCATTAAGCTATCTAACACATTTAAGTGACTCCTAACACAAGGCAGCCAAGAAAACCTAATTGAATTAAACAACAGAGGAAAAAACAGAGGAAAAAATTGTAAACATGTATTATAGCTTCAAATTCTCTGAAGAGATAGAAGGAATGTCACTTCTCCATCACATTCCAGGGGAATGTTACCAAACAATTTTTTCCACATAACACATTTTAAGTTTTGAGCTTTTTGAAAAAACTCATCCCAAACTAGGTAGGAATTCTAAAACTAATTCCATTTCCCTTATCACAATATAACATTTCCATTTACACAGTTTACCCCACAGCCCCACATTTAGGTGTTCACCACCACAAAAACTGACACTTGAAAGGTAAGGAGAGTGTCAGAGCTAGCACACAGAATATTCTAACACCTTTCCTCCCAGTTTACGGGAATTATGTGATGATTCTCAGTTCAGTGGGAAACATGAGAATGTAGCAGAGACAGGTAAAGTCACTTGCAGCTCTCACGCTCAGCATGGAAAAAGTATGGGCTCTGGGAAAAGACAATGCTCCTCTTTTGAGATGCACTTGCTTGAAAAAACAGAACTGGAGTGGAGGACCAGTGGAGGACCAGGCACTCCGATTGGAAGAGTGGTAACTTACAAGGGAAATCCTCTTAATTAACAGAAGATGGAAAACTGTTTATACCTGCTGAGCATACACTCCCAGTTGCCTTGTGATCAATAGAATCAATATTTCTCAATCTGGGAAGAAAGAGGCAAGAAGAGAGTCAGAAAAGAGGGGCGTGGGCAGAGAAAGAACCCCAAGAACTGTGAACATGACCCTGCTTATGGCATATGAAAGTGTGGTTGGGAAGAAAAAAGATTTCAAATGGTGCTGTATAGAAGAGCAACAGGCAACAGTACTGAAAAATACCTCTCCTGCCTTTTTTCCTGCATAACTGTTAATTGATCTGTATTAATAACAAAGGAAAGTAGATTAAAAAAGTACCCTATCCCAGTTAAAAAAAGGAAAGCAACAAACAAGCAAACAAAAAACCCCCCAAATCAGAAAAACAAAAATATAAAGCATTTCAAGGATGAACAAACAACAATGGTAGATGTCCAAGAACCTAGAAAGGGAATAATTTCAGTAAGTTTGGAAAAATATCCAAATATTCTGAGATTTAACCAAAACCAATATTCAATCCCAATTCCCTTCTTCTAAGAGAATAGATAAAAATTAAACAGTAGCAAGGAACTGACAAACAGAGGTCATGAATTCCACTTAATTACTTCTAGAAAATATTTGATATTTTCTTCACTGTTTCTAAGTTTTATTCAGGACAATAATTTACCATTTCTGTCTTTAACCACGTCTTTATGTGTCACAAACATGAAACAAAATCATTCCTTTCATGTATTTTTCCCAGCAGAAACATTGATTGAACAATAAGGAAAACTTGGAGCCAACGAAGAAAATAAAAACAAAATTCCTTTATGAATTTCACACACCACTGAATTCCATAAACTGAAAACATATCTTCTCTGTTCTCACTCATCTCTCTCCCCCCTCCTTGTTTGAGAGCAGTGAAAAAAAAAAGATATTGTCTTTAAACATCAAAAGATTTCTCCTTTCTGTTATCCTTAGAAACATTTTTCAGGTCATCAAAGAGTATTTAGCACTCAATGACTTCTCAATGAAAAAGTCAATTCTTTGTAAAACAACGCTTGTTTCCTACCAGTTTGCTCACCTGGGTGAAAGAACAAACCAAGGAAAATCAGAACTTTTTCAATAAAACCCCTGTGCAGACCCCAACAGGCATGCACCTCCTGTATTTATTATATGTTTATAGTGTACTCTTGTATTCAGAAGAAAATAAATTGTGAGAAAATGTTTTTTCTCTTTTCCTATTTTCCTCATCATAATTTGTAATTACATTCTATTTCAATTTCTATAAAAACATCACCATTTCTAGGGCAAAATCTACTACTGATACTAAGTTTAGTATAGATCTGTGTTCATCTACTTTGGTAATATCATCCAAGAATGCAGAATTAATCAGTTCAGCAATTTGTTTCAGATGGTTTACATTCTTTATTTCTCTCTGTATTTTACACTTCTCGTAATTTATTTTGCTTCTGCTATTTTTACACTATTTCTGTGAAATTCAGAGAGACATTTCAATGAGGCCTGTCTAAAATGACACAATTTATTAAAAGCATATCCAATGTTTCCTACAATTTCACTTAGCATTGTCCTGTTATCAGCAAGTCTCATCAACTTCATTGACTTCTCTAACACTCAAATGTAAGTTTATTTCACTGTATGTCTACTCAAAATCAGCCCTTGAATGCTTCATGTTAATATCTCAACATCGGTAGATATATTTTCCAACTAATTCACATTTCCAGCAGTGGTACATAACCTTGACTATGCAAATGAATTTAGCTCTTTTCATGTACAACACACTAAGAAATGGAGACATGGGTGTCCACAATTACTCTCCATAAAATCAACATTTTTCTGCCAAAGACATTGTCACTTGTTGATGCAATTTCAAGTGGCCTTTGGACAGTTCTCTTTCTGTGCTTCTGGACAGGCTCCAAGGCAAAAATTGAATTTTAAAAAAGATTAGTGTTTTTTCAGTGTGCTCATGTGCATTCTTGAGCACAGGTTTATGTGTGTCAAAAATCCTTTAATTATGCCCAGTGTAAAGGTGTGCAGGACCTGAATCTCCTACACTGCAACATTTTGGGTTGTTTAATATTTTTTACTCGTTTTTTCTTGGGTCATAAGCCAGATTGTCTAAGTGTTTCATATGAAAAGCAAGTTCTGCAGCATAACATGAAAGAGCTTTTAATGAGGGCACCTCCCAGAACTGTGGAAGACCTGCACACAACTCTACATTATAGTTTTTGTGCAATATTCTAGCAACTGTTCCACATTACTTGGCTACTAGTTCTTCTTGTTTATGTCTCCATCCATCTCTTGTATTGCAGAAAAAATTATTAGGCATTATTTCAGTCCAAATTTTAGGTCTTCTCCCTGAATGTTGAAGACTGATGTTCTAATCTTCACTTTAAATCAAGTAAAGGAAGGGCTTGAAAACTTTAGGTTGCACCTCCTGTCACAGAGTCATTCTTTGTTCTTTCACCTTCCTGAAACCAGTAAGCGGGAGATTTTGGGCCACGTTTGTATCTACATGCATAAGTACACATATGAATAAGGAAAACTTATACATGCATATATTCCAGTTCAAAACTGGAACATTCCATTAAAAACTAAATGCAGCTAAAAGTTCTGATGAGTCTAAAAAAACCTGAAAACCCTGAGACAAAATTTAAGTGGAAACACCACTAATCACAACTCTAGCAAAATTATAGCTCTACAGGAGAGTGACAGGCAGTGAGTACCTGCTATGGACAATTGGAAAAACAACCTTCAGTAGGAAGGAATGCTGTTCAAATAACAAAAAAACCAAAAAAAAACAAACAAACAAAAAAAACCCAAAAAAAACCAAAACCAAAACCAAAAACAAAAAAAACCCCAAACCCCAGAAGGGTCAAACTCACAGTAGGTTTAATAAAATTTCAGCTTTGTCAAATGGCCAGAAGGAACTCCAGCAAGGTAAGTTAAAGCTTTTTCTTGGGTTATTGAAGCCATCCTGTACCAAATAAAA
Source organism: Oreocharis arfaki (assembly GCA_013398015.1). Lineage (NCBI taxonomy): Eukaryota > Metazoa > Chordata > Aves > Passeriformes > Paramythiidae > Oreocharis > Oreocharis arfaki. Next base: position 48,867 of record VZRR01002347.1, on the reverse strand, counting down.
TATCATCTCTCAAGCAGTTGCTGATTTTTATCTCTTCAGACTCCTCCTTAAAAACCTACCTTTTTCCTCTGTCCCTACAAATCACCACCCTCTGGGAGTGGTTATTCTGGTGGCCACATGTAAATACAGAGGCCACAGTGAATAACCTAGAGTGTGTACCTGCAGTGACTGCTATTGCACCTTTCTCCTTTTCACAGTCTTTGCTCCAGGTTCAGAGAAATCCCAGATTATGAAGTGTGTGGGAGGTGGATGTCTCTGTAATTTTCTGCCTCAGCAGTAGAATAAAGCACCAACGCTTTTGTGGAGTTATAGGTGTTATCTGAATATGCTTGTAACATACAACATGCAGTATCCAGTTCAGCAGGCATCAATACCTTGGCATATCTGTTGTGAAAACAAAGGGAAAATACATTGGTCTGTTCAATCGGGCATGCGTGTGTGTTCCTGGGAAACTGAGGAGACATGCAGGAAAGAGTCACCATTATTACCCCAGCTTCTACTGGGCTTGGTGGGGTGGTTAAAGCACTCCAGCACTCCCCATGTGCATTTCTCCTACAGCAGAGAAAAAAGATTTTGATCATTTGTTTGAAGCCCTGCACTCTTCTCAAGTTTTCCCTCCTACTTATTTCAGAACTCTTTGACTACTAAAACCACTTTGCCTATTCTCACCTTTATCTTTAGACACATATTTTCACACCTGATACTCATTTTCATATGCTATTTTGTGGCTTCCCTGGTAACATAAGCTGCTGAATTCTCATTCACATGTTTAGGTGTAAACACCTGCTACAAATTCCTGAAGCCCATTCTGATGGAGTCTTTTGGCTCACAGTCTCTCAGCAGTGTTCCCCCACACTTTTTAAGAGTGCCTTTGTTGTTACAAATCCAATCTCTTTTTAAGTTTACATTGCCACTGCCTCCTGTATCACTGTGCATTTCTGTTACAGGCACATCACAAACTGCTGGCTACTACTGTAAATGCAGATGATCGCTTGCCTGTAAATTAGATTTGTGTGTGTAAAAACGATGCTTGTTTACACACTGGAATGATGCCAAATACCAGCTCAGATGAAACAAAATATTTATGAATTGGATAAACTGGAAACTTACATCTTTATAAGGTGTTCAGAGTGGATTCAGGTATAATTTCCCTTGCTGTGCCCCATTCTTCCTAAGGACTACTAGAAAAACTGTGTTTTTAAAAGACACAGCTCTTTAATTTATACTTAGTAATATTAAAGCAAAACTTTAAAACAATACTTTATGAAACAAGTGATCTTAACTATTGTAATTCACATGAATTTAATTACACCAATTTTTAAAAGTAATTTAAATATTACTTTAAGAGAAGTTGGTTTTTTGCTACCATAATAAAATAACTTGTTTTATACAAGATACAGAAGAATATAATTTGATCATTTCTTCTGTTAGCCTTTGTTACATAGATTTTTACATAATCATTACTCATAATGTTCTGACAGATAATGCTATTACTAGCGTTACAATCTTTGCTATTATTATAAAAAATCTTCTGGCTTTGTGAAAATTTTAATTTATTAAAATGTAATGAAAGCACATCTAACATGAACCATAATTTATGAAAATTTTAGATGTGCTGCTTGACATTCATGTCATCAGGCTTCAAAAGTTTCACATCTGAAATGTGAAATTACACAGATTTATAAAGATCCCTTTTCAGCATGTTAGCTGGCACTATCTTCTGTAAAATGTATATGTTTGGCTTTAAAGAGACAGGCGCATGTAATTTTAATGTCAGCACCAGCATCACCAAAAAGTGCCCTGGCAATCAGTGGAAAGGTTTAATAGGTTTCCTGTCTTGTTCTTAATTTGCTGAAATTACAAAATCAATACTTTCAGTTGTAGCTGCAGCTACCCGTTTTACTGCTTTAAGATAAAGTCTACAATAAAGTAACCTTCACTTTCAATTTGTAGCGCAGAACATCAGGGTGTTCTTGGCCACTAACTAGTCTTTCTTTCCTCAGCCAGTATGAGACATTCTAGGAGTGTGATGTCGCCCTTCAAAGGGAAAAGATGCATTTTGCATTAGGCGTAGCTCTCATCAGTGACTTGGTTTGTTTATTTTTAGCATCTCGGTCTACTCTCTCCTAAAGTCACCTCTGCAAGGGCTGTTCATCATTTCCCTGTTTCTCTGTCTTGATATTCCATACTACATGAATAAGTGATTGGTGTTGAAATAGCCTAATCTTTGTTTTACTCCATAGTCTCCCTTTACAACAAAGGAGCATATTTTTCTGCTGCAGTTAAAAAAGGAAATTCTCCATAGTTAGTCACATTTTTAATAGTGAACATGATGGCTGCGCATGCGAAAGGCCTCTGAAAGGACCGAAATGAGGACAACCAGATTGGCACCACTGGAAAGGTCAAGCTCTTGCACAGAGCAAGAAGGAAAAAAACAATTAATACCTTTCCGTGGGCTTCTCTGCTATGCCTCCCATCTCTTTAATGATAGAAGCGAAAAAACATATCTTTACACAATCACTCAGTCTTCCAACTCAAGTCCTACCTGTCCAACAAGTATTGTGCACTCAAAAATCAAAATTGTAAGTTGAAGTTTTGACCCTCTTATCCCTGTTTCAAGCAATTAAAATTAAAATGTTTTTAAATTCGAGGGGGGTTTTGTTACTGCTTTTCTCTGATAACTCTCTTCCTGAAATACTTTCAGCATATGAGCTTTCTTCATCACTTAGCTGAGCAATATTCTGGAGCTATTAGCACTGGAGAAGGGCCTTGGCTTGGTCCTCTTCTAGTGAAGCAATAAAAAGAATGTTAAGCTGCTGCTCACAAAAGATTGCAGCATAAGATGTCTCAGTGCTTTCCACTGATGCAAAATGTATTCACACCAAGGAAAAAGAGCTCTCAACACCTGCTACCCCAAATGTTAATGAATACACACACACATGCACTCACACACACACGTGCACATTATGCTTCTTTCTTCTCAGCCACAGCAATTTCAAGTTGGAAATTTTACTCATAAACAGCACATGATAAAGTAAGGATACTGTAAAATAGAAAGCACAGTTGATCACAGATGGAATACAGCACATCACATGAGGAAAACAGAGCCTCCAAATGCCACAGCTACTTTGCTTCATGCTCTACATTTTTAACTAGCTGCTCAAGGTAAAAGCATGCTATTTATCTTGTGATGTACTCTCTGTAAATGAAAATTCAGAGTAGATCTAGAAACAATTTTGCATCAAAGAAAACAAAAGCATTTGTCTCTAAACAAGTCAAGAGAAATGCCAAATGATTCAATGAAGATCACTTGTGTCACTTGTGTTTGTTTTGATTGGTCCTCCAGTGTTTACAGCACTCAACTCAGCAGGCTCAGAACCCCAAATCTATATTTAATTTAAAGCATTGCACCATCACTCAAATCTTTCAGCAGCCTCACTACAGTCTAAGGAACAAGGGCAGAGGGACCTGTTTACATGGAGCACTTTTACATGCTCCAAGGGATTGCCGAATAGTTTTAAACAAATTATATCAAAATATAAAGGAAATGAAGTTGTTTTGTGAAACAAAATATTTTCCAGTACTTGTAGGATTTTTGCCTACATTAAATTCTGTAAATTTTCAGGTGTTCTCAGCAAGAGGTCATATTGCAAGACAAGATAAAGTATTCCAAAAGCAGATTTAAACTGCAAAATAAGATGAATCTCACAAAACTTAATTTTTATCAGAACTAATACAATGATTAAAAAAACATAATGTGATAAAGATAGCCATTGCTATGACACTGAAAGCTTTGTAAAAATTCACAGCAGTTTAGAGAGTTAAAGGGAATAAAATAAATAATCAATATATATCTGAGGTCCCAGTCCTTTCAGACGCAGAAACCGAAGTTTTACAAAGATAACCGGCTGAAGGGAAAAAATGAGTCCCTATTAAAGCACACACAGGTAGTCTTAAGATATTTCTGGCTTGTCAAAGGGAATGAGCCCTCAATTTCTATTAACAACAGCTAGGGTAGAATCCACCTGCTGTTTTGCAAAACCAGCTCTGATGCAAATGGAGAGTCACTAATGTCGGATGCACGGTGTCCAAGAGCAGCAAACCTTCTCGCTGTAACCATGGTGGTAGCATGCATCAGCGCAGCGTTACTGCAGTGGCTTTCAATCCTTGTCAGGCTGCTGGTGTAAAAGTCTCTAACTAAATTTAGGGGTCTCTCCAGGGAAAGGAAGCAGAGATAGAAGAGAGTTTAGAAAAGTAGACACGGTTTATGTATGTTTGCTATCAAAATTTTCCCAACATGTCATGAGGTTTACTGGGGAACCTGCTACCTTGTTTGAAAATCTAGGAGCTTTTGTGCATTCACCCTAATTTATCATCTCCCTTTGCAGTGGCTGCCAGTCTAGAACTGCTGCCCCTGTCCCTAGCAGGGCCATTCCAGGTATGAAGTTTGATCAAAGCCTGTCAGAACTTTTTTCTGCGGATGCTACTCACTGTGGAGCATGTTTCCTCCTCAGTGGCTCAGTCGTTTCTAGGACCCTGGGCATGAGGACGTGCTGCTTCGAGGGCACACACAGTTAATGAGCCCGTCCAGCTCTTCTCCAGCTAGGATCAGCATGAGGCCAAATTTGCAGCACCAATCCCCAGTTCCCTCAGACAGGAGGAGAAGGCAGTGATTTGGGAGAGGGTGTCCAGAGGTTTCAGCACTAGGTAGTCTCCAGCCTTCAGGAAAATGGTGAGAGGGAAGGAGAGCAGACCGAAATTAGCTTCAACTCTGGAAAAAGGAGACAGGCTTGTAATAGTTTTCTTCCTCTTACCAGAAACATTTGTCCAGCATCTGTGTTTCTTTCAACCCTGTTGTGCTTCTCAGCAGACAGGGTAATTTGACCCAGAGGATTTTGGCTATGTAAGCTATGCTTAATCATTTGGCCCCATTACATCACTACAAAACAGCTCAAAATAGAGGGCTCCTTTTAGTAGATTTCTTGCTTCAGTTAACAAAAATTATTCAAACTTCAGTTTTAGCCGAGCTTATTAAAGCAGGACTGTGTTTAAGTTATAGTAATTGTCAATAAAGTCTTTTATAGCAGATTTAACTCAGCATATTTTAGACCTTGCCAATTTGAGACAGTTTCCATAAAAAGGAGAACAGCAATGTTACAGAGTGATAACTCAAAAATGGAAAAAAGGAATTATTTAGCATAAAAGGAATTATTTAGCATAGTAAAAGGAGGTATAACTAGGAGTAATGGGAGGAAATTAATAAAGGGAATGTATCAGTAGGGGAAAAAGAAAAACCTGACAGTGAGTTAACCAATAGAAAAATCTCCCCAGAGAGCAAAGAGTAGCCAACTGCTAGCCAATTTTTAAATAACTGGCCAAAACACTACCAAATAAATAAACATGCTGGAAATAATTTTGCAGCCATACAGACAGAAGGCTAGGCAGAATTCTGTCCCCCACTTCTAAATTTTATGAAAGTGAGTAAGTAAATGGAGCTTTCTGATTGACAAATCTAGTGAAATTCAGAATTCTGGCTGCTGAGATGTAATTGCATAGCTTTTATCGTTGCCAGCATCAGAAGTCGAGGGAAAAAAAAAAAAAGAAAGGAAAAGTGTTTGGTTTGTGTTTTGTGGTTTGTTTTTTTTCTTTTTAATTGATGTTCCTTTTGCTAGCCTGAGTTATCTGATTTATCTAGTAAAAATTTGCTCCTTGACTAAGACAACGAAAAACTGTACTAAAAAAATGCTTCATAACAAGGACTTAAATTAAATTTTTTTTAAATCAATAATTTATAACAGTAAAACAAAGCAGAAAAGCCAAAATGCTCTTATATAGATACCTCAAAATTATATAAAAATATGATAATATCTCAAAATTCAGAATCAAAATTATCATCCTTCTGAACTCCTTGTTTTGCAAGATTTTATATAAAAGTTGTGTTTATTAAAAATAATTAATAAAGATAATTAATAAAATGTGTTTGTGAGGTTTAATTTTTTTTACAATTTTTTAAAATCTACTGAAAAATATACAATTAAGACTACTAAGAAGTTTGCAGGCAAAAAAACGAGCTATCCCATACCGATTAGACAGCAACACCTGTTCAATAAAAAGGATTAGACTGTTGCCTTGGCGCTGGGCTTCTTTTGATAGCACGAAACTTTTGAGTTATTCAATGTCTGCAGTAAAATTTAGAAAATGTGTCTATTGAATGTGTGATTGAAATTAGAAAATGTAAATCTTCTGAATAATTTCTGTATATTCATGAGTATCACGTTTTGACACAAAGAAATAAAATAATCAACAGATTTGGTTTTAGCATCATTACATGTGAAAATGTTAGAGCAATTCTTTAAAAATATTGTTATTATATATGAACAGTTTATACTTCATTCAGATTCTTTTTTGTTTAAATAAAAAGTCCTACCTTTATTTTTTACTTACCTTACTTTTTTTTGCTTTCTTTACATTTTTTTACCTTTACAAATTTACAGCAACATGCTATAAACCCTTGCATCTAATTATTTTTTAATCACATCTTCAGACACAGATGATTTCAGTTAGATCTACAGCGAAAACAGAAATCACAGAAACTCTGACAGACTTGGACCAAACCAATGTTAATCTGCACTGCTGTGATTTTGTAGGATTATACATGTTTCAGTTTACTTTTGCTGAATTTCGGACTTGCCATGAGCACATCATGAATTTGGTGGGGTTGGAATATATTTTACTGTATTTTTATATTGTAAGTTTAAGTGCTTATACTAAAACTTGTGCTCATCGGATATTTGCCCCTTATTTTTTAAGAACCAAAAGATGTATTTCTACATAAGGCAGAGAATTTTAAAACCAAATGACTACAGAACTCCTCTATAAATCAGAAATATTTCAAATACGTTACACAAATATTGATGTTATTATTTAGCAGTTTTAAATTGAATATTTTAGCATGTAAAATTATATTTTAGAGTGTGATTAATAATGCTAAACGATTAATACATTGATATAGGTGGGGCTGGGTTTACGATTTTTTTTAAAATTAAAATCAAAGTATGGTGCACATCAGTTCTCTTGAAACATGTTAAATAAAGAAATGGATTTTTAGGTCTTCCTGGACTTTACTTCATTTAGTAGAGAACTTCAAAGTACTCTAAGCTTAGCATGTAAATACACAGCTAAAATAAACAAATTATGAATAAAAAAAATCAATCTAACTTTAAGTAAGGTCATGTGTATCAGTGGGTTTTTTGTCAGGTATAAAATAGAATGATTTCCTAACCTGATCCTCCCTAGCAATGTTGCCAGTTTTCAAGTTATAAATGAGAAACTGGAGTAACAAATAATCGTGTTGCACCTAAAAGCTTGTGAGTGTATCATAAAAATATTTAAATCATTGCCATTTATACATTTAAAATCTCTATTCAAATAAGTTTGAGGATTTCAGGGCAAAATAATTTTAAAAAACCATACATATTGAGGTTTAAATTTAAGCACTCCTCAGAAATGATTCAGAGCAATGTTGTGTTTGCATCATACTGTGACTCACCCTTTACTCTGAGCAATTCACGTGTGTAAAACGTGTGGAGGGCGAGGTGGAAGTTGGAGGTGCACTGGGAACAGAGCTCCTCTTCTGTCTCCAGCTGCCATGGTATCCTAACAAGGGCAGTGTCTCCGTGCACATCCAAATAAACTTCAGTAACCGTTCACCCCTCCTGCTTATAGGCAGCCAGTATGTCTGGAGAGAGGGTATATTTTCATACGGATATACGTACACACAGACACCACCATGCCAAATGCAATAAGATGTACAAACATTCAAGGGAAGAATTTACTCCTTGAACAACCTGCCTCCTTAAAAATAAGTAGTATCAGTGCATGCACTCTCTTAGACTCACTACTTTACCACTTCACTTATATCCACCTGGTAAACCGTGTGACAAGACCCTGGAAGCTGATTTTTAAAAAATACTTGATTGTTTTTTCTAGTATTTAAAACCTCACAACTTCAGAACTGAGTTAGCTTACAACGAGAACATCATAAAATTAGGCGAGGAAATTTTGGATAATATTATATACATTTAATTTTAAATATCTATCTGTCGAGAGAGAAAATTGTATCTTAAAAATGCCCCATATTTTAACAACACACTTTAACTATAACAGAGTAATTGCAGAAAAAAAGTATTCTGTAAGTTATCTTCCCTTCAGAATTTAAGGGAAAGCCAGTATTGTAATACTCCTTCATATCTCTCCCTTTCACTTCGTTTTCTTATTTTGGTTCTGCTCACTTACCTCTGCTTGTTTTCCTGCATTCTCTCTATTTTAACACATGTAGATAACAAGAAAATCATATTTATAGCCATATTTTCTAATTTTTTTCATTTTTAGAAATTAGAAACTTGGGAAAAATCATATTATCACAAGTAAGATCCTTCTGGAAAGTGACAAAACCCAAAAGCTGTTTCATTAAGGTACTGTTTCAGCACCTTACCCCTGCCCAAGGAGGTAGATAAGAGGATCTTTTACAAGACAGTTTAGTCACACCCTGCTATGTCAACTATTGGGGACAGAGAAACAGTGAGGCTAGAAAGCAAAGCCTTAGGACTTTATCTCTTTTCTCCTTCTTAAGATCTGCTACTTATTGCATTTTTCAGTAGCACAGACTAAGTTTTACCCCAAAAAAACAAAAAGGAGTCACAAACATTTACCTCAGCTACTGTCGCCCTGTGCTGTGCAAAACAAGAATACACTCCAAATCTTATTTATCTATGACCATTTAGTATCTTATCAGTTGTAAGAAAACATGACCTTCCCATTTGAATACACTTTGGTTTAATCGCATGTAAGTAAAATCTTTATTGCTGATGCAGAATTTTGCAACTGAGCTTTTCCTCTTCTGTAGTACTATCAGATTCAGAAGGCAAACCACGCACTCAGTCTAACAAAGCTATATAATAGAGATGGAGGGGAGAAGCAATTTGGAGTCTATAGGAAGGTTACCATAAAATTTACATTTTCCATAAAATATAAGTAGCCACCATTTTGCTGTAATCCCAGAGCAGCAACGAAATGGTGGTTGAAGAAAACTACCCTATCAGACACATTTCATCATTGCTTCTATCCATCACTATCTTCTTTCGCTAGCGTGATTGTCATTTACCTTGCTCCTTCTTACAAGCAACATCCTACTTTTAGACTAAAAATTGATAGACGTAGCATAGTAAATAGATAAGGTATAATTATCAAACTAAGACTACATACTGTACAAGTCCTCTCCCCCTCACCCCACTTCAAACTGCAAAAAAGTACTGCATAGTGTTTCTATCACACACTGATGAACACATCCCTTGGAACTGCTACTGTATGAAAGCTGTATCCTAGAGGTAGAACACATGGTATGGAATATGGCTGCTGCATTGGTCAGTATGTATTTTAATTATTATATGATGAGATATACAAAAGTAACACTCAGAAGACCAAAATGGCTTAAACTAATTGTTTTTGATTGTAATGTACAACGTTGCATTTTGTGAAGCATTTTATACTTAAGTGAATACATGTATGTTGGCATACTCGGTTTAGAAATTTATATTAAGGCATCAATTTTGATAAGCAATGCTTTTTTTTCCTTTTTTTTTTACTATTGCATGTTTTTCAGAAGGTGTGGAAAGGAGTGCCTACTTGTACATAAAGAGGGAAACAGTATTTGTAGATTGGTGCAGGTCTATTCTGTGATACTGTGCTGTACATACTAAAAGAATTCATGAAGTTTATCCTGTCATCTCTACAGAAGCACTATGTGCTATAAGCTTTATTAACTAGGTCCTAAATTTATAAATTTGTAATAAACCAGAAAAATACATCCTGTAATACATTTTCTAAAAGCATGCTTGGTGTTTATTACTATAAATATGTAATGAATTTAAGATGGATCACGTTTTCAAATACAGCACATCATAGGAAAATGTTCTTGTTTTTCAGACACAAGTTGAATATTTTAGATTCCAATATCGTGTTATAACTAATAAATAAGAAAATACAAAAATGTGTGTCAATTGGGTGGTAGTGCATGCTGAATTTAATTTTTTTAGGAGAACTTTTCGAAAACATCCTTAATGATGTGAAATTTGTTTGTACAAATCTGCAATTATGTGCAGGTAAAACAAATGTCCTGTTCCTTCTTAAGTACTCCCATTCTTTTCCAATACAAAGCAAAGAGTATTTAGGTAACACTGCCACCTATTGCTTAAAGGTCATAGTGACTAAAATCCGGTCCAGTATTTTTATCACTCATCATTGCTCGTTTTGACTACTATGCTTTCATTATTTCTAACAACTGAATGAGACTTCCATGTTCTTTCATATAACAAATAATAAACATCTGCCTTCAGTACTATGTAATTTATCTGGAATCAACGAAAATTTAAGAGACTTCCAATATCCATAAAATTAATTTTCAAAAAAATACTAAAAAAATGAATTTCAAATACAAAATCCATCCACAAAAGGAACAAAAAGAAGATTCTTCAGGCTATAGCACAGCAAATATTGCAAAATCCAATTTATTTTTAAAATATAAGTCGTCTGATAGAACCCAAAATAGCATAATTCTTGTTAATATTTTTACTCAAATTGTAAACATACATCTGCAGGTCTTTTAAGGACACTGCTTTGGAAGCATGAAAATAATTCACTATAAGATAAGACCTAATTCTTTTCAGTAAATAATTCTGTTTTCAGGACAACAATCAAAAGATCACTAATTCCACATCTGAACAAAAATCATGCCATAAGAAAAACCTTTGTCAGCTTGAAAAAAAAAAAAAAAAGAGAGAAAGAAAATTATTTCCACTCCTTTAAAAGAAAAAGAGAGAAAAATATATTTGATCATACTTAGGAAAGTCAAATGAATCAATCAGGAAGACAACACCAGTTGGATAACCTATATAAGTACTGTTTAGGTTAATTTACAGCAATATAGAAATATTACTTAGTTTGGAAGAAAATTTATCATTGGAAGGCTCTGTTTTATCCACAGTGTATTACCCAGTCTGCATGCATAAAATAAGTTAACTTCACTTCTTCACTATAGGGAAGTAGCTGTATATAGCATAAAATCCCTTATATTCTCTTCTATTATCAGAAGAAAAATTACAAATCCGTTGTTCTTGTGCCCAAATATGTTCAGAGTTACTATGCAGAATGCTGATATTTGTCCTACATTAAAATATCTCACTAAGAGTCCAGTTCAATTTCCAAGATTTGTGAAATTTTAAGACGGATGCACGCAGGAAGACCAAAAATAAAATACATTTTTAAAAATAAAAGTAGTTTTGTTTTGGTTTTGCTTTGTTGTTGTTTGTTTGTTTGTTTTGTTTGTTTCGAGGCGGGGGGGTTCTGCCTGTTGTTTTTCTGGTTTGGCTATTTGGTTTTTTTACCTATATGCAATATTTTAAATCTCAAATATTTTAGATATCCATGGTAGCAGAGAGATTATTTATACAAACAGAAGGAATCTATATGAAGATAAAATTCCTTACAGACAATATTTTTTTCCTGTAATCCAAACTACATCGTTTCAGAACTCAGAAACTGCATAAAACAAGGCTTGTTCTTGCAGTTAGGGACTCCTGATCTTTTCCTCACTCTTATGGTTTTACCCTATGACATTTTTAACCATTTCTTTCCTGCTCAAATGTTGCCTCTCAAAACAGTCACCTATCAAAGCCAAGCAGGGTCCAGGGCTAATGTCAGAAAGGGAATGACTGAATACAAATAGATATCTACACACCTTTTTTAATCTTTCCTGGTTTATTTCTTATTTCTACACTTTCAACTCTAACAACAGTGTATCATTCTCACACTAGTGAAAAAACCCTGAGCTTTGTTTTCTCCTTTTTTACTTCTTTAAATATAATGAATATTCAAGACCTAGAAATGTTATGTATTAAAGAAAAAAAGTTGGATATTTTTCAGATTTCATTAAACGTTTATGTACCTAAAACAATTTGATACCAGAGTATTCAACCTTAAATTCACTCAACTTAGTACAGTAGAATGAATTATTAATGACCTAATTGCTAAACATTGATTTGTAATGTAATTACTTGTTTAATGCAGCATTTTATGTAAATATCAGACAAAAACCTAAAAGTGTGGTGCTTTTAATAAGTTTTCTTTGATGCCACTTGTATATATTCACATACGAAAATATGTCCTTGTTTATTCCTTTAGCAAACTTTTTTTTGGAAACTGTAGTATGTTTCCTAAACAAATGCTTTGCAGCATCAAAAGTTCGCAGGTATATTTTCCTCCACCTCTTTTGCTACCTAAATTCTGATATGACTAGGATAAATTTTTTATCAGAATAAAATTAGTTAACTTAAAAGAATATTCAAAATGTGTAAAGAGAACAAACAAAAAAAGGAATACATTAAATTAAGGGTATGAGACCTAGAACAGATACGGAATAAAATGCAATGTCTAAAATCCAAAAGCTACAGAAGGCACTCATGAATAATTTGTTAATTTTATCTCCAAAATAAAATTCACACTTGCATTAAATCAATTATTTACATATATAGTCTAAAAATCAGTACAATTTTTGTCTATCCTCTATAGGAAGATTAACAGCCAGGCACATGAATACTGAAGTGCTTGTGAAAATGCCAGTATATTTTGCCTCTCAACATTTGCGTGCTAAAATATACTCAGTTCAGACTAAGATGCAACTTAATGCAAGGAATAAATAGAGGTTAGGTGAAAAACAGTATCTTCCTTAGTTATCTGCTCTAATCAACTACACACCTCATATCAGAATGCAATGCAGAGATGCTTATACTTCCACAGCTAATATTATCATTACTTTTATACTTTGGCTTTACTAGATCATTGCTTCAAATGAGCATCACAGAACCAATGGAGCTTTAGTCTCTATGTTACATTTTCTTCATAATCATTTTCAATTTATTTTTTTCTTACATGTCATCATTTTAATGTAAATCTTTCTTTTTCTTTTCAATAAAATGAAATGATTAAGTACTCCTGCTTTTTGCATGATTAGAGATGACGGATAAGCTTGGGTGGATAAAAATCAAGGCTCCTAACAGAACCTGCGCACCTCGCATGTCAGAATCCTTCCAGCTTGTTCAGTGTTAATGACAGAAAAAATTAACATGTCTGTGAGTTGCCTAAAAAGGATAACAAGCTACCTTTAAGGACCTAACTATATCTCTACAATAAATTTTAAACAGTTGTTTTCCATAATTTTCTGTAATAAGCCCTGATGAGCTGTTTTGAAACAGATTAATAGAGAAATCTTTATTTAGAGCAATAATAAATGTTCATTAAATCTATCAATGACTGCTGCTGGGCTGTTTAATCACCACCTTTGTGTCACCAGATATAACACATTTAGAAAATAAAATGCCAAGGATACAATATGCTAAATAGAGTATAAATCTGATAAAAAACAGTGACACATTTTAATTAGCCATTCAGACACGACACAGTTTTAAAGAAAAGGGAAAAACTCCTCACTACTGATTTTTGCCAGTATCTCTTTCCTTTCAAGAGCCCTGTGCAATATGTGTTCAGCCTTTCCTGACTGAAACAAGAAAACCAGAAAGGGGATATTACAATACAGCACATACATACTGCCATCGCCTCTAGACATATGACCCAAAATGATGCTAAGAAGTCTTTCTCTGACCTCCTGCTAACCAGCCTCTTGTGATTAATTCAGCATGTCCTTGAAAGTATCTGCTAGAGATCCTTGTTTTTTTAATTTAAGAGTTTCTGAAGCCCACCTATAGTTTCGCTGATGGATTTTTATTTATTTCCTTTTTTTTTTTCTGTTTTATCAGAGGTAAAGCATTAATCTAGGCACAGAGGTCTGCAGTAACAGAAAAACACCACCTGCCTAAGCATTCACCAAATAGGACCATAAATACCACAACATTTCCTGACCTAAGTTTCGTAGACATCTGTATCATGGTAACACTGCATTTCCCCTCTTTGACAGATGAAATTACTATTCTTTGATTTCCCCCCCCCTCCTCTTTTTTCTGATTATGTTCTGGATGGCAAAATTTGGGCCACAAAATGCTAATTTCTAACCTAACACCATGACAGCAATCACAGCCATCACAAGGATGGAATAAAGAGAGCAATCTAACATCCAGGGATATGAATTTCTGATCAGTGGCTGGCAGACTGCCGTGAAAGCTTACAGTAATCCCATTGGACAGCTAGGGTTGATGAAGCCTGGGAACAGGCAGCCACAATGTAGGTAGTTCACAATTGCAAGCATTTGTCCATAATTTAAAGCTATATGAGAAGTGGAGAGTATTCATCTGAACAACAAGCTGTAATTTAACTAGAGTAACATTTACACAGTTTTTAACCCATTAAGTCCACCTCTTCTTGCACTGACATTCCCTCTGTTCAATGCCCATCGTAAACAAAACTCCTGCACATTAAATGAACATATATTTTTAGCAATTGTGAAGCTCAGAATAATTTACTGAGATTAATTCTTATTGTATATTTGGCAGAAAATAAAGCATTTATTCTTAAATCCAAAGTCCACACCAGGTAAAACCTTACTGAAGTGAGTGGTTCCCCCGAAGCCAAGAGGGCCAGGCCAGCCACCCCAGCTCACACTGAGCAAAATCTAGTTTATAGACTGATCACACGATTAAGGTTCTTTTCAAAGTGATAATGCCTCAATCACCCAGTGATGTTCCCACCAGAAGAAAATTAGCCCCCGACGAAGCAGGGAGGCTCTGCAAATGGTAGATATTAATGCAGGCTTTGAGCTCTGCTGGACGAAGGGGTTTCTGTATCAGGCTTTAAAACTGTAGCCTGAAACATAAAGTGTTGTCTCGTGCTTGAAAGCCTCTAAATGCATTTTTCTACGTGACCAAAATGTGTTCCTCCTCCCTCTCCTGAATTCAGCCACCATTAATTGTCATTTTTCTATTTTGTCACAAAGCCTGTGCAGCGTGCATAGCTCTGTTGCCAGGATTTACAAGGCCCAGACATGATGCTGAAGCTGCTCTCGGTGAAGACTTGTCTACACAGGCACGGTGGCATGGTGACAACTAATGACACATAAAAGTGGGCAGGTGAAATTGCCACCGCCGTACACTAAATGCAGCACAACCACAAGCAAAGATTATCAGAGAAATGGTAGAAATATGTGAGAGATGCACTTGCAAGCGTTTTCTGATTTCCTCTGGAACCTGCACAGCTAAAAAAGAAAGATATTCACAGCCCCAAAGCACCCAACAGACAGAGAAGGAGGAAAGCTGGACCACCCTGTGGGCACAGAGTTGTGCCAGTGACTGAAATGGGGCAAGTTCCTAGGAACATTTCACATTTGTACACAACTATTAGCATACACAGAAAGAGTAAATGCACAAAAATGCCAAGTGCAACTGAAAACATTAACACGCAAGGAGCAAAAAGCCGAGGATCTGTGAATAAGCTCAAAGAAAAACTTGTGTTCATTGTTTGTTTGTAAAAGAGAGAGGCTGCTTCAAGTTTAATGTAATATGAGGGCGGGTCAGTTCCATGTGCCTCCCAGCACTGAGAAAGAGGAAAACATCATTACAGTGATGTGAATGTTGTGGAGTGACTGCTGTGCTTTTAGACACAGAATTCTTTTTTTTTTTTTCAGAGTTTCATCTGTTTTGGAGATTTTACTGATTTGTGAGCTGGTTCTGAAAGCAAAAAGGGGAGGAGAAGTGGGGAAATAACTACTGTAACCACCTGCAAATAGTTATCGCCAAAATACAATAACTGCAGAGTA
Organism: Oreocharis arfaki; assembly: GCA_013398015.1. Taxonomy (NCBI): domain Eukaryota; kingdom Metazoa; phylum Chordata; class Aves; order Passeriformes; family Paramythiidae; genus Oreocharis; species Oreocharis arfaki. Next base: position 33,050 of record VZRR01002347.1, on the reverse strand, counting down.
AGACAGGTTTTGTCCTTTGTTCTTTCTTTTGTTCTTCCCTCAGTCCTTTCTCCTGCTCACCCCCTCCTTCCTCCTTTCCTACTAGTTTCCTTCCCCTAGCCCCTTCGGTGTATTTTCCTTCCAAATTAATTTTTCACTCACATTTGTAAATATTGAATCTACCTCCATCAGTTCCCTTCCCTTGCAATGTTTAAAATACTAAATATATATTTTCCCACCTTTATTATTACAATATCTTCTTTTTTTTTTTTTTTTTAAAGCTCTTTACAGTGTTTTTTGTGACCTCTTTCTTTCACGATTCTTTCATGATGATCTCCGTTTCATGTTTCTGGGAGACAGTTTTTCCAGTTTTGGTTGTTTTTCAGCACAACTCAATAAAATATATTTACAGTGGCCTCCCGATCTGAAGTTGAGTCTTGGCTTGTTAACAGGAGAACTTCACTGTAGCACAAGTATATATGACATGATAGTACAGGGTGGGATTAAGCAGGAGCTGGATGCCAGAAGCAGCGCATGCCGGAGACAATATTGTTCACTTCACACCTTCCCCTATTTAGGAGAAGGGAGAGGTTACCTCTCTTAAAGGGTGCCATTTGGGTGTACATAGGGCTCTGAAACCTATTGTGGTCCTTACTGAGCCCCTCAAGCTACATTCAGAAAAATAACACATCAGTTTCCATTAGAAACATTCGCATCTGTTTGTACAAATCCCTCATTATACATGTAAGCTACCACTAACTAGTCCTGAACAGTTTCGCAGCTTAAGAGACGCCTACCAGAAACCCTTTAGACAGAACAGGTACATGCAGGATTCTGAAGAGGGTGGCTGGACTCCACCTCTGTTCAGCTATTTTATCATTCTTATACTGATTAAATCTCTGGAGACTAAGGAGTGGTAGTCTTGACATATAACAGCAAATTGTATTTATATCTATTTTCTTATATTCCTTATTATTTCTAAAAATCACTTTTGCATGTGATTGTCCAATAGGCTAAACCACACGCTTTCAGAAATGTGCCTCAGAAAGCATGAGCCATCAAAAGGAAATGTTTGAAGTTGTGCTGGATAAACACCTCAATCAGAACAACAGCACCTATTTCAAATAGCCTAGCAAGGACTGGGCATTGTCTCCTGCAGAACGTGATCGAAGATTTGAAAACTACCACCAACAGATTTGCACACAGCCTCACATTTTCTTCTTCCCTTCTATTGCAAAACCTAGCAACAGAGTCAAGCTTTGGAGAAGCAGTGTAGGCAGGAGGGAAAGGGGTCGTTATAGGTACTAAGACCGGACTAAGTGTGGACACAAAGTGTGGTTCAGAGGTTTCTTTTTATTTTATCCAAGCTGCTTAGCAATGTCTGAAAAGAATTTCTATTTCATGTTATCTGGATAATATTTTAGATCTCCCTAGGTGCAGTTTGTCTGCTTTGAGGCATGGCTTCACAAGTCCTTTTCCAATTCCATTGTGACTGGAGGATGTATCTATGAGCTGTTTAAGGAGGTAAAACCCCCAGATTTTCCTTGAAACAGCTTCTACTTCCACAGTGTAACTACAACTAGATCCTGAAGCAGCTTGGCTATCACCAAATAGTATATGCAATTTATCACAAAAAATGTCTACGTATGCATATGTGCTGACAGTGAATATTTAACAATTCCAAGAATAACAAATATGCACATACAGACACATACATATGCCTAAAAATCTGAATGCCATCATACAAAAAACCTGCTGGAATAAAAGCTAGGAATCCCAAAGCTGTTTGCAAGAACTAGCATATCATCCCTGGTAGCAATCCAAAGGAGCCACTGGCACAGAAGACTCAGGCACGTTTCTGCATGGACACAAGTAAAAAAAGGAAAAACAAGCAAAGCCTCAGACACTTCAGCAACTTCAAAGTTTTCTTTGAAACTTTCTGTAAGTCTTAATATCTTAGTTCACTCTTGGTTAAATGGGGGAGATAATATCCCTCTCCATTCCTTACAACTAAGTTGTCAGCCAAGATTCATTCACACTTGTGTAATGTGGTGATGGAATGAATATAAATGTTTAGATAAATACATACAGAACAGACAACTAGACACACATGTAAAATGTCATCCCCCAAAACAATCTGCCTGGCTAGCTTTGGGAATTAACGAGTGGGGGACAAGTGGGGTTGAATGGCTGTTTGAACCCAACCCAAATCACAGGGGTTGCCATTGGCAACCAATGCAACATATGCCTGCTATTAACCTTCCAAACGCCTACAAATCTGACAAAAGTGTACATTTTGAAGTCCACACTTGTCCATCAATTACACAAAGTCCTACCACAAAAAGCAAATTTTGGCGCAATACTTTTCCATTTTTCACCAGAGATTTTATTTCTATTGTTTCCAACTCTAAAGGATTCTGTGAAAGTGCTTATGCAGTATCAGAAACTAGTAAAGCCATTTCAGAGACAACAGTTTTTTTGCCATCTTTTGGGTTCTCCTATCACTCCACTAAAGGCAAATTTTCTACATGTTAGCTGTGAAGTGCTTCTTCAAAACATTCTGGTGAAAGAGAGAAGGTAAAAATCAAAAAAAGGTAGCTTGCCTCAGATTACACAACCTTTCTGCTGGCTTGATGGCAGGTCAATTAATTGGGAAAACAAAAAAAAAAGTAAAAAATCAATTTAATAGCATTCCTTTTAATCAGGGTTTCAGATTATCATGCAATGTCCAGGCACATAATGAAATGTTCATTTTGTCTATTTTATTGGAGGAACCACTACCACAATCTTTTCTGTCTTTTACAACTTCCATTTTCAGTGCTGATTTTGTACTTTGCTTCCAATTATTTTAAGCCTGACAAGATTTCTAGCAAACCTCACTAAAAGGCAAAAATGCAGAAACTAAAGAATTGCAAGCCCTCTTGATGTAATTCCCAGGCAGTTTCAGTGGAGGCAGTTAAACTGAAATGAACAGTATACACTAAATCATGCCCACAGTGACTTCCAACGTGTATTTCTAAGTCCAAAATGATCAATTTCCCTAAATACACATTTTAGCCTCTTTCCCATATAGGAAGCTTAATTCTTTCATATGGTTGTTTGGCCTGCAATTCAAATGTCACAGCTGCATATCTTTTTGACAAAGGCATAATTCTTTAATAAACACAGAATAAATACAATTTTGAATTATTAAATAAACATATACAAGAATATATGACTGTATGTGTCTGTATGCATAATATATATTAAAACATAAAGAAAAAAACAGTCTCTATACCCACACTATCAACCTAATTTTTATTACTTCCCCCACTACTTTTAAATGCTTCTTGTTGTATAAGGGCTCTTGAAGAGCAATAGGCATATAAATATTTTTTAGAAGTTTGTTAAACCAATAGTATCCTTTGCATTACTTGTATTTCTTCTAAAATTATATCTGACTTATGAACTCACATAATCACTCAATACAAATTTAGCTACCCAAAACTAACACCCTCACATGTTCGAAAAGCCCTACAAAGAACAAAGACCACTAGGAGAAAGAGAGACAGAAATCAGGAAACAAGAGATTTAAACACATCTGAGGAACTGAACATGTCACAGCACAGCACAAAATTTGCTGAAGCCCCTGCTACACCCAGAACATTGAATCCTCATGCAGCATGATTGTGTTTTAGTCCTTCAAACTGCAGCCAGCAAATCTACATAGAAAATTCTGTTACGGACTGCCCTAATATGCAACATCCAAGAATCTTACCACCTGTTTTCTCCTTCTGTGCCATTTTTCTGACATCTGGGAAAGCAACATAAGGCTAATAATATTAGCAGAATCAGTTGCATAATTATGCAGTTATCACCCATGTTAAGAAAACACATTTTGTTCCTATTCTAGGTCAAGTCATTATGAAAATTTGTACGCTTGACTAGCAGAATAATTTGTAGATTGTTGTTTGCCCTGACATTTTGCTATCATAGTACCTCTAAAAGCCTGTTAAACTTCACAATTATGTTTCAGCTCCTGGGTGCCATTGGACAGGTCACGAGAAGCAGACAAGCGAATGGCGAGTCTGCATTTCAACCCTCGCAAAGGAAGCATTCCTGAAGCTGTTGTCTCCTTGGTAGGTGTTCAAATGACCTTTCAACAGTGGATTGGCACAAATTAATGGTCAATAGCAGTGGTTTGCTGTAGGGAAGCCTTCCACTCTGTCGCCATGGTTTCTGGAGCTGAGAGAGCCTTAAAAGTAATTTTCGGGAAATGGGACAAAATCAGGAATTGGATGTAAATATTCTTTGTCCAGTATGTTAAATCTGCATGGGAGGTTCCCCAGCTCTACTTTACAGCTGAGACTGACACAGATACCCTGGTTTGTACTTTAAATAAGCACCATGAAAATGCACGTGGCTTTGCACTATTAAGTGGTATCTAGAATGTTATTGTACATTATTATAAACAAAATAGAGGAATGTCACAGCTGACTAAATTCCTATCAATTATGAACTTAATTTTTACACACATTTAATACTTATCTCATTTCAGACTTTTCTATACTGAGAAATTTTCTTTTAAAGAAAAATGGTTTATACAGTTCACTTCCTGCCATAATCAAGGTCTTTCTAACCTGATATCTGAAGGTTATGCTTCAGTGAATAATTCAGTAGGTTAGTGAAACTGTGGCAGCAAAGAAAGTGCTAATCTTAGATGGAAGCTGTGCGGGATATTAAGAAACAATTGCAAAAAGTGACATATTTAATAGAGAAAGATTACTCTGTGCTACATCTATTTAATTTGAATTGAATAAATTTTGCCAGTATTTTATGAGATGCAGTCTGCAAATTATGTGAAACTTCATAGTGTCACTGAAGTCTAGAGGAAAGAATAAAGGATTTTTTCTCCCTCAGCCATTTTATGAGTATTGTGATTTTTGAGGACTTCTCACTCTTTCAAAAGAAATTTCAAAGGAACTGAAGAATCATTCACTGCAGGACTTTATTAATTTGAATTAAGGAAGAAGAAAAGGTAGTAAAAGGTGATAGTACTGAAAGATAAATAACAAGAGGCAATAGAAGGATCTGGTGTAATGAGACTTCTTGAAATAACTGAATTCCTTCTGGACTGTGACTGAGTGAGGCTGTATATGTTCTCAATCTTTCAGGGAAAATTTAGGTGATCTAGCTGAGACAAGTCTGAAAGTATGGGTAAATGCAAGTGTGAAAAATGGTAGGGGGCAGTTTTTTGCCCTTAACCATTAAAGAGATCCTTAACGCAAAGTCAGTCCTGACAAAAATAATTTAAGTCTATGTTCATATGATTCCTTGTATGAATAAGTGGAATAGGAATATGATGCTACCACTAAAAATATTAAACTCATCCTATGTCAATGTAGAAGTAAAGATAACTAAAAAAACCCTGTTCTTTTTCAGTCTTTCAAACAAACATGTATACCTTTTTCTTTTCTATTACTAGTTTTGTTCAATAACTTACAAGACTATTAACAAGTTGTACAAGGTGTATCCCCTTGGCATATTCTCTGAAAAAAATTAAATAATTTGCAACATCTGGTGAAAAGTAACCAAAGCCTTAATTACGTAGCAAACATTTTGAAAAGAGGGGAACACATTTCTGCATACCAAGAAATAATTTGAGAGAGCAAAAAGATTTAAAGTGATATTAAAAAAAAAATAAAAGAGATCTTGCCCAAAATTTTGGTCAGAAAGCTGCTTTCGAACTTTTTGCCTGCACCACCACCATCCCACCCCAAGTTATTTTGCTGCTCAATGCAAATTGCATGAAAGTTATAGATTTGTCGTGTGTGAGGTTTTATCTGAGGACTGCAACTTTTTTTTTTTTTTTTAACTTGCACCATTTTAATTTTAAGATGATAAGCAAACATAAAATATCTCTTTGGAAAATGCATTGGGAAAATTCTGACTTCAGTAACTAACTACACATTTTGAAGTTAAAAGTTGTTGGTCCTAAATGTGGATTGTTTAATATTTTCTGTTTCACTATAAGGTCACATTTTTAAAAACTGAGAGGAGACAATAACTCCTTCCCCAAAATTCTTCTTCCCTCCAAGTACAAGAATGGCAAAACCATTGGAAGTCCATAGTGCAGGCAAAATTGTTCTCTCTGGTCTACATTGTGGATCCAATATTCCCAATGGGAACTCTGTGCTGTGTGAATAAAGACACAAACTTCTTAACTGTAATTTCTACTTTGCCCATTCATAATCCACTTTGTCTGCTCCAAACAGATTGAAAGGACAAAAACACAGATCTGCTGCGCACTCCAGAGAAAAAAAAATTCTCTTGTATGCATGATTAACCTTACACCGAACAATTCATATACTAGCAGGAGTGGAAATAGGATATGGAGCATTTCACCTGTGCTATAGGTTACCAGATCAAGTCTAGTTCGGGTCACTGGTAACCTAAAGATATTACAGCCTAATGGACAGTTTGTGACCCACATGAAATGAGCTGGAATTACTTAAATTCATGGAAATACATTTTTGTACCACAAAAAACCCCACAAAACTCACTCAGGGCAAATAGCCTTCCTGGTAATATTAGCAGCAAACAGTAACTGCAGAGATCGGATGGTGTTTTCACTTCAAATAGTGGTCATATGAGAAAGCTGCGGCGAGAAAGCGGTTGAAGTGTAGGAAAGACAGAGAAAGAGGCAGAGAGGGGATGCTGTGTTTGTCTACGTATCGTCTGATATGTGTACAAAGAGAAGACTTCAGTCTCAAGGCCTGTCAGTTCAGCACCTTTCACGAGTACAAAATGTCATGTACTACATACTGATGAAATAAAAGACAAAGGTGTCAAAGGAACCATTACACTATATTCTAGCAATGATCAGAGGATCAACAGCCTCTCTTCTAGATTGACACTATGTTAAACTATGCCAGCATATTTGGCCTGAACCTCTCCTTGCCTGCCCCAGTTTTACACCATGGGTGGAACTTAATTTACCCCAACAGCCCCACACTCTTTCAAGTGGAAGAGAAATTAAATACACATATATTTCCCTCCTAGATAATCTTTTTGCAATTTTTCAATAGACAATATGTCTGCATAGATTCACATGCACTACTAAACTTACAATTTCTTCTGTTACTTAAAATAAAGGGTGAATGTTTACTCACCATATGGATGCAGTGAGTAATCACAGTAGGCAGAATAACATCTTGCACCAAGAGGGTTGCTTATAGTTGGGAAAGCAATGTGTGAAAATATCACTGTTTCAGCTCCACTTCATCCCGTATATTTGGCTGAAAATGTATTTCTTTCATCAAAATACCTTTCTGTAAGTACAGATAATTATGGAAGAGCTCTGCATCTCAGCTAATGTGGATTGTGATGGCCTCATGATACCAGAACGCATTATCTTCTGCTCTATTCTGCCCACACCAGATGATATATATTGAGAATTCTCTGAGAAACCAAACACGCAAAAGATGTTCCTATGAGTGCTTGTGACCTGAAATGTCAGAAGTGACTTGACATGACTTTCCCAACTGATATGCCAATTAAAACTTCTCATTTGATTACTCAACTTGGATAATCAGCATGAAAGAGAGGAACTCTCTGGTTTTGGCTTTTATAACCATAACTGCTGCAGCAGCAGCGTCCAATTGTTGAATTAGGTTACCAGACCCAGTCGAAATTAGATTAAATAGCTCCAAAATGTTTTGATACTTGCTTTCCTCACAAATGTTTTACTAGTTTGCAAGCCTTCAACAGCTTTGATTATGCGACGAATGTAGGCTAATTGCCTACAGGTCTCCCTGCATTATACCACTTACATAAATACAGGTACTAGTCTTCAAAGAGTAGCGGGTTAGCTTTTACAGGACCTAAAGTGAAATAATATGTAGCTTACTCTTTCCCAGACGCACCTTTTTCCTGGCAGGAGATTTCCCCGATCCTTTCCAGAAGCACAGCTATAATGCACAGCTATAATGGTAGTTGACTGCTGTGTGGAGCCTCCTGCTGCTGAGCAGCACGTGTTCCTGGTGGAATGGCATCTTCCCACCTTCACAAGGGGTTACTACTTTGGCTTATGTCTTAAGAAAGGCGGTCTAAAAGATTGTTCCATTTTAATTACATTATGTAATGCAAACCTTGTAACAACCATTATTTGGACAGATGCCATTCCTAGGGCTTCATGGCTCAAACAGCAGCCTGAAAACATTAAAAAGAAGGAAAGAAAGAAAGAAGAAAAGAAGGAAGGAAAAATTAAAGGAAGGAAAGAGAGAGAGAAAGAAGGAAAGAAGAAAAAAGAAAGAATGAAAGAAAGAAAGAAAAGAAAGAAAGAAAGAAAGAAAAAGAAAGAAAATAAAGAAAGAAAGAAAAGAAAGAAAGAAAGAAAAGGAAGAAAGAAAGAAAGAAAAGGAAGAAAGAAAGAAAGAAAGAGAAAGAAAGAAAGAAAGAAAGAAAGAAGGAAGAGAAAGTTAGTTATGTTACAGCTAATCTCTTCCTACTGTGTTTACCACTATTGCACACAGTAGGAGCATCTTGTAGTTCTTACTCCATTGCCTCACCATGAGGTACACCTCATTCATAATTTTCCATCCTTCATTATTTTTGCTTAAAGAAACATATCTACTTTTTCATGTAGAATTAATATTCAAAATCAACATGGATTGTGAATAAGTGCACAGTACCAGGGGCAGTCACATCTGAACTGCTCACATAGCCTACCTTAGTGTTGTTAGTAATTTACTTAGTCACACCATGAGAGTCTCAGTTTCACAGATTTCTTCATGACTGGTCATTTTTGTTGGGGCTCAGAAAAATTTCCCGAAATTTTTCTCCCATTTTCTGCAGTTCTTTCATCCATTATACTGCAGGCAAAAGCCTCTAAAACCCTCTTACCTTTTCTTAACCTTACAGGATAGTTTAAAGTAAAAGAAGAAAAGAAGAGAGACGGGCACTCTCCTGTTGATAGAATGTCATTTCAGAAGTCCTTCTGTGCTTCTTACCTTAGTCTGACTAGAGCAGTTCAGCAACTTTGCCTGAAGTTTAAAAAAAAAATTCTAGAAAGAAACATGGAGGTTGGAAAGGATCACTCTGCAGTCTTTGAGCACAAAAATTGGTGTTAAATTCCAGCTTTTGTTTTGTCATACAAGGAGACATGCAGTCACAGCAAAAATTCAGAAGAGAAACACCCAAGCAGAAACAGAACCCTGTGTTTCTAGGCTAAAGGTGCTCGGGTATGTTTATATGCTGGCCTACAAATTAAGAAGTCACTGTTCAAGGTTTGCCACTCAAAGAATATACAGAGAATCTCTTGCATGCTCGAGCAATGCTGAGCAATGCAGGAGGGATGCCACAACCCCCAGATGGACATACTTTAGACAGGTATTTCTAAATAATCTCAAAGATTTTACCAATCATAAGTAAGCAGGAAGACATTTGATTAAGAAGTGTATTAATTACATCATAAAATCCACCTGTGTAAAGAGGTGACAGCCACTTCATCATCCAAACATAATTTTTTCCATGTACCTCCCTACCTCTGCATTCATAAGACATAGCAATGTCTAAAGCACCCAAAACTACTCAGCAGTCTAAATCAGACTAACTACCTCAAACTGAGACCATGCTGCACTGCAGTCTGGGGACACCCACCCATGCCTCCTCACCATGCATGCACATTGTCATTGCAATCACATGAAAGGTACTGCTGGCTTATCACCCCTTGGTACTTATGTTACACCACAAAGAAGAGACAATCTCCTGTGTAAAAGAACCTCTGAGACCTGACAAGGATTCTTAAAACCGGCCACAAGATTCAAATTCTTTCTCCAATGACATCTCAAAAATCACCCAGACTCATTTTGGGAATTTCAGATAATAGTCTCATGCTAGATCCAGCATCAAAAGAGCAATAAACAAATTTGCACAGGGTCTAAATTACAAAGGACTTCATTAGTCAGAAGTACATCTCACAACAAAAAAAAAGGCAGTGAAAATTCTGAAGAATGACTATCAACACTGCTTCCACTGATCATGCACATTCTAAACTTCAACAAAGTTGTTGTCCATGAGCCAGCAACGTGCCCGTGTGGCAAAGGGGGCCAGGTGCATCAGGAACAGCATTGTCTGCAGGTCAAGTGAGGTGATCCTGCCCCTTTACTGAGGCCTGGTGAGGCCACCTCTGGAGTGCTGTGCCCAGTTCTGGGCTCTTCAGCACAAGGGAGACATGGAGCTTCCCGAGTGAGTCCAACAGAGGGTTAGAAAGATGAAGATTGTTCAGCCTTGAGAATAAACAACTGAGAGGGGACCTCATCAGTGTATATCATGACCTGAAGGGAGGGTGTCAAGAGCATGGAGAACAAGAGGTGATGGGCATAAACTGATGCAAAGGAAGTTTCATCTGAATGTGATGCAGAATTTCTATACTGTGTGGGTGACTGTGCAATGGAACAGGTTGCCCACAGAGGTTGTGGAGTCTTCCTCGCTGGAGCTGTTCAAGAACTGTCTGGACACAACCCTATGCAATGCGCACTAGGATGACCCTGCTTGAGCAGGGAGGTTGGAACAAATAACCCACTGTTGTCCCTTCCAATATTAAACATGTTCTGTGATTCCATGATTCTGTGATTCTGTTATTCTGCAATTCTGTGATTCTGTGAATACTATTTGCTGAACCCTGAGATACTTACAGATGCTCACTGCATCCAAGCAAGCCAGAGGTACCAAAAGTTTAGACAGTACCAGCAGATCTTGCATCTGAATTAAAATTTTGCAAATCCTTTGCCTAAGAGGGAAGGTAAATGACATGCTTGCCCAGTTCAAGTATCCTGCCCTCCACAGATGGCCAAGATCTAAAAGGAGATGTACGGTCATGAACCTGAGTAACATATTACAGGCAGTTCCATCTAAATAGCTGTAGCCCTGAATCTGCTGTCAACCCTAAGTGCAAGTACACTTGTACATCTACTACATCTGAAATTTCCTTATTTCTTTTCAGCCTTTCAGTGTTTAGAGATATCCACCATAGGGGGTCTGGACCCTTTAGTAAGAGGATGCGATAACTAGATGCTAAAGACTGGCATGACGGTGTTGAGCTCCCACTTTATTAAACCATCCAAGAGGAACACAGAGAGAAAGAAACAGGGTTTCTGAATGCTAAGCACTATCCTGTCTCAATTTTGGGTACTGAGCACTAGACCCAATGATCTGCACATAGAAGACAGTCAAATCCTTAATCCCCACCTGGCTCTGAATAATGTATTTGCATTGTGTACAGACTAGGCAACACTCTGTGCTTTGCCGCTTCATTCATGAGAATACCAACGGTAAAGACACAGATTTTTCTTTCTGCCTTTCTTTACCCGCCCTGCAAATGCAGACACACACACACATACACACACGCACACACACACAGACACACACGCACGCACATGTATAAACAAATACGCACAGGTACATAGCCACATAAAAATTCACAGCAAGGCTCACAATCAAACAGAAAATTTGTAAGCGCTCTCAGTGTAACACGCGGGCTAACTAGACACACAACAAAAGACTCCTGAATCTTTATCAAACACAAATTAACAGGAATACATTTGAATTGCTAAGCCGAACATCGCCTTCCAGCGCGGCTCGGAGCTGCCGCCTCCTTAGCATACGGGCTGGAAACCTATTGCTGCAGCTCCACCTAGTGGGGAGCGGCGGGAAGCGCAGCGGCCCCGGGGAGCGCGGCCCGGGGGCAGCGGGGGCGGCCCGGCCGCGGCTGCACCGACCCCGCCGCAGCCTCCCGCTGCTCCCAGCGGGAACGAGCAGTGGAGCGGCCCTTTTCAACCAGAACACATGCTCTGTTCTCGGGATCAAAGCTGAGAGCTTGGTTATTTCTATTCGTTCCTCAGGTGAGGCAGATCTCTCAGAGAACAGCACCCTCTAATACTGGCAGCATCATCCACCCAAACAAGAGATAAAGCTGCCAAAATTATATATCTTTATAATCAAAAAGAGTCTGAATTTTCATACACATTCAGAATTTTCACGGAATGACAGAAAGGGTAAGGTTGAAAGAGACCACAGTTGTTCGTCTGGTCCAACCTCCCTTCTTGAAGTGGGATCATCCTAGAGCACACGGCACAGGATTGGTATCCAGGTGACTCTTGAGCCTCTCCAGTGAGGCACGCACTACAACCTCTCTGGGCACTTGGTCACCTGCACACTAAAGAAGTTCTTTCTCATATTCAGGTGGAACTTGCTGTGCATCAGTTTCTGCCCATTGCCTCTGGTCCTACTGCTCAGCACCACTGAGAAGGGCCTGGCTCCAGCCTTTTTACACCCACCCTTTAGATACTCAGGCACATTGATGAAGTGATGAGGTCCTATGACTTCTTCCAGATTAAAGGTACAGGAACTTACTGTTTCACACTTTATTTCAGCATTCATTTGTGCTTCTGCAACATATTTAACTGCTTCAAAATCCTTTCCACATATTCATGTCTTGGTATTGTCCATGCAGCTAGACATGAGTGACTCCAGGGGATGGTTATCAAAATCCCTCTGTGCCTCAGTTTCTTTACCTTTGTCTGACATTCCCAGGTTGACAAAATATAAGAATCATGGTGTCATACAAATGCATCACTTCTTCTCAGCAGACACAGAAGGTACGAACTTTGGAAGAACTATAGGCAGGAAAAAATGAAACCAAACCAAGCCCTCAACCCTTTCAGTGTGTATAGGTGTCTCACCTTTCCTGAAATGTAGTGAATATGATCGCATGTTCACAGATGACTCACTTGATTTTTATTTTATATTATTCCCTTTTTAAGCATTTTCTTGCAGCTTCTTTACACACAGTCTGTGTTTCACTGTGGCCCATTAAAAGCATCAAACTTTTCCAAAAGTCAGCTCACCCTGAGGCCCACTGTGCAAGCAGCACCATTTACTTCTGTATTTTTACCAAGTTGCTCTGCTATTCAGTTTTCCTGCTCTGCACGGGACAGCTAGAATTCACCTTACGTTTGAAGGGCTCTAAACCACCGGCACTAAGGTCTAGGGTTTGACTAGTGAGCACTCCAGCCCTGCTGCCGGAGTGGCAACCTGACACTGTTTTCTCCTACTAGAGGAGGGGAAAGAAAAGCAAGATCTGAAAACAGAAGAGGTATTAATGGAGAACAGTCTGCAGATGGGCTGGGCTATACCGTTTCTGCTTAATTATAGCATATCCAAAAATTACCTTAAAGCAGTGGTAAAAAAATTTCACCGCACAAAGAATTTAATTCATTCCAAAAACTGTAGTATGCACTCTGCATGGTAGAGAGAATAATTGCAATTTTGTGCACATTCTTACAAAAATGCTTGTTACCATATAGAGTAAAAATGAAAAGAAAAAACAATAGTGAAAATATTTAGCTGAAATTGAAGCTTGCAAGTTTTCCTGTGGCAGCTAATGGGACACTTCACAGATCTTAATTCACAGATCTTAATTCAGCATATATATATTTGCAGAACTGTGGGTCTACATAAGCAACCATGGGAAGGGATCCATCTACCAGAATTATTTACTTCTATCTTTGTATCTATTCTAGTTTGTTTCTCCTGATTTTTTTTTTTTTCTGAAGAAGAAACCTAAAAGGGGCATAATGATTTCACTACATTCACGTTAACTATACAGGGTAAATTAAGCAGAAAACATAAAGGCCAAACACTGTACACAGTAATTAAGCTCAATATTACAGGGCTGTACTGTAATAATTACAGCCAGCATTGCATGCACACTCTGATAATTCACTTAAATTGCCTTCATGCCAAGAAAATCTCCTTTACCCAGAGAGTGAAAAAAGATTTTGAAAAAAGGCAAAGAGAAAGAAAAGCAAATTTGTACTTTTCATTTTGAAAACTATGATTTTTCCTTTTCCTATCTTGTTTCATCTAGAAAAAAAAAAAAACAAAACAACAAAAAAACCCCAAAATACCACCTAAATATAAACAGAGCATTTTCTGTTGTCTTTCTACTAAAGCTTTTAAATTTAAGGAATAATAGATGCCTGTCTAGACAACCCTAAAATTGTTTTAGTTACTGATGTATGGATGACTGATAAATGTCATCTTTTCTGCCTGCAGTGCATTTTCCATCCAGTCTAGTGACATTTGTCTATAGCTGACCTGAGTCTGCATTTTTCATTTGCATTAAGCATTTAAATTTTACAACTCTGGAGCTTCAGGATTCACTGTTTACCAGAAAATACAATACCATTCCCTCCTCCCCCCTCCAGCCCAAAGGAGAGATGCTTTCTTTGCTTGTCACATGGACATTTTTAATTAAACCAGCAGGGAAGATTCTAATCAGACAAAGGCAATGGAATTTGCTTCATACCTTTCCAAGTGAAATAATTATTAATTCCCTAGTTTCACATTTCTCATACAGATAAAATGAAACATGCAGCACGGGCAATGAAAGGAGGTTTCTATTTAAATATGGACACGTCTTCTGAAACAATGCAAAAGACATTTAAGTATTTCATGGTAAATGACAAAAACATGGAGAAGTGGAAATTAATAGGTTTACCAATTACTTTTAAAATATGCTTTATGCTATTAATGTCTTCAGGCATGTAATTGCAAGATGGTAGAATTACCTCATAGACAGATATCCATTACAAGACAGATCACTGCAGTTTTACACACTTCTACTGAGAAATGATTGTTGCTGCCTTCTTTGCAATTCAGAAGATTCTGATATTTTACTGTGTGAACTGTATTCTTCAAGCCACCATTGCTCAAACAAGGCATGATTTTTGAAATACATTACCTCAAAGGACAGAACTCCACTGAAAGTCTTTGCAGCCTAAAAGGGGTCTCCTGGTTTTGAGCATGGCTTGTTTTTCAAAGGCCATGCAAATCTCAAATTGCAGCTTTTGCTGTTCACAGCAGGCTTTTTTAAGGTTTCAGCTTCTTAAAAAGTCACCAAAATAAAATTCCATGGAAATTATTGTTTTCTATGAATTTGTTTGGCAACAAAGCCTGAATCTTTTTCATTATAAATATTCAATATCATTTTTCCATTTCAGATTTTTCCCACCAGTATTTTTGCAACTGTAGCCAAGGTAAGAGCTGGAGGAAATGCTTTGCTTTTTTGTTGAACTAACAACAAAATGGCTTGGCTGGGAGGCCTGAAGTTCAGTGTCCACCTTTGCATACATGAATAGTGCCATTAAGCCCTATGGATTTGCATGCATCCTATTAAGGATGCACATAAGTAGTCCACAATAGACTTTTTGTTCTACATGATTAAGCTACATCACGTAATCTGCCCTACAACAAAACCCTTGAGCAAATATTTTCCCCTGCTGACTAGTACCAGCACATTTCCTCGAAGCTTTGGGAAAGTCTCACTCCTATATACCATTTTTTGGACAGCTTTAGGAAAAGGTTCTTCTCTTTGGTGTAAGCCTGTCAGGACTGTTTAGATAATACAGAGAAAGGCAACTATTTTTCCTGTGCCTTCCCTACCTGGGGCAGAAGTGTATCAAAGCAAGACTGAAGCAAGGGCTTGTACCTGCCCCTGTGTTAGCTAAATCTCACACCACCAGGTACAAGACTTCCTGTAGCTCCCTTGGTATTGGCAAATTTTCTCTCAGCATTTTTCTATCAAGCTATACCTCATCTGCTCCCACCCTGCAGAGCTGGCTTTAATATTTTCACCTCTCTAGCACAAACCAGTACAGAAAAGCATCAACTATCAAGCACCCCTAGCAGTCACAGCTAGAGTGGGAACAAGAGTTTGGGGCACGTTGGGTTTTTTTTAAGCACTGCTGCTAAAAATACAGTTAGATCCTAGAAAACAGAAATGAATGGAAATGGTTGCTGGGTTTTTCAACAAGCATAGAAGATACAATTTTAAAATGGGGCTTTTCCCAAGGTCTAGGCAAATATCTCTGGCCCCAGAAAAACTAACCCAAGGGTACTTTTTAAACACTATCAAGAAAGCATATGCTCTGAGCTCAGAGGAAGTTGTAGCAAAAGCAAAACAGAAAACAGTTAACCTCCACCTTGTCTATAAATCAGAGCAACAGATGTAAAAGTAAGTATACATTTGGAACCTACTGACCCAGAACACCAGCGCTGAACTTTTGTTTTCTCTCCTCTCCAATACAACTCCATCGTGTGATTTTTGCTCACAAGGCAGAGAAGACAGAGTAGTTTTGTTCTTTTGAAAGATTCACTGAGAAAAATTTCTGCCTTGTCTTCTAAAGCATCTCCTTTGCTCAGGAGAGGTGAGGAAAGGTGTCATCATAGGACAACATCCAGTATTCAGACAATATAAGCCACATAGTGTTCTTAAATGCAGGAATCAAGTATTGCCAGACCTGAAGGGAAAAAAAACAAAACATAATAACACAAAATCACTCTAGGATTGGCCTAAGTACTCTCTCATCAACATTCAGCAGCAGTTCGATAGCAAAGAAAAAAAAACACCCCACAGACACACGAGACGGAAAAAAGATAAAAGGTGGCCTGAATGAAGAAAAAGGTGTTATTTCTTAACTGAGCTGTGGATTAAGCAGAGGAGAGGGGCTCTGACATGGCCTGCAGCTCTTTGTTTATACGAACGTCCTTCCAGTGATCTGAATCAACATCAGGTGGGAGCACATAGCTACTCCTCATCTATTTCCAGCACTCTGGCTCCTGTGCAAACTTAGAGAGATACTAGGTACAAATTTGTGTGAAAAGGCTGGAAAAAAATTGTATTTCAAGGCTTCATGCAGAATTTTCAAATTCAAGGAAACACACTAGTGTTGCGGGCTCATATTTACTATACGTGGAGGTCCCAATCCTGCAGTTAAGCCTCTGTGAGCAGCCCTTTGTGGTCCACCCCAACTTTAGGAACACAGAGACCTATGGAAAGCTGAAAAGCATAGCAAGAAGAGTTCAGACACTGATTTGGCAGCAAAAGTTGGAAGACTGCAAAAAATAACAAAATAAAAATACTTTTATAATTATATACATAAGTACTTACATATATATATACATACATATATATATATATATAAGCAAACTGAAAATTGGAAAAGCTCTTACAAGCCTTCATTTGTTTCCTTTCTTTAGAAAATTTTTCTCAAAATTCTATATCTCTATTAAAGGATGAAGGAGCCTTTTTTTTTTTTTTTTGGTGAGGCTAGTACACTCTACATTGCAAACTAAACTCTTAACTTTGCACAAAAATTGTAAAACTGTCTTCCTGTGACACAAAAATGCTTCCTTCACAACAACAGAGCCTTTTCAGAAGATTTTGGTCTTAAGATCCAGCTTTTATATGATGAAGTAAATTTCTTAAGAGAACAGCAGTGTTAAAATGAAAGTGAAAGCAATTGCACTGCTTTTCAGATCTGGTTTTATATCAATTCCACAGACTGAAAAGAATTTTTCTGAAACTGCTAGTGTTAGACCAACACAAAAGTGATCCAAATTTGACCATTCAAGCTTTTTCAGAAGAAAATGAATAAATGTGTGTTATTCTACAAAGGTGCAGATTATTCTCTTTCCTTGGGCTTTTTTGTTGTTTTTCTGACAGAAGACAATTATTAGGACCTTCCTATATACATTTCTGTTTACCATTTTAAATTTATTTATTTATTTATTTATTTATTTGTCTATTTTTAAGCCACACTTCTATCTTACCTGCCTTTACCAATTGGGTTTTCTTGACACCTGCAGGGAGATTCCTCATGAATTTCTATGCACCATGCATCCATTTATGTATATAATGTGGCATTTAAATACAGAAATAATGCCATGTTCTTCTCCATACTGGAGAAGATTGCATCCACCAAACATTTACCTGGGAGAGATATGGGGCTAGGCAGGTGGATATTTGGAAATGATGTTAAAGGAAGGACAAGTTGCAAATTGCTTGATCAATACAGTACAGCAATGGAGAGAAAAACTGAAAAAGTCTATATCCTATAGGGATAAGGATAAATATGGGTCAGTGATGAGAATTCAATTGGCACAATAAAAGAGATGTAAATGAAAAAACATAATTTTCATGCGTGGGCAATAATTGCCTTTACATTCAATGGCTGGTGCTTGAAATAAAAAACAAAGCTATAAACCAGAAAAATAATAATGAACAGTTGGGTACCACTGTATGCAACTGCTCTGTGTGCCCATTTTGAGTCTGCAAATTCCTCTCTGTGCTCAAACCCATTTCTTGAGCTGGTCCACAGAGCTTGTATAACCTGCTTCTAACAGCACTAATATTTAGTAGACATGTGCACTCCGCTATTGCTTATTTTCAGATGTCTTCAAGGGCTATGGATATCGCATGGACTAAATGTTCTCTGTCTTCAGATAGGGAAACTGAGACCTACAGAGGGCATAATTTGCATATGGTCCCCTGGGGGCTCAGGGGTAGGGAGGAAAGGCCACCTTGTGAGCCTCCTCAAGAGTGGGTCATATTCGAGCCCTCTCTCTTGAGAAAAGCCCAGTCCCTATCCCCACATGGGAGGATTAAAGGGTTTTCTGCCATAAAATACAAAATAGCTCAAAACAGTGCTTGCCAGGAAAAGAGGCACAATGCCTCTTGGTTCTGGGGGTGGAGAGCTGCCCCTGCAATCTGTGAGGTTTCACACAATGTTTGTCCATGGCTGGGTGTCCCCACCCTTCCCTGGGTGACCCCACCGTTTAACTTCTCCATTGAAGCCCACCGTTACTGTGACCTTTAAAAAAATCCCTCACACCACATGGTCTCTACCTGAGAGTCCTAGCTAGAAAAATTACTTCCTCTACATCTTTTAACTCCTCGCTCCAGACACCATTCTTTTCTCTCACAGAAATTTCTTTGCATCTCCCTTGCTCAGCTGCATGACTGTAAAACATCTCTGTCTTCAAGAGTGTGTCTTTCTTGCCATCGTATGAATCAGATGTATAAAACATGAGTCTTCCTTCACAGCATGGGAGGCTGTTGGTACAGACTCCATTACAATACAGCATCAATAACAACCCTTTTCATGTTCATCATATCAAATTCAGACCTTTATAACTTCCTGACATATCTATTTTGCAGTCTGAATTTACCTGAGTATTGATTCTTCCTAAAATAAAATTATTTAGGCTGTAAAATCATTATTTTCCAGATTTTTCCAAGAGTTAGCTGAATAAAAAGAAAAATAAAAGGCCCCCTAAATTTTAATTTCAAAGAGATTGAGAAACAAATAGATCTTGATAATAGCAATTGGCCTGAGGAACTGTTCATAAAATAGTCTACTCACTGCAGACTAAGAGAATAAAAGTAAAAATATTTGTTATGTTTTTAAACTTTTAAATTGGTCATATCTGTGGGAGAGGGGAGGGCAAGCATTTAAAAAAAGCCTATAATGTATAAAATTTTCACACTAACAAGCCTTTCATGTTACTTTGTAAAAGATGATACAAGATTCCATACTGAATGCGGTCCACCAATCTCACGTGAGATCATGATAGTAATTTTTTCCTTATTATAAATCTCCTCCTTTCCAAATGGTGTAGTTAAGTCCTCCACAGAGTTCTAAGATGTAATTTTTATGTGAAATTATCTGAATTTCCTAATTTCAAAAACCTTGAAGAGATAAAAGACATTAAAGAAACTGATGGTTTTGAGGGTTGTTTGGAGGTTTTCAGTAGGTCAGTTGGGAAAAAGTTATTAAACTGCTATTTTTGTCTAATTCTCAGTTGTCTTTCACATCATATTGTCACACGTGCTTCATGTTAAAAAGCAAGAGGCATATAAGTGATTTCAAGTTGAGTTCAAAAATATTTACAATTATTTTGCACTGGAGTATACAGCTAAAGGAAGTTCAATACAACTGGGAAAAAGTCCCCCGTATCTGCAAGAGCCCTTAGCAAGGTATGTGTTGCATGAGACCTTTGTTTATTTGGGACATACTGCAAAAAGCAAGGACAAAAGTCAAGTGGTTCTAGTCAGCCAGAAAATGGGATTACCTGCTAAAACCACACTTTTTTTGGTTATTGCTTTCACAGTCCTTAGTTTCCTATTTGAAACAAGGCAGCAGCAGTTGCTCATGGCTTTAGTTTCTACTTCCACTGTTTCTGCCTGATAGCATATTACAGTTTGTAGCAGTCCAGAAAACCTAAAAGTCTAACTACAAGTGACTCCTCAGTCCTCCACGTATTATTTTCATCAGCAATACATGCTCAGTTCTGCTGTCCTGGGGAGGCTTTATTTCTGATAGTTTTTGTTTGTCTGTTTGCTTGTTTTTGTATGGAATAATACCAGTCTTTTTTCTCCCTTCTCAGTTTAGCATGACAGACAGGAAGCTCTACTTTCACCTCTCCAGATTATTAGAAAATGAAGTCTCTTGTACCCAGCAAAGGAGGATGTGTCGCTGCCTGGGCAGCAAAGTCAATGGGAAACTTTACACTGGCTCCATCAAGGTCTGGATCCCACACCTTAACCAATCTGCATTTTTCCTCTGTCTAGGTTCTTGAATATCCTTGACAGCATTGCACGGTAGCAAGAAAAGGCCTCAAGTAGCATTTAAAAGTAGTAAGATTTGATTATATTTTGTTCAGTGAAAACTATGCACCCTTCTTACAACTCAAATGCGAGTTAATGTCACTTCATGGAAAAAGAAGGAAACCAGATCATTCGAATTACATGATTGTTGATGGATTAATTTGTGACAGAAGAAAGTGAAAGTAAGGTGGTGACAAGGGGATTTAGTTAACAAGATGCAGTAAGAATGCTAGGAGAGCTGCACTTGCTTTACAAATACACCAGACTTTTTGAAGATATTGCTAGCATGACAGATAAAGGGAATGTAGCTGCATTATATATTTAAATTTTCCAAAGGCATTGGAAAAGATACTGCACAAATGGCTTATTTTGAAAATAAAAGCCCATGTGATGAAGAGAAAGCTGCAAAATGAATTAAAATGTAAGAAGAAAGGAGGGGGAGGAAAGGAATAATGAATATAATGCACTTAAAATGGAAGGTATTCTCCGGAGAAGTATCGCAGAGCTCTGCAGGCTTAAACCAGGGTATCTGAACCTTGTTATTTAATCTATATAATGCTTTGCTTATAGACTCTTATTTGACTGAATTGATGAAAATACTTTATGGGATGTAGATGTAATTTTTTTTACCTTATTTATAGTATTTATACTGTGTTCACAGTATGAAGCTTCTTCCTTGATATCACAGAGATGGAAGAAGAGATTAGTAATAGCTTTTCCATTTCAAAGCCCACATGCTTAATTGTTACAGAAATCCTTTCCCACTTCCCACAAAGAAATTATTTTTCTCTAGTACCTCTGTTATGGCTCTTCTTACACTGAACACCTAGAACTTCTGGAAAATAAGTACCTAGTGGAGTCTGTAACCCAGACGTATTTCTTTTAAATTAGTTTCTCTTTTCAGCCTTTGTAAATCATCAGCTCACTACCTTCACGAGCTATCATGTTATTAGATACCCATGCACAGATTTTACATGGTCCAATTACCTGCAATTTTGTGATTGCACTTGTAGAATGTGAGAAGCACCAATATCCCATTCTTTATGGACAAGGGAAAAGAGACAAACTTAAAAGTTTGTCCCGTTAAAAGTAACAACATGAGGTATTGCAAAATTTAAGACATCACATAATCAAATCCCCAGTCATTAACCCTCCATGAGATTCATGAACCTAAACTCTGCTCATCCTTTCGCACAGAATATGACAAAAAGAGCAGAGTAAATGGAAGTCTAAAGCATTCACACAGAGGTAGGCCTATATTCAAGTTCTGCTGCTGGAACTAGACGAAGAATTTTCCTCATAGCTCTGCCAGTTTTCATGTGTACACCTTAATTGCAAAACACTTGAAGTGTAAATTTATCTTATTGATGTTACTCTGTGCTTTATAAATGATTGAGTAAGGAAAAAGGGATTGTCTCTTTCTTCCAGCCCTATTCATCTGTCACATGGATGTTCTTGTGTTAGATCACTGCCATGACAAAGGCAGAACAGGGATCTGAATTTCCCACCCCAAGGAAAGTGATATTAGCACTTACTCATTCTTGTGTTGACACAAGTCAAAAAAAAAAAAAGAGATCTGTGTTTCAGATATGTGCTTCATTAAGTAATGTGTCTTTCACTAAGTAATGTGTCTCTTCTGAGCAAGCGTCCGTCTGTCTGTATCCTCCTATATGGCTGTGGACTGTGATATAGAGGATAGTACCTCAGAACCATCTAAAGCCTATTTTGAGTAATACCAGATCCATCAGGGCCAAGACATATACCAAAAAATACATGGCAAAAAAATAGAGAAACTAAATCCATTGCTCCTAAGTTCATAGTCTGTGTATAAAACATTTTTTTTCTAACATAAACACAGTGCCATGGTGCTTCTTGTCATTAGCCACAATGCAGTTTGGCCTCTGCCACATCAAAGTTTTTGGTATTTTACCATCTTTTCACATTTGTTAGCTAATTTTGTCTCCTTTGTAGCCACAGTTTTGAAGAAAATGCTGAAATTTGCTGAAGAACATAGTAAAGTTTTTTTGGTTTTGTGGTGGCACTTGCAGCTAATAACATTCCAGAGGACATTGAATCAGGTTAAGTGTGGTTTCCCGAGAGGGCTGGAACTTTCAGCCTGAATGCCATCTTATGCTTCTGAGCCATGTTGCTTTAAGTAAGATCAGCAGAGGTGATCATATTCTCTGGGCCCTGATCCAATAGAAAAATCTACTGACTTGAACCAAGCTGTGGCAGACATTACATAAATAAGATAAACAGCCACTGTGTCAAGGATGTACTTGCTAGCCCAGTTCAGGATAAAATACTCAGCACACCTCAAATTAAAACGGCTTAATTCTTCTCAAATCAAATACTACATGCAGATACTAAGCAATTTCTTGGAAGGCAAATGGTTCCAAAAGTAAATTTTAATATGTCCAATATCAAGATTTACTGCTTACCTAGGGAATGTGGACTTTAATTCTTTTCCAACATGAATCATATAACCTCTTTTCATTGATATCCAGGCATCTGCAAAATCCTTTGAAGGACAAGAAATTATGGAAGCACTTTGGCTCAGAAATTTGAAGAGAGAATTTGATATGAAAGATTGCAACTTACAATATGTTTTGGATTGTTTTTTACTTTACAGTTGGGACAGGATGTGCTGTTACTTTGGGTTTTTGAAAATTTCCGAGATTTAGCTTTAAAATTCATCAGTTGAAGTACATAGGCCACATGAAGGCATTCTTAAATTTGTACTCCACCTCCAAATAAATGTGCCTGTAGTTGAGAGAAAGAGAAAACATACATACGGTCCATAGCAAGCTTCTAACGTGCCTTCAAACAGCTGTTTGCTGTGACCATTAGTGGTTGGAAGACATGGTTCTACTCTGCTATGCACAATTATAATAAAACCAGTAATATTAATTTGGCCCTGAATTAAATAGGAAAATAAACTGTGCAAAAACCCAGCAAGATTGGAAGGGAAAATATCAGGAAATTAATGGAAGTGAATTCTAGAGACAATAGGATAATTCAGAAGATATTTCTGATGTGCTCTGCTCTCCTTGAATTTCCTCATCTGTCTTCAAAGTCATTTGTGCATGTCAATGGATTGTGCTTGCTTTAATGAAGGCTATCATGCTCATCAGCATGTTTTGAGGAGCAGTCACAACATCAAAGTGCAATCTAAAGAAGGAAAACATTGTTGACCATCATGTCTGCCTAGAAATTCAGATGGAACAGAAATTTCAACAAGACTCAAAATCCAACCAGCAGAAAAAACAAATCTCTGGCTGCATGTCTACTGGATGGCAGACAGTGTATTTTGATTTATTCGTCATCTCTCTCTCCTTTCCAACTCCAGAAAGTCTCAAGGTGCCATGATTTCTGTGAACCTGTTCTACTGTGCACTGAGGATAGGTTCAGGGGTAATATAGCACAGGCTTTGCATAGATCATCGGAAATCTGCCGAGGGAAAATTGAAAACTTGAGAAAAAGCGGGGTAAGTCCTCAGAGGAAGAACTGGCAGGAAACTATCCCAAAGACTTTCCCAATAAAGACTCAATGGTGGAAGAATTAAAAAAAAGCCGGTGTTGGTTGTGGAATTTTTTTACTATTTTGGATTACTGGCTCAGTATTTGAGGCTCCTGGCCATGATATGCATTTTAATTGCCTTGTTATAGTCTGCTGGCTTTTTGGGATTGAGAACCCAAACATCAGGTCAATCAAGGCTCTTTTGTAACAAGCTGCAAATATGCACCACACAGCAGAAGGTATATAGGTGTCTCAGTATCATCAGCTTTTATTTTGGAATGTGGGGAGTATATCAGGTATGGAATGGCTTTGCTGTTCAGGAAAACACTAAGTACTGAACAGCAGATGAAATAGGATTGGCTAATTCTAGCATCAGTATAGATGCAAAATTGTTGATGCTGGCTTATTGCTACAGGGACATGTTAGCTGTCAGATCCTATTGATTTCAGCTTAGATGTCTTAATTAGTCAATCCTATTGATTTCGATGAGGATGTCATGAAAAGTAATTACTCTACATACAGCATAGTCATTTTTCTATTTAGCATCTTCTCTCCTTCAAAAATCAGACTTCTTAAATTGCTAATGGCACTAATACCAAGAAGGCAGCCAGATTATTTGGTGTAAGAATCAAAACTAGACTCCCAAGACCACTTATCATCATTCTGACAGTTTTTGAAACAGACCACCAGAGCTACACTCAAAACTGTCAAAAAAAGTTGTGTTTCAATACTGCTTCTTCCCCAAGGTCTGATTACAGTTTGGTATTCTTAACTTACTTATTGAATTTTCCCTCAAGTAGTCTTTGTGCTGAAAATCATCGAGCTGTTCCATCATATTAGCAAGAAGTGCTTGTTCTAGTAGTGTACAGCAGGGACAACAAAGCTCAACCAGTGCTATGTCACCTCATTCATTTTTCCACACTTCTCACTTATTTATTTCATGTCTGACGTCTTCTCTATGTCTTTGTATGATCAAAGTCAGGAAAGCTAGTTTTTGGTGCACTGACTATGGATCAAAGAGTATTTTCATCAAAAAAAGATCGCATTTGGCTAAAATCAATATACATATTTTATAACATATTTCAGTTTAGTCCCAAGTGTTGTTTGGGTCATGCTTTAATTTAAAATTAATCATGTTTTACAGACAAAAGACCACAAGTAAAAGACTTAATTCGTAGAATAATACTAACCACACTAGAATGTGAATATATTTATACAAATTGCAAGAAAAGTTCTCCAGAACTAGGACAGCAGGAAAAATGGCTTCTGCTGCTTTTATTTAAATAATAAATAAAGAAATACAGACATACCCACATAAATAAATATAATAAAGCCAGCAATCTTCATGCAAAGTACCAAAGATCTTCAGGAAGTATTTTTAATGTTCCAAAGTAGAGCACAAAAGTTTGACGACACAATGGCCCTATCCATGTGATTCTTACTGCCTTCCCAAGTAAGGTTAACAAACTTTTAGTTCTTCTCTTTTACTGAGCCTGTCCCAAAGCATTCCAGTTAAGGCTGGTTGTCTATCAGCAGTTTTCCAATGTGATTAGCAAAAGCAGATCCTGAGTTTTAAGAGCTGAGTAGGTTATTTTAGGGGCTAAGAAAACCACTTTTGGAAGAACTGCATAGAGATACGAACACATTTATGAACTAAAATAAGAAACCTGATGCAATGACATTTGACAACAATTTCTTGCCCATCTCTAAACAGATTTTTCCCCTCATATTGTTGAGATTGGGGAAAGTAACAGAATATAAAATGGGCAGAGAACAAAAGAGAAAATGTTTCTTGACAGATTGGCTCACTGCAAAAACTATTCTCTTCATAGATATGAAGTTCCTTGGTTGTTGTCTCACCAGTCCTTGGAGCACCATTGAAAAAACTCATCACCTCCTATTAGCCCAGAAGCAGCACTGGTGAGCTGCAGGGCTATTTCACATACTCTTCTTGCAGTGTTACCTGCTTGTTTTGAGAAGTAAAGGATGAAACAGACTAAAGAGATCCCTTGTAGCATATACCTAGGACATTTTGATCTTGTGCACATGCCCTGCTTTAGCAGAAAAATAGTATCATTTTTCTAGTAATTTATACAGCAGAATGAGTTGAATATAGTTCATGAACTAATTTCCAACACAAGAAGAGAAAACACTGTATTAAAACCTCCTTCATTTAGTTTGGATTCTGTTAGTTTTAGAGGATAATATATTTGGTTCACGTAATGGTACTGAATGCATAGTAAAGATTCTGGGAATCATGCAGTTTAGAATATCTGCAAAGACAATGAACATTCTGTAAAGCCTGCTGGATTGGTTTTATATCAGGAGTAATTGTCTAACTATACAAACCTGTGTCACATTTACTATAATAAAGAGCGGTTTATCATAGAACTGAG
The DNA here is from genome assembly GCA_013398015.1 of Oreocharis arfaki. NCBI lineage: Eukaryota > Metazoa > Chordata > Aves > Passeriformes > Paramythiidae > Oreocharis > Oreocharis arfaki. Next base: position 6,665 of record VZRR01002347.1, on the reverse strand, counting down.
ACTGATATCTTAAAGTATAAATTTTTATAAAGTCAGTGTTAAAACATCATTTATTTCAACATTTTAATGTGATGTTACGTAATTGTTTTGCTATTTTATTATAAATCAGCAATTTCCTGGCATAGCATATTCTGCTTGCTTCAATATGTATATCTCCCTCTTGAAATCAGGTGGCTTTTGTTTTTCAGACTTTCTAAGCACCTGCTGCCTGCTGGGATGGGCAGGAATGGAAGTACCATTTCCTCAGTACATCAGAAACTAAGAAAAAAAACCAAGGAAACAAACAAATAAAAAACAACGCCAAGAATATCTATAAGAATTCAGTTCCGAGAGAAATTTAAAGGAACTGGTGTTTTGTCTGAGATTTCACAATTCCATAATCTATATGTTTATTTTGTGACATTTTCTCTGAAGGTCATTTTTGTATCTTACTCTATTTGTACTCTATTGCTGTATCAGCTTTTTCGTCTGTGAGGTGTCAAATCTGCCCCTTTCTCTTTGTGCTTTAAATGCTCAGATTTGACCCCAAAGTCTAAGTTGTGGAAACTGGCCAGGAAGTTCAATGATACAATAAAGCAATCCTTGGTGAACTTTGTGACTTTAATTTTAAAAAACTTTTTATGTCTATTTTTTATTCAGCTGTACAAGTTAAGTGCAATGTGGTCACTTAGATCTTCACAGATACTGTGACTACTGTATTTGTAGTGCACAAGATCTAATAACCAAGAGAGGATTTTTTGCATTTCAATATACCCTCCTGAATACCAAGAGTATTGTTTTATATCTTTGTCTGCAAAGAACAGTGTTACAGGAATGAAAGATCTCATACTGCAGAATGACTAGGCCAGAAGGAGGTTTCTTCGCATTACTTGCCGAGTTCCTTCCAGAAGATCCCCACAAATCTGAGTTTATTTCAGTGTGTAAATTAAGGTGATAGTCTATAAACTTATATGATTTTGAGGGGGAAAAAATAGTGTCTTCAGGTGGCATATTAAGCTAGAGTTTCTGTGGAAGAAGGAAGATGCATTTATCTTACTTTGGATATCTAAGTTAGTGTATACGTAAGATGTAAAATGATACTGTAAGAGGCAGTATCTTCCTAAAACTGATGAAACAGCTGGAATAATTCAGTGTTTATTATATAATTGACAGAGAACCAAGAAATTGAATCCGCTAAGAATTCCTAAAGCATTGTGCCAGTCCTTATGTGCATACAGCAGTTGAGCAACATAAAATAAAAATATATACATATATATCTCATACGTGTATGTACCATAATCTCATGCTTTATTTAAATAAGGTTACAAATATGCATATTTTAAATAAATAAATATCTGAAAATTTTGCTACAGAACCTTTCCTGTCAAAAAATATAATTCTGAAGGATTTGAATACCAATATCCATCGCAGCTCAATTTTTTCTAGCAATTTTGAATGTTTACTTGTCTTTTGCTTTTGTCACACTTAAGTGAGTTGGAGCTGTGAGTTATTTTGTGTGCTGATGTGTATGAGGGTATGTGTTACAAATATGACAGCTCAATTTCTTATTCATCTCCTCTACAAACCTCTGGCCTGTGGAGTTCTTATGAAACTTTTGCGTTGCAACCCAAAAAAAAATTGATTATCCATCTAACATCTTAACGTGAATAAGTCAAAGACCAAAAGCAGCAAATTTAAAAATCTCTATTTTATCTTCGGTCAGAAAGGTATTATGAAAAATGGAGACTGTCAGATGTGGCTTTGGGTTAATGAGCAAAGTTAGAGAAAAATATTGTAGAACTGTAGACAGTATTCTTCCACTGACTCTATGTGATCCATAACTTCTGGAATTGTTTGCAAAGAACTTGGGGGTTTCTTGGGTATAAGTCTGCCCGCTAATTGATTCAGGAGGAGTTCTCCTCCTTCGGCTCGGATGTCTGCCATTGAGCGACCCTGTCCCATGTTGTTGTATGACAAGGTATTTCCATTCCCAAGAATAGGGTGTACCTTTAAAAGAGACTACATGTTTTGATTCTCGTCTGTACAGGATACCATGATCAAAGAGCTTTTCCAAGTATAACGTAACAAGGTGCTTATGTTCTTGTTCATAACCTGGGTATTTTGTTTTTATGCCCATATGTTTCGGGAAATAGGAAATGCCCTTGGGCCAAAATTTGGCTGGTAACAAATATTTCCAATTTCTTGAGGGTATTTCATCCCCTATTGTCTCAGACATATGTTTTTCTGTAATGTCTGGGATCTTCCACTCAGGATTAAAATTGCACCCGTGAATTTGATATAATCCTTGTAGTGGACCCAGGTTATGAACCCCTCCTTCCTTAGTGCCTAGGAGAGGAGGGTCTTCCTCTAGCCGAGCTAGCAGGTGGGCTAGGGGAGCCTGCACGTTGAGGGGGATACCTGCCCTCTCTGCTAGCTTTTCGAGCTCGTGATTTTGATCTGGACTCTCCATAGGTAGCCACGGTTTTAACTTTTCTTCGTTGTAATTGGAGTCCACGAGCTCTTGTAGGCCCCTGAGAACTGCTAGAGCTTCCTCTCGCCACCCTGATTGGGCGAGTGATTGCTTCAATGGTTGGGGCATCTCTACCCCTATATCTTTCAGGGGTAGACAACCAAGTTCTCAGTCGAGAAATGTAATCAGTAACGTTTGCTTCTCCCCAAATTAAGCAGTTACTGTGCCACCACAATAATCTTCTAGCTAAGTCTAATGACTGCTCTTGTAATTTCGTGTAAGCTTTTAGGTGTGTAAAAACCCTCCCAGCTACAGGATAATTTGGATCTACACTAATTATTAGTTCTTCCTGGTGATTAAATAATCCGTCCAGATCTATCTCTCCTAACTCCTTTTTTGAAGTGTATTTCGTCTCAGGAATAGGGCTAGTCTCCTCAGGTAGTAAAGGAACTAAAGCCCGTGCAATATCGTTCATCCCCCTTGTAGTAGTCCAAAAATCCTCTATTAGATCTAAGAAATGAGTAGCCAGGATAACATGTTTTTTCATAGAATTTTCTTTTATGTAAGGTTCAAGAGCATCTTTAGTATCACGAATTAAATCTTCAATACGAGGAAAGAAATCATCAGGTAATCCATAGACATTAGCTAAAGCTCTTTGTGCATTGATATCCATATACAAAGTAAAATCAAATACAGTAGTACATACCAAAGGTACAGCAATCAGCAACAGCAAGGAGATCGTAAGAATACCTTGGCGTACAGCTCCATGAGGTATCCAGGACCTCCATCCCGCAGGTCCTGGACTTTCCTAACTGTTACAGCTTCATCACTCTCATAAATTTTTTAGGAATATTTAAACAAAGTTTGAAGTAGGAAAGACTGTGCTTTGCATAAAGGCTGTTGTGAGTGCTGGGCTGCGGCACGGTCTGACATTCCACGGCCACTGCACTGCCACAGCCCTCCACGCCTGTGGGACCCCCCAAAGATTCTGGCCAGAAAGGCAGGCACCCAAGGAGCATGATGAGTCCCAGAGATGAAAAGTGACCATCACACAGAGATGAGATGGGAGACAAATGTATTTACAGAAAAAATATCCTGCTCTCATGTGCAATTCCTCTTTTTCCATAGGGAAAAGTTGTTTCAGTTTTACTATCGTAGGTTACAAAGATAATAAACACAGATTTCTTCTTCTCCTCTGCTCCCATTTTCACATCACCAAGAAACATGAGAACTGTTTTCTTACTCATCCTTTCAACTGTGCTAAAATTCACTTGTTCATACCCATTTATCTTTTTTTGCCTTTTACTGAGAGAAAAAAAGAAACCAAATCTGTTTATTACCTTCACCTTTATAACTTCTGACTTACTTAATAGACTAAAAAAGTTTTTTTGGATGACCAAATATATTTCTACTTTCCTTTTCCAGTGTTTTGTTAGCATGCTCAGGACCGCTTTGGTATATAAAGCTTTGATTCATCAGATCACTCAATCCTAGGTTTAAATCTTTTTGAAACACACAATTAGGCGGGTGTTCTACTGAGTCAGTTCTTCAAGATGTGATTTTCTTTTATGAAAGTGATGTGAGTTACAATAAAATGAAGGGATCATCGAACTGCTTCAAAATTGCCTATTTAATTTCTGTGGGTTTTTTTCCCTTACTGTGCCTGGTAAGATTAATATACTTGTAAGTCTCAATATAATTTTATACAGTTTACTCAGAAGAAAAACATATATTGTCTCTTTGTCAGTTGTGCAAGACCTAATACAAAGAACAACAGATTCTCATGTTCTCAGTTCAAGTATCCTTCTGTCAAGGTGTTAAGCTGATTGGCCTCAATATGTCTATCTTGCAGTTAACGTAATTTTTATTTTGCCTTGATCACCTCTCTGAGCAGCACATGAAAACTAGGGTTATGCACATATAGCATGTGTGGCCAGATGATTTCCTGACCTCTGTCCTCTAGAGGAGGAATAAACAATCTGACCTGTGTTGTTCCCAAAGGCATGTCCAGCTCCTATGAACCCCTGGAGGGTCAGATGAACTTCCTCTGGAGCTCAGTCTCATACTGAAACCCATAGGCTCACGCTGAAGTTCACACCGAAGTTGGCAGAATGCATGAGGCCAAATACAGTATTGCATACATCTAACTCTTTTTCATGGTGCTTTGAAGGTCTGGCTAGAGATAAAAATGTTTCACACTCATGGAGAATATGTACAAGCCTGTAAGGATTAGGGGATCCCAGTAAGTTATTGGTACTGAGAAGGTCTTGGTTTGCCAGTGTATCAGCCCTGGAGACAAACTGGCTCCAGACAATGCCTGGTCCTGAGGCATTTGTAATTGCAACAAGTGACAGGATCCCAGCAGTGCTCTCCTTCCACTGAGCACTTGCTCCTTCAGTTTTTTCATGGACAATTTAGCCTCATATACATCATATCAGTGCCCTGACTCCTCTTTATACACTAAATAGAGGAATTACACAAATAATGAAACATGCAAAAAAAACCCAGAGAAAGCCGCTGAAATCCTATTCAAAGCTAAATCCAAAATTTCTTCGTGCTCATGAAGCTTCAAGTCAGATTTTGAATAGGCCTGTTCCTTTGTTACCTCATCTTTTAAATATTCTGGTGTTTACTACATAGTTATGAAGATCATCATAGAGTTGCCTGCTATTTTTTTCTATTACTAGCATGAACCAAGGCATTTGAATAAGCAAATGACTGAAGAATATTGTTCCCAGTTTGTGCTACGTTCTGGTTTCTGCCCATTTGCTTCAGTGCCTTGAAATATTTTGTAGTTTTATTTCTTGAAAAAATAAGCTGCAGCACTGTATTTATTCAATCACCCTTGCATAGCAAATTCAATCAGCAGAATTTGCTCTGCCGGCACTTGTTTGTTTTTCGGTGGTAGTGGTCAATTACGCAGTGACAATTGTCAGGACACTGGAACAAGACTGAGTTCCCTAACAGGCAGGTCAAATGGTATTTCAGCTGGTAAGTAGTAGAAGCTCAATTAGTACATGAATCATTTAAAACCAAATTGAACAGAACAGTCAATAACATTCTTTTGGGAGTAATCTTGCACTTGCAGAGGGATCTGTCTGCTTAGCAAAGCAGCCTCAGGGCTGCTCTAACCTTTGCCTGAGGGCTGGTCCCCACTCAGCAGCCCAGAACAAGGGGAGGACTTAGGTAACTGTTCTTGTTGTGCATTCCCACCCTCCATCCCCAAATTGAACCACGCACTTAATCATCACCTGGCACTACCAGCACTTTGTTCCTTAGCCACTCTTTCACTATCCAATGCTGCAAATCAAAAGCCATGGGAACATGAAACGAAGATTGTTCATTTTACTATAATTGCAAACCCTAACTTTTCTTTTCTATTACTTTATTATTTTTATTGCAACTTTTGAACTTGCAGAATAAGTGCAACTGGGACATTAACACCAAGCTGAGAACATTCACAACCATCAGACTTGGGTGTGTTCTTCCACTTCTAAGCATGATGAAACCCCATACATGCTTAAGTCTCACAAATTTCACCACAGTATTTCCACGTAAAAGTATTGCTGTCATCGCATGTTTCATTCTCTATCAGCTTGACTCTAGATTCATGTAGCAGTTATATCATATTCAATTATATTTATTTTTAGAATTTACTTACTTCCTCCACCATTTCTGCATGCATAGGTGTGGTGGTTGGTAAATAAATTAGCAGCTTAAGGACAAGGTGAATGGATTGGCTCCTCCCAAGGTCCTTTGTTCTTTCATTATTGTGTATTCCCCTTTTTGTTATTGCTATAGATTTTGTACCCCCCCTTTCCTTTCTTCCCTGTGTGTCTCCCCTTCTGGGTTGCTCTCCCCTCCCCGCTCTCCCATTGGCCTCCGTTCCTGTCCACTCTTTCGGTTTTCCCCTATTCGCCCCTGTACCTCAGCCCGGCCATGTACCACCCATGTGCCCTGAGACCATTGGTCCTCATGCTCTCTCCACCCTCCTTGTCCCCATANGTTGTGCTCTGAAAAACTTTACAACAAACGGTGCGCCAACGTGGAGCTCTTGTAAAAAGAGCTCAAGCGAAAAAAGAACCCGAACTGAAAAGAAGCCTGTTCAACTGCAGTGGACCACCTCGGTGATTCCCATTGATCCCTCAAGTGAGAAAGTGAGAGTTCCCCAAGAGTGCCTTAAAGACCGGAGAAGCGCTGGAGACGGGCTTGGAGA